>CM077159.1:186231166-186392367 GCA_039583875.1 Platanthera guangdongensis
CTTTCAATTGTTTTATTTTTATTTTTGTTGATATGATCTGAAAATGATTTAGTTTTCAGTTTGGAAAGTGCTTGTTGACTATAATACCCCCCCCCCCCCCCCCCCCCCCCCCACCACTATACTTATTTTTTATTCGTTTTAAAGCAACAATATTAAGTAGGATGCAATGTGCCAAGCATAATAGATTTCAAGGATGCAAAGTGCCAAAATTAGAATTTTATGGTGTATTGCGAGTCACTCGAGCCTCTTGGTAGACCGGTCAAATTGGTTCGTCTTAGCTCCTGAGCGGTCGAGTGGGCAAACAGTCACAAAAAAGGAGGGAGTATGCAAGCAGATTTTTTTTACATGGAAAACTCGTGAATATGGTGAAAAATCACGTGGCCGATTCGGTGCCGAACAAACTTCACTATTTAATGGTGTTTACAAGGCTTTATAGAGAAGGATAGGGTGACCAGGCCACTCCTTGTTACAATTTGGGGGGAAAAGAGAGGTCTGGAGGGCGACATGTCATCGTTCACAGAGCTAAGTGTTTGTCTTTGATTTTGCTGGAGAGCTCGCATCCTGGGGTCTGGGAGGATTTCTTCTTGCGCTCTGAGGCTGGTGCAGAGAGTGTTTGTGGGTCGTCGACAAACGATGATTGTTGAGCTTGCTACAAGCATTGAATGCGTCACACGCAAAGTGTTGATAGTGGAATCTGCGAAGCACTTTGCGCGTAGGAGAACGTGGCATTCGAAGGTTCTTCAAAGTGCTCGAAGATCTTTGAAGGAGGTGATGAGGATCTCTGGAGAGCTCGAATGCGTAGGGGGAGAAGGATGGGAGGAGAAAATGTGAGAATAAAGAAAGGTCAGGGGTCCTATTTATAGACTTCAGATGTTGTTTCATTAGTTTTGCAGCTATCCGCAGACCGTAACCACCATATTTGATATTTACAGCCTATTTTAGTATAGTTTGTCTCATGCATTATTTTAATGATTTTACTATTTGCATTCTTATATAATTTTTGATATTTTCACCCACCTGAAAGTATCTAACGTTGACCTAAATCACCTAGAGGGTGTGAATAGGTGGAGTTTGCATGTTTTTACGGAATAAAAAAAATCGAAAATATCAAGCACACAAACACAGAGATTTTATAGTGATTCCTGAGTTGGGTACATCTACTGTCCCACCTCGCCTATCTCCCACGAAGGGCAGATTCAGCTACTTCATCAAACTCAGATTTCGTCAAATCTTACACCTCGGAGTCGCAACTCCTACACCTCAGAGACGAATCTCCTACCACTCGCAGAACAAACTCTCCTACAACTCGATCCGCAAACAAGATCTACACACTCGATCCACAACCGGATCTACTTTCTCGATCCACAAGCGGATCTACAAAACTTGGAGAAAAATCTCCTACAATATTCAAAATAAAGTTACAACAACACACGATTCCAATCTTGATCTGACGTTATTTGAAGGTTGGAAGTTGAATCTTGGAGAACTCGGAACCTTGAAATCTTGGATCTAGAACCTTGATCTTCGACCAACAAGGACTGGAGAAAAGCAGATCTTGAACGAAGAAGCGATCCAGTCAAAGAAGTTGTCGGCGATGAAGATTGCTCAAAGTCTTGGCTGATCGGAAGAAAAATCGCAAAAACGGTAGGTCGGCCGACGAGATTCTCATTCAGGAAATATGAGATTTTGATTTTTGAAAATTAGGTTTTGGATCCTTGAGTCATTTAAAAATTACTCAAGGTTTTTATAGATGAATTCGAAATGAAACGGCTATAAAACATTTTCAAAATAGAAACCTAGAAGAGTACTGTACATGGCCGTCGGTTTCGAACTAGGGAAAAAATCGAAAAAAGTGACAAGGAAAATTCGGCGAAAATCGTCGAGTACTTTACATGGCCCCTGCTTGCCATAGATGACCCACCTCGCCACAATTATAGCACCGCCGGGTTTCTTCCCTTTGTCCTGTAACATCAGGGGCAGCAACAGCTGGTTCTGACTTCACAGTTATGAAACCTCCTGTCCCTGCCTAATGTTTGATACGTGTCTCCTCCTGAATTATTGCAGAGATAGCTTCAGTGAGTGTGGGAATCTTCATACCAGAGAGAAGTAGGGCTCTCTGCTGATCAAACTTATCATCTAACCCTTTCAGAAATTTCATCGTCCTCTCCTCCACGATGATCTTGGAAGCCCAACACTGTGAGTCGCTGCAACACATCCCGCTAGAGGCGTGATAGTAATCCACCCATTGTCGTTCCAACTTGAAAACATACTCCTGGACTGTTTTCTCTCCCTGAGCAGTATAATCAATTTCTCCCTTCACCTAGAAGACCCACAGAGTGTTCCTCACGCCGTCATATGTGTTCTTCAGCTTGTCTCAAACCTCCATGACCGTCTCGAGACCATCTATCATGGCGGCAATCGATGGGATGACCTAGCTGAGAAGCCACATAAACACCACCATGTGGGCTGACTCTCACTCATCTCCAGCCGAGTTCTCTGGTTTCTTCAACACCCCTGTCAGGAATCCCCCAACTTGTTTTGCTGCAAGGATTTTCTTCACACAGCGTGACCAACTCAGGTAGGTTGTCGGTTTGTCAAGCTTCAGATCAATCGGTGGAAGTTCCAATTTCGCTGACCGCTGCAATGAACCCAACACCCTCAACAATGTGACCAACTCATCCAAGCCCAACATCTTGAAGGTATCTTCCATTGTTCCTTAGACAATATGGATCAAATCCTCACCGATCACCGCATCTCGTTTGGTACCACTCGATTCATCCTCCAGCCCTAGGCCCAATCACCGCATCCTCAGATCCACTAAAATGCGGAGGTGTTGTTGCTGAAGACCCACTAGATGCGGACGTGCTGGTTACCCACTGCGACTAGTCTCGTACTAGCCGGGGACGACAGCAGCTGCTGGATCTGGCGTCCTGCAGAGGGACGATCCCGCGACCCTAGAGGCGGAGGCTCTCCATCGAGCATGGATCTGGAAGCCTAGTGGCAACCGACACAGATCCTGCGGAAGGGGGCTGTCGAAGAATCGCTGGAATCGCGAGGTTCCTCCGTCGAAAACACCGCACAGAGCTAGGTCGGAGCAATCGCGCGGAAGCGCCGTGGCGACAGTAGCAGTCGCGCAGAAGCGCCGAGGCCACCAGAGCAGTCGCACGGAAGCGCCAAGGTCACCAGAGCAGTCGAGCGGAAGCGCCGAGGCCGCCGGAGCAGTCGCGCGGAAGCGCCGAAGTCGCGGAAGCGGCAAGCGCCGAAGTCGCGTTTTTCTTCCCCCGTGGCTTTGATACTAAGGGTCTGTTTGGCGTAGCTCTGGCGGCTGGAAAATCTCTATTCCAGCCGCCAGAGCTGTTTTATATGTGTTTGGGACAGCTCCCTGTGAAGAGCTTTTCAAAAATCTGGAGCTGTTTTGCAACTTTTCAGAAATCTTCTCCCCTCGAGCTTCTGCTCCTGCAAAATAGCTTTCTCTCTCACAGGTTTTGGAAATCTCAGTTGGAACATGCTTAGAGGCCGGACGGCCTTCCTCCGGCGATTCCGAGCCCCGGACGGCCTTCCTCCGGCGATTCCGAGCCCTCGACGTCCTTCCTCCGGCGATTCCGAGCGCACTTCTGCACAGAACACCCAAACACTCTGCAGCTTTTCAAAACTGCTCCCCAGAAATCTATTTTAAAACAGCTCTATCCGGACAGCAGCTTTTCAATCCGCCAGAGCTGTCCCAAACAGAGCCTAAGTTGAGAAAATAGGAATCGTACTTTTATTAGGGCACACACTTGGCTATTTATAGCCTCAACATAAATGTTCAATACTACAACAAAAATCATCTGCTCTCGGATCGGTTATTCATAGCAGAGTTCCCACAACAAGCACTGTTTATCGTCCTCATTCCTCCATTCCAACGCCAAGCAACCTGAACTCACCAACTAGGTATAGATTAGGTATAACTTTCAGTTTTTAGTAGTTGATTTCAATAGTTTTTAGTAGTTTTCAGTTTTTTAGTTTTTTATTGTCCCCATTCCTCCATTCCTCCACTGTTTTCAGTTTTTTTTGTTGAAAGTATTTTGTTTTGGGGTTCTAGATTTAGGTTTTTTTTCTTCCAACATTTTAGTAGATTTCAGTCCTATTTTTGCAAATTTTAGCTTGTTTTTGGTTTCTTATTTATGCTGCATACTTGTTGTAGGGTTTCAACTTCCAATCATTGCATGTCAAAGTTCCTTGCAAAGAAGTATGAACAACATATTAGGAGTAACCCTGAATGACCAACAAACTCGATGCAAGAAATAATGCAAATGGAGAGTAATATGGTATCATTCAAAGTATTTTTTACTTGCTTAGTTAGCCACATTGGTACATGGAATATAATAAAGTATCATTCAATGTATTTTTTTTATGAGTTTTAATGTTTCTTATGAAAATGATTTCATAATATGCAGGTGCTCCACTTGAATGGTATTGCTACACAAAAGGATATTCGGGATGCATTTTGCCAAACACTGAATAACGGGGGTGCATTCTGCCAAAAAACCAACTGTTCATAATCCCAACAAGTTTGAATGAGTAAACAAAACCTAAGCGTGTCTGCTGAACAATTTAATATTTCTATGTCATAGGATATAGATCTGAAGATGGAATGAATAAAAGAATAAGTTTGAGAAACGAATGTATCAACTAAATCAAGATCAGAGCAATACATCTAGAGCTATTCATTCTTTACATCACAATTAAGTATAATCTTCTCGAATTCATCAACCGAGGAAGAATAAATCAATGAAAAAGAATATTTTACAACACATTTGAGGTGTGGTACTTAGGGTCAGTGGATCAGATAAGTGAGGAGAAGGGCGACAAGCATGAGGACATAGGCAACCCCCTGATCAACCGCCTTGCCGTCGTTGCTCATGGGCGGCGCCGCCGCCGGTGCCGGGGCCGTAGCCTGTCCATCTGCGAGCTGCATGAGCCCAGAGAAGAAGAAAGCCAGGAAGAACAAAGCCCAGGCCTTGAAAGAATTCATCTTTCAAATCTTCGGGATATTAAGAGAAATTCTCTGCTGCTTTGGAAGCTAGATGAAGTTGGGAGCTTAACTTGTTAAGACAGAAGAGAGTTATTAGGGATTTGATCTGAGAAAGGAAAATCATCCCCCTTATATTCTGAGCTTGAAGAGAGTTCCAGGAAAGTGGAAGGCCAGTTGATCAGGTCAAATACGAGTTGCCTACAACGTGTCCATTACTACAATTAAAAGTTAGAACTACCCAAATCATAAAGACTCTAATTCAGTAATTTGAAGAAAAAGTCCAGCAAGGCCAACTTCAGTTGACATCATGAGAAAATTCTTAAATTTATTAAACCACCGCGTTTTATGATTTTTTAACTATTAATTGTTGAGCTTTGTGAAGTGAGCCGGGCGGTCCGGTGGCGAAGGCCGGGCGGTCTGTTGGTGGAAACCGGGCGGTCTGTTGGTGGTTTTGAAGATTGTTGTTTGGTGTTCTAAGTGGATCATGTGCAAGGTGTTAATGTATATTTGGACGAATAACGGGTTCGGAGGCATAACGAGTCAGTTCGGACACGTGTAGATCCGATACCCGTAGAAACTCCTTGGATTTGCCTATTTATACCCGCCTAGGGGCAACGGGTAGGGGATTCCACTTTGATCCTCATCCGGATGCTTCGAGCAACACTTTCAATCTCGAAGTAACTGTCCGGTTGCTCTGCATCCGGTTTCCTTCCCGTAATATGCTTGTATGTGGATGATATGCTGATTCTTGGTTCTGATCAATCCGTGGTGGATGACGTTAAGTCAGAATTAATGCAGACGTTTAACATTAAAGACCTAGGTGTAACTGAGACTATACTAGGCATGCAAGTGAGCTTTGGGAAAAATGACATTTCCCTAAGTCAAAGCCATTACATAAAGTCCTTGTTGGACACGTGGGGATACAGTGAACGTAAAGCAGTGAAGACACCTTATGATTACAATAATCGCTTGAAGCCCAATGATGGAGCTGCGGTTAGACAGTCAGATTATGCTAAACTGATTGGTAGTCTCATGTATGCTATGGTCTGCACAAGACCTGACATAGCCTTTACGGTCGACATGTTAAGCAGATTCACTAGTAATCCTAGCCAAGACCATTGGGATGCTCTTGATAGGCTGATGCGATATCTAACGCACACCCAAAAATATGTTTTATGTTACCATGGTCATCCTCCAGTTTTGGAAGGATATTCTGATGCATCATGGTGCTCAGAATTAAACGACAGCAAGTCCACTAGTGCATTTATATTCACACTAGGAGGAGGAGCTGTAGCCTGAAAGTCCAAGAGACAATCATGTATTGCACTGTCTTCTATGGAATCCGAACTCTACGCTCTACCTTCAAAAGGAGAAGAAGCGGAGTGGATAAGAGATTTGGTGATGGACATTCCACTGTCAAGCATGAAGTTGAGTTCTGTTGCAGTTTACTGCGACAATCAGGCTACTAAAACGATTGCTACGAACACTTTGTTCAATAGCAAAAGAAGGCAACTCAGGATGAAACAAGCCTGGGTGACCTCCCTTACGAGTTAAGGGATTGTGAACCTCGTTGATGTGAGGTCAAAAGATAATGTTGCAGACGCCTTAACAAAGGGCTTAAATAGAGTTCTCACCATTAAAATATCGGGGGAGATGAGATTAAAGTTCATAGAAATATGAAACTTCCTCTTACGTTATGTTTTCATAGTAAGAACCTATAGTCGCAACATTCAAGCATCTAATAACAGACTGAAAACCTCAAATAATTTCTTAATGAAAGCCCAAGATGGTTAGATGCTAGTCATTCCACACCTGATGACTTAACATCTTTCTCGTTGTAAGCTGATTTGAGAATTATTCAACTGAGAATAGAAAGTCGTTGTATGTGTTAATCTAACATTAGTGATCATAGCACATTATTCCACATTTGATAATGTTGCAAATGACGGTGTGTCAAATCATATGATAAGGTACATAATGGTCACTAATGCGTAAGATAACAACGTTTGATTTATTAAAATCAAAACTTGACTGGTCCTAGCTACACTGGATAGAGATGTTGACAGTGTTACTTCACTACTGCTACAAGTGCTAAGCTTATTTAGGTAGAGCTAGTTTTTTTTGATACGTCACTGCATATGTTTATGAATTCATAGAATCTGACTCATGAAATTCCTTGCAGGCACTGGTGAAGATGGATGAGAGAAAGTGGATTTTGACATAGATGATGATGATCTACTCTCTGAGTAGAATTGTTACACGTTTATCTATAGTCATTTTTTTGTTTTCCAGACTTATTTATTATTGAGTAGCACTTTTATTTGTTGGATGTGTTATGTTACTGTTTTGAAACTCATGTTTGTGTTTTTCTTTAAAAATTGTGCTAACTCTTATGAAAATGTGTAAAGTCGGAAACTTATTTTGATATTCTCCACTTTCTGCACTCCGAAACGTACATGTTATTTGTCACAAATATATGAGGAGATTGTTAATGTATATTTGGACGAATAACGGGTTCAGAGGCATAACATGTCAGTTCAGACACGTGTAGATCCGATACCCGTAGAAACTCCTTGGGTTTGCCTATTTATACCCACCTAGGGGCAACGGGTAGGGGATTCCACTTTGATCTCCATCCGGATACTTCGAGCAACACTTTCACAAGGTTGGTGTGTTGGAGAACTCTTCCTATAAATAAAGTTCAACGGAGAAGCGTTCCTTAATAAGTTCAAAACAGGGTACAAGTTCTAGCAAAAATTACAGTATGGTTTCTTTTAGTCGTACGCGTCTCCGCGAGCTGAAGTGGAGTGCACCTTGGTGAACTGTGGTTGAGGTCGCTGGCGAGCAGTGAATCCTTGGCGATCTGTGGTTGAGGTCGCTGGGGAGTTGGAATTTGCGGGTTGCGAGTTGGCAGAGCCTGCGGGTTGTTGGTTGTTGGTTGTTGGAGGTTGTGGGTTGTTGATTGTTGGAGGTTGCGGGTTACAAGTTTGGCAGAGCCTGCGGGTTGTTAGTTGACAAAGCTTGGAGATTGCGGGTTGTGAAACTTGCGGTTTACTAAGGCCACTGGTGAGGTATTAGGTTGAAGCGGCTTGTGTGAAGTTATTGTTGATTTGCGAGTTGAACCTGTCGATCAGAAGTTGCTTCTGGTGGCGGTTTGGGACCTGAAGGTGCGGCTTGCTGGTGACGGTCTGAGACCTGAATGTTGAAACCGGAAATCCGGTCTCCCGTGGAGTTCGACCCTTGGGGAAGGGGTGACCGCGCACCTACTACCCTCAAGCGGACGATCTAGGCACAAGACTAGGAACACAAGGGACAGACCCAAGGTCTCAGCGTGGAGGACCCGCCGCATACCCGGAAGACTAACAAACTCTTCCCCTCCCAAGCCAAGGGCTGAGCTAAGGCACCTTCGGAGGGCTCTCTTGGCCGACCGGAACATCCAAGGAGGATCTCGAGATCCACTCCCAAACTAGAGGTACCACCTCGGGTCTATGTAAAATGTTTCCCGCCCGCCTTACTATTGGCGCAAAACCGCCCAGCAGCCCTACTCTACGCGGCCCCAATTGGGCCGCTAATAGCGGAACTCTGCTACTCTGAAAGGATGGCAACGGGCCATCAGGGGCTTCCCGACATCTATACCTCGGGGCCCACACGGGGGGAGCGGTTCACGAACACGCCGCTCGCCCAAGACAGGAGGAGTAAACTATAATCGCAGAGCATCACAGATATGAAAAAATATTACAGGAATATAAATTCCATACTC
Source organism: Platanthera guangdongensis (assembly GCA_039583875.1). Classification (NCBI taxonomy): domain Eukaryota; kingdom Viridiplantae; phylum Streptophyta; class Magnoliopsida; order Asparagales; family Orchidaceae; genus Platanthera; species Platanthera guangdongensis. The sequence goes on from CM077159.1 coordinate 186,239,941, forward strand.
GGCACGCAGGCCGGAAATATAAACAAAAAGACTTTCGAGGGCCAGCACAAGCTTGGGCTTAAGCCCGCTACTCCCCGCCTGGTACTGCAACACCTGTATGCCAACGTCTCGACGAGCGGCGGCCAACTAGTCATCGGTCGGCTAATATAAGCGGGCCAAACATATTGCGCACACCCCTTTTTATGGGGCTTGTGGCGCGCATTCCCTGCAAGCGGCTAAATAAACAACTTCCTCGGAGTCTTCTCCGGGAATCGCAGAACATCACCAATCCGGCTCACACGTCCGGATGAGCTTCACACAGCATGCCTAAACCCGTTCTCACGCTTCCGGGTACTAATGCAATTAACTGCGGGGACGTACACGTCAACCCGTCGGGAAGCTCCCTTCCCCCCACCCATTGGTGGAGAGGGGCTTCCGTGCAAACATGAAAACTGAAGGCTTCACCTGCCCAAGTTGAAACATCGTTACCCTTGTCGCGTGCTTGGCGGCGGGGCCGGGAGAGGAGCTCCGAGTCGATCCTACTGCATGTGGCCGCGTCGGCGTTCGATCCCCACTCTAGGCCGAGACTCGCTCCAGGCCGAGCCCCGCTCCAGGCCAGGAGAAAAAGAGGATCGGCCGGGGTGTGTTTGCTGCTCTAGGTCGGGAAGAAAAGGGGGCCGGCCGGGTTGGGGTTGCTTCCGGCCAGGAAAAAGGAGAGGGGAGGCCGGGCTGCTGCCTTGCCGGCGACGGAAGAGAGCGGGAAAGGGGCGGCCGGGCTGCTGCTTCGCCGGCGACGGGAAAGAGAGAGAGAGGGGGGGCGGCCGGGGTTGCCACTACAGGCGGCGGCGGCGAGAGAGAGAGAGGTAAAATCCGCCGTGCCCTAGCTTGGGCGGTGGCCGGAGAGAGAGATAGATGGGGCGGCGGCCCCTTGCTGCTCCAAGCCGAGGGTGAGAGAGGGAGGGGGCGGCGGCGGCGCTGCTTTGCCGGCGACGGAAGAGAGCAGGGAAGGGGCGGCGGCGGCGGCTGGGCTCCAGGATCCGCTGGGCTAGGGCTCTTCTTTCCCCCCGATTTCTCCCTGCTCCCTCATATCCCCCCCCCCCCGACCCCCCTGTTGTAACCCGTGCCCCTTTTGCTTTTTATTTTTTCTTCTTTTTATTCCCCCACCCCCCACTTGCTGTGTCCCGACCCCCCTCATGCTCAAAACCGTGGCCCCTCCCTTTTACTTATAACAAAATATATAATATATATAATATATTATATATATTATAATATATATATATATAAATATATATATATATATATATTGTATATAAATAAAGAATCTATGCGCATAGAACCTCCGCACGTACGCACGCACGAGGACCCGCACGTCCTCAAACGGGGTCGCACCGACTCATCGCCCATATCACGCCCCTAGGCTGACATTTGGGGAGGGTCCCACTCGCCCGGGTACGGGGTTGTACACAATCCCCGCTCTTTTCGAGCTTGGCACAAACTCGGAAAGAATCATCCAACCCAACGTATCCGGCGAGTGGGAGCCGACCCGAAAAAAAGTTTGAGAGAAACTGGAATCTGCGATTGGAGCATCAATCTCTCCATGCCCTTTCTGAACCTTTTGAATCACTCGATACCCTTTGGCTCACTGCTATCGAATTACCCTTATACTAATACTTACAACAGGTATATAATTTCTCGTGATATCGTGAAACAACAAAGCCATATCTTCTGTATCCTCCTGTACACGCTGAGCTAATCCTTTCCCCCCAGGTGTGCCTACAGCCCTGCCAGCTAGTGAGAGCCTGACAGCGAGTCTACCCGGGGCCGAGCAGCACTCGGGGTCCCTTACCCCCCAGGTGTGCCTTCAGCCCCGCCAGCTAGATGAGAGCCTGACAGCGGGATCTGCTCGGGGTCCAAAACAACCGCCATCGAGTGACTTCCGGCCCTGCCAGCTAGGGGAGAGCCTGACAGCGAGATCTGCTCGAGGCCCACGGATGACACCGAGTGACTTCCGGCCCTGCCAGCTAGGTGAGAGCCTGGCAGCGGGATCTGCTCGGGGTCCAAAACAACCGCCATCGAGTGACTTCCGACCCTGCCAGTTAGGTGAGAGCCTGACAGCGGGATCTGCTCGAGGCCCACGGATGACACCGAGTGACTTCAGGCCCTGACAGCTAGGTGAGAGCCTGGCAGCGGGATCTGCTCGGGGTCCAAAACAACCGCCATCGAGTGACTTCCGACCCTGCCAGCTAGGTGAGAGCCTGACAGCGGGATCTGCTCGAGGCCCACGGATGACACCGAGTGACTTCCGGCCCTGCCAGCTAGGTGAGAGCCTGACAGCGGGATCTGCTCGAGGCCCACAGATGACACCGAGTGACTTCCGGCCCTGCCAGCTAGGTGAGAGCCTGACAGCGGGATCTGCGCGGGGTCCAAAACTACTATTGCCATCGAGTGACTTCCGGCCCTGCCAGCTAGGTGAGAGCCTGACAGCGGGATCTGCTCGAGGCCCACGGATGACACCGAGTGACTTCCGGCCCTGCCAGCTAGGTGAGAGCCTGGCAGCGGGATCTGCTCGGGGTCCAAAACTACCGCCATCGAGTGACTTCCGACCCTGCCAGCTAGGTGAGAGCCTGACAACGGGATCTGCTCGAGGCCCACGGATGGCACCGAGTGACTTCTGGCCCTGCCAGCTAGGTGAGAGCCTGACAGCGGGATCTGCTCGGGGTCCACAACTACTCGACTTGACTTTGCTCGAGATGGAGACATCTTATTTACTTAAGAGGTGCTGGAGAGTTAATTGCACCAATGCTTTTACAAATGGAGGACGCATTCTATACATAAGAGAGACGATCTGGAAGTCGTCAAATCGGGAAGCTGACGTCCGATCCTGTTCCTAATAATTCCTCCAATCGGAAGAGAGATGCAATCGGGGGGACATAGGCCGACGTGCAAGGGGGGAGCTGATCTCGACCGTCAGTGCAGAGGCTCGGTCTTACAATAGCGCTTAGAGTCCCGAGGCATCGTCCAATCATCCGAACTGGGCTATTTAAAAGGAACGGGTTGGACGTTTCGTATCCTGATCTAATGACAAAGACCACTTTCCGCCATGTCACTTGTGATTGCTTGGAGAGATCGGCCCTTTATCAAATCTGGGAGGTTAGCGTCTAGGCTCGTTCCTGATAATTCCTCTAGTCGGAGGAGAGGTGCGATCGGGAGGACATAGGCCGACGTGCAAGGGGGGCGGGCTGTTCTCGGCCGTCAGTGCAGAGGCTCGGTCTTACAATAGCGCTTAAAGTCCCGCGGCACCGTCCCATCGTCCGAACTAGGCTATTTAAAAGGAACGGGTTGGACGTTTGGCTTCCGGAGTCGATCGCGAGGCTAACCCTTAAAGCCCTCAGAAGCTCGAGGCGAATCGGTAATATAGGGAAAAATTGACCGCTACTGAATTACAAGAAAGAGATGACATATTACCGCTAGGGAGGGAACCCTTTCCGGTCACCCCGACTCCTTATACCTCTCACCTGCTCTCTTACTTGATCCTGAGGATAATAACCTCCAGATTTCTCGTTGATGTAATAAGTGGGGACACATGAGTTTTCATAGGTAGAAGCGCTTCAAATAGGTGCAAATCCTACTCCAAATGCTATGGGATTCAAACAACAGCTATGGGAGGGGACAACTCTGAGTATGAGGACCTTACACACAAAGTGTCAACGCATGACCGTGGTCGTCACCTGGTTCCACTTCTATAGCCATGATGTTTGCCTGAGTTCTTCTGTGCTGGTCACTCTCCACGCTCACCGCACCAAAATGTTGAAACCGGAAATCCGGTCTCCCGTGGAGTTCGACCCTTGGGGAAGGGGTGACCGCGCACCTACTACCCTCAAGCGGACGATCTAGGCACAAGACTAGGAACACAAGGGACAGACCCAAGGTCTCAGCGTGGAGGACCCGTCGCATACCCGGAAGACTAACAAACTCTTCCCCTCCCAAGCCAAGGGCTGAGCTAAGGCACCTTCGGAGGGCTCTCTTGGCCGACCGGAACATCCAAGGAGGATCTCGAGATCCACTCCCAAACTAGAGGTGTCACCTCGGGTGTATGTAAAATGTTCCCCGCCCGCCTTACTATTGGCGCAAAACCGCCCAGCAGCCCTACTCTACGCAGCCCCAATTGGGCCGCTAATAGCGGAACTCTGCTACTCTGAAAGGATGGCAACGGGCCATCAGGGGCTTCCCGGCATCTATACCTCGGGGCCCACACGGGGGGAGCGGTTCACGAACACGCCGCTCGCCCAAGACAGGAGGAGTAAACTATAATCGCAGAGCATCACAGATATGAAAAAATATTACATGAATATAAATTCCATACTCGGCACGCAGGCCGGAAATATAAACAAAAAGGCCTTCGAGGGTCAGCACAAGCTTGGGCTTAAGCCCGCTACTCCCCGCCTGGTACTACAACACCTGTATGCCAACGTCTCGACGAGCGGCGGCCAACTAGTCATCGGTCGGCTAATATAAGCGGGCCAAACATATTGCGCACACCCCTTTTTATGGGGCTTGTGGCGCGCATTCCCTGCAAGCGGCTCAATAAACAACTTCCTCGGAGTCTTCTCCGGGAACCCCAGAACATCACCAATCCGGCTCACACGTCCGGATGGGCTTCACACAGCATGCCTAAACTCGTTCTCACGCTTCCGGGTACTAATGCAATTAACTGCGTGGACGTACACGTCAACCCGTCGGGAAGCTCCCTTCCCCCCACCCGTTGGTGGAGAGGGGCTTCCGTGCAAACATGAAAACTAAAGGCTTCACCTGCCCAAGTTGAAACATCGTTACCCTTGTCGCGTGCTTGGCGGCGGGGCCGGGAGAGAAGCTCCGAGTCGATCCTACTGCATGTGGCCGCGTCGGCGTTCGATCCCCACTCTAGGCCGAGACTTGCTCCAGGCCGAGCCTCGCTCCAGGCCGAGCCCCGCTCCAGGCCGGGAGAAAAAGAGGATCGGCCGGGGTGTGGTTGCTGCTCCAGGTCGAGAAGAAAAGGGGGCCGGTCGGGAAGAAAAGGGGGCCGGCCGGGTTGGGGTTGCTTCCGGCCGGGAAAAAGAAGGAGAGGGGAGGCCGGGCTGCTGCCTTGCCGGCGACGGAAGAGAGCGGGAAAGGGGCGGCCGGGCTGCTGGTTCGCCGACGACGGGAGAGAGAGAGGGGGGGGGGGGGGGGGGCGGCCGGGGTTTCCACTACAGGCGGCGGCGGCGGCGAGAGAGAGAGAGGTAAAATCCGCCGTGCCCTAGCTTGGGCGGTGGCCGGAGAGAGAGAGAGATAGAGGGGGCGGCGGCCCCTTGCTGCTCCAAGCCGAGGGTGAGAGAGGGAGGGGGCGGCGGCGGCGCTGCTTTGCCGGCGACGGAAGAGAGCGGGGAAGGGGCGGCGGCGGCGGCGGCTGGGCTCCAGGATTCGCCGGGCTAGGGCTCTTCTTTCCCCCCGATTTCTCCCTGCTCCCTCATTTTCCCCCCCGACCCCCTGCTGTAACCCGTGCCCCTTTTGCTTTTTATTTTTTCTTCTTTTTATTCCCCCCCCCCACTTGCTGTGTCCCGACCCCCCTCCTGCTCAAAACCGTGGCCCCTCCCTTTTACTTATAACAAAATATATAATATATATATATATATATATATATATATATATATATATATATATATATATATATATATATTATATATAAATAAAGAACCCATGAGCATAGAACCTCCGCACGTACGCACGCACGAGGACCCGCACGTCCTCAAATGGGGTCGCACCGACTCGTCGCCCATAACACGCCCCTAGGCTGACATTTGGGGAGGGTCCCACTCGGGTACGGGGTTGTACACTGAAGGTGCTGCCTTAAGAGCAGGGGCGGATCCAGGAATCTTGGCTAGGGGGGGCCCAGTCAGGAAGCCAACTTTTTTAAAATAAAATATTTAAATACAAAAGATATATAGACAATTTTTCGACAAAATCACAAAATATATCATATATCTTCAATGAGCAAAAAAGTTACAAACAACCACATACATGTTACTTCAATTGTGCACGACGTTTTTTCACTTCATAGAATTCATCTATGATACAATCTTTGTTAATTTTCTCCGCTATTTCTCGCTCAATATATAAAATCATGCAATTAGCAAGAAATTCATCTTCCATCTTATTGCGAAGTCTTGTCTTTACCAGTTTCATAGCAGAGAAAGACCTTTCTGTGGTTGCTGTTGATACCGGAAGAATTAAAATGAGTCTGATAATTTTGTCAATAAGATAGTAGGTTTTCGATTTTTTCGTTTCCACCAATTTTTGATAAAGCTCGGAAATTGTAAGCAAATTCTTGAAGTCCTTGTGGGAAGAAATATCAATCTGATAATGTTGCAACTGAGTATTCAACACAAAAATTTCATGCTCGCTGAAATCTTTAGGATAGAAATTCTTTGCAAGGGCACATATATCATCAATATTGAAAGATTTGTATGCATCACTTGGATCTAAAGCCATACTTAGACGAAGTAGTTCCATAGAATTTTCACTGAATCTTGAGTTGAGCTCCTGCAACACACAATCTATTGTGGAGTTGAAAATGTCCACTCGAAAATGATGTTCCACTGTAATGATATCACGTAGACTTCGAAACCGACGATTACTAAATTGAGCATTCATGTCGGGTACTTCGACTTCATTTTTCTCACAAAATATGTTCACAACCTTTAAGAACTTTTCCCAGCCAGATTCCCGCAATTTCTGAATCAGAGCTTTTGTTGTCGAAACTAAATTTATAGCATTTAATATATCCTGAGATTGATGTTGCAGTGCTTTGCATAAAACGTCACTGATTCTCAAAACTTCTTTCATCAAATGCAAAATAAATACAAATTCGAATACTCCCATTTTTCTAAACGCTGCTTCTGCATCTCCACGCTGAGCAGATGTCCCTCCATTTTCACTAATATCAAGCAACACAGAGCACGTAGCATTGTACATATTTAAAACACTACAAACAGAGTTTAAATGAGATGACCACCTAGTATCACCATGTCGTTGTAGTGAACCAATTTGATTGGCTCCTGTGCCCGTTTCAATTTCACCTAGAGCAATCATGTGATCGAAGTATTCCTTTTGAGCAGATCGCAATTGATCATTACGTTTGGAGGAAGCACCAACAGTATTAACAATATATATTAATTCATTGAAAAAATTATGTACTGTCTTCACTTCTCTTGATGTTGCAACAAGTACTAACTGAAGTTTATGTGCAAAACAGTGAACATAATAAGCTTGTGAACATTCATTAAGGAATAACGTTTTTAGACCTTTCCATTCACCTCGCATGTTACTTGCACCATCATATCCTTGACCACGCATATCCTGAATACTCAAATTATGACGAGAGAGAACTGTTGAAATTTCATTTTTAAGAGTCTGTGCACTTGTCTCAGTAACATGAACAAGATCTAAAAACCTTTCCTGCACAAAGCCATAAATATCCACAAAGCGAATCACGATAGCCATTTGCTCTCTTTTTGACTCATCCCTGGATTCATCGACAATTATGCAATATTTAGAATCACCAATTTCCTTACGAATAATATCTTGCACCATTCTTGACATAACAGAAAGAAGATCCTTTTGAATAAGAGGTGATATATACATAGCATTTCTCGGGGCATTTTTTAATACAACATCATCAACATCCTTGTTATAAGTTCGGAGTAATTTAATCACTTGGACAAAATTACCGCGATTAATTGATTCTTGACTTTCATCATGACCTCGAAATGCAATACCTTGGAATGCACAATATCGCAAAGCATCAATTGAAGTTCCGACCCGCAATCGATTCATGACAATTTGCTTAGAAGATTGTCTTTCCATTACTGTATCTATATGTTGACATTGAGAAATTAAATCTGCACAACCTTGGACTGCAATGTTGTGTGGAGAACAATGATCCTTCCCAATATGAGTTAAAAAAGCACAATTCTTTCCATTGACTTTCTTCCAGTTTCGAAAACCTTCAGTTGTGAACGAGCTTGTCCCAAATCGACCAGGGATCTGTTTATTGAAAATATAGCACGGCAAACAATATGCGGCATCTTTTGCAGGAGAATACTCTAACCATGGGAATCTCTCGAACCAGGAACTTTGAAATCTTCGATGATGTTCGCCAGAGGATGGATACTCTTGAAGCTTGTGTTGATAAGACTCAGCTTTAAGATATGATCGTCGCATTTCATCTTGTTGATTTAGAGGATACTCCCAAATTTGAGGCCGTAATCCAGGATCACGCTCGAAAGCGAGTGAATGGTGGTCAAGTGGGGAATAATCAACATTAACTAACGGAGAATCAACATTAACTTGCTCTGATGATGTAGGTGTGTCGATTTCACTTGAGGATTTCTTATTGAAAAATGAGTGAATTGTTTTTACCTTTTTCATGAAAACCTAATAACGTAATATTGTAGATTAATCACAAAACCATTCCAAAACATAACACAAAAATTGATAATGTACAGAGTAAATTAGGCTGGTGAGCATTTTCCTCAGCGAGCATTCCAGTTGGAAATAAATAATCTTTTAAATCAAGTGAGCATACTGTTATATAAGACTTTGCTCTAAAAAACTATTAAAGACTCAGCTATAAAAGAATCAAGTGATGAGCTGCCACTAAGAACTGAAAAACATGAAAATTCCACTTGGCAAGGAAGAAAAATCTGTTAAGTTACCAGCTTTCGATCAGGAATCAGGAGAAGAGGAGCACCGGTGAGCCTCGATCGGAATCGACTATGACTCGGCGAGACGGGCGGCGACCAGGTAGCCTCGATCGGAATTCCGAAAGGATGGAAAGAGGAGCAGCCAAGCAGGAATCGGGAGAAGAGGAGCAGTCACCGAGATTTAGGGCCGGCTGGAGGCTGGAGCGGATATAAGTATACATATATATAAACGAATAGACTGCGGTTTTTTCTAAAAACCGCAGTCTATTCTTATATATATTTATATATATATAAATATATATTCATAAAACATAGACTGCGGTTCTTTCTAAGAACCGCAGTCTATACGTTATATATATATGCGTATACTGTGCGGGCAAATATTAGATGTGGGCGTACGGGCAAGCCATTTTGGGGTCAAGATGATTCCAAATCGAAAAGTGATCAACATGAAAGTTGTAGATCTCGGCGAGACGAACAACTTTCATGTTGACCACTTTTTAATATGGAGGCGTCTTGGACCTCTATTTAGGCCCCGAAATCGGGGGTGACGGAACTGCTACAGTAAACTGTTCCGCCGCCCCCGATTTCGGGGCCCAAATCGAGCACCAAGACGGCTTCATATCAAAAAGTGGTCAACATGAAAGTTGTTCGTATCGCCGAGATCTACAACTTTCGTGTTGATTACTTTTCGATTTGAGACCATCTTGACCACCAAAATGGCTTACCCGTACAGCCCATACGTTATACATGCTCGTATAATATCTATTCAGCCCTATATATATATATAGAAAGAACTGCAGTCTATTCAGCCCTCTATATATATATATATATATATATATATATATATATATATATATATATATATATATATATATATATATTTATATATATTTATATATATATATATATGCATAGATTGTGGTTCTTTCTAAGAACCGCAGTCTATGCTTTATATATATATATTTATATATATATATATGTTTTTCGGGGAGAAAGATTGATGGAGACTTTCGTGTCAGCATTAAGCAGTACAGGTTGATTTTTTTTTATTTCTTGTCAGGAAAACAAGCTGGCGGGTATCAAAAAGAACCAGAAAACATGATTACACAGCAGAAGTTCTGAATTTTTTTATTTCTTGGGGGGGGCCCGGGCCCCCCCGGGCCCCCCTTGTATCCGCCCCTGCTTAAGAGGTCGTTTGCGAGGTGAAGTTACGGCCAAGTGTTGTTTGGTTGCTGTTTTGTTCAGACTTGGTGTTTTTTGTAACTGTTCAATACGTTGCAAAACTGTCTTGCGTTGGTTGTGTTCCCTGAAATTGTTTATCCTTTTTGTAATGCAAGTATCTGGATCTCTATTATTGTGGAACCAGTTTTCTCACATTAATTACCCAAATTTTTTCTTGGAGTTAGAATAATGATAGGTTGGACCTCTCTATGTTTTGAAATAACAAATATCTCCTCTCTAAATTAAAAATTTATAATATACATAAGACTCAGACTCTCTGTCTTCAGATCTCTAAGCCTCCTCATAAGACTCAGGCACTGTTTGGTTGGGCTGTTGCTGATGAGAAGTTGTTGATGAAAAGTTGCTGATAGAAAAAGTGCTGATTCTGGAAAACAGAGTTTTGTTAAAAAACTGTTTGGGTGAAATGGAGTTTCCAAAACGGAGTTTTGAAAAAGTTGTTTGGAAACAAAACAGAGTTTTGAGTGATTTTTTTTTTTGAAAATTTTAATTACCAACTATTTAAAATATGGAAAAGACGTTTTTTCAGTAATATAACACCCAACACACATATATAACGAGTCATTCATATATTTTTTAGAGTTATGCATAATTAAAGAGGTAAGAACTCATTGCTTTTACCAAAATAAAAATCTTATGGACATGTACTTCATTACTAACAAGCGGGAGATCAAGAAGAAGAAGCAGCGTGAGAAGAAGAAGAAAAAGCGGGAGAAGAAGAAGAAGAAGAAGCTCCGGATGTCGGATGCAGAGGAAGATGATGGAAATAAGGAGGGGGAATGGAGGAATGGCAGCATCGAGAGCGCGCCTCTTCGTATATTTGGTGAAATCTGAGTGGGAGAAGAGCAAAGACGAGAAGAGGAATGACGAGGAAGTGGAATGCAAAAAATCCAATGATAAACCTCGAGCACAAAAATGAGGCATAACAAAGGGGGGTTTTGACATATTTACAGCGACCCAATTCTCCAACCACCCGATATCTAAAATAGGAATCGCAAAAAACCTAATTGGAATGCTTCAGATCCCTTAAACTAGCTCGTAGAGGGAAACCTAATCTGGAATCGTTTATACAGAACAAAGACACGGATTACAAAGAGAAAATAGAAGTAACGACACTGCAAGGGAAAATTAGGTTAAACTCCAGTCACTCGGGAGATAAGAGATAGTGTTTGTGTGTGAATAAACATACCTGACTCTTGCAGATAGCGTTTAACAAGGAAATTCAACTCGTTGTAAGTGATTGAAGAAGAAGAAGAAGCGGGAGATCAAGAATAACAGGAGATCGGGAAGAAGAAGAAGAAGCGGGAGATCGGGAAGAAGAAGCGGGAGATCGGGAAGAAGAAGTGGGAGCGGACGGGATGCGGGAGCAGCAGCTCGGGGGAGATCGGCGTGATCTCGGGTCGGGTAGAAGAGGCGCGGCTTTTGCAGTTGAACGCAAAAAAAAGTTGCGGCCTGGAACATGAACAAAACAACGGTCTATTAAAAACGCGGGATCTGAAAAAAGTAGCGCCAAACGCAGCTTATGCTCTAATGGTGGTGCGTTTTCACCGCACCGCAGGCCATAAGCCCAACCAAACGCCACCTCAGACTCACCACTATCAAAAAAGCAAAACATTATCGTGAGACAGATACCTGGTGCTAGGTCTCCGAACCCTGCCAGATCTCCTGAGGGGTACCTCCACGATAGGTGAAACATCTATAGGCAAAGTTCCCCCTCCATCCAGAATCTCTTCCTGCTCTGGAATCTGCTCAGTTTCTTCTTCAATACGCCATTCATCAGTACCAGGAATCTCTGGCTCAAGATATGCATTAGAATACTCTATAGACGGTGGATTTGTGGCTCGGCAACCTCTTGCTCACCAACAACCTAGTCTTCTGCAAAGATCACATCTTTGCTTCTGATGATCTTGTTCTTCTCCAAATCTCTCAGTCTATAACTAAACTCTTCGTGTGGGAATCTAAGCAAGATGCACTCTCGGGACTTCTCGCCAAGCTTCGATCTCTGCTCCTTGGGGATATGAACATGTGTTCTGCAACCGAACACCCGCACATGTCTTGATGACACCTCCTTCTTTGACCAAACCCACTCTAGGATATCTTCATTCAAAGGTGCAGACGGTAACAAATTGATCAAATGCACTGCAGTCTGTACAGCCTTTGCCCAAAACTTCTTGCCAATGCCTGCCTGAGAGATCATACATATGATCTTCTCCACAATCATCTTGTTCATCCTCTCTGCCAACCCATTCTGTTGCGGCATCCACGAACTGTCTTTTCATGTACCGATATACTCCATGCTATTGTTTGATCGTACATGCTTGTAGGGGTGTGCGCGGTGAGGTTTGGTGTGGTTTTGGACCAAACCACAGCCGCACCACAAGGGCGCGGTTTTGGCCAGAGCAAAACCACACCACACCGAAATTACGCGGTGCAGTTTCAGTTGGGTGCAATACGGTTGCGGTTTCCATATGTTTTTTGCCACCATAGATTATCTTACATTAATTGTTTGGTTCAATAAAAACACAAAACAACCAACTCTTCATCAACTAGAAAAATATATAATATAGAGTCTTATAATAAGTACTAAAATGTTTTCCCAGCCAGAAAATTCTGATCTACTGAATGCTACTTAAGTGCTCAACAAAATCAAGCCCTCAACTACTTTCTCAGGGATGAGGAAGAAGCTGTGACTCGGAGACGACGAAGAATCAAAACTGCACCGGGCCACCTGCACAAGAGCGCACGCTGGTCACTGGGGACCTGTGGTTGATTAGGGCACAACTGGATTTAGACGCCAAGCGTGATTTTAGATTTAGCAGTTTTCATGCCCAGTCCGAGCAGGATTTAGCAGTTTTTGCTTTTCACGCCAGGGCCGAGTGTGTTCTCACCTAGCTGGATGCACCCCCCGTGAATAGGTAATAATTATAACAATGTAAAATTGTAAGTAGGTGCGGTGTGACCCATGAATGATATGTAGGAAAATATAAATAGGTTGTACACGAAAAAAATGTGAATATTTTAATTGACATATTAAAATGTGATGTCACAAAATTATAAAAAATTTAAGTACAAAAATAATTTGTGTGGTGCAACGTTTGTGGTTTTTAAGATTCGAAAACCGCATGCACGTGGTTTATAAAATTTTAAAACCACACCGCACCTACACTACGCGTTGCGGTTTAAAATTCGGTGCAGTTTTTGAGGTGCATGCGGTTTTTGCGGTTTGCAATTCTTTGTTCTCACCCCCTACCTGCTTGATCTGCCTCCCGACCATCTTCTCCACCTTCTCCTTGAACTCCATAAACTTTGCCAAGACATCACTCTTCTGCTTCAGGACATAAACATGACATGTAATTGTCATGCTTCAGGACATAAACATGACAAGTTTAGCAGCTCTGCCTTTCTTTTCAGTTCAACATCCACAAAGAATACCCGTCAATGCTTGCTAGCCATACAGTGAAAGTGTCAGGAAGCTCTCCTGACAACTCTGGAAGAACCGTGTTCCTCACTAAGATCTTCCAATAATTCTCACTAATGTGACCAAGTATGCAATGTCACAACTCCATATAGTTGTTTTCAGCTGTATTCACACTCGCACTGCAGATCTTGGCCTTTGCTCGGTATAAGCAGCATCACTTCATGCCCCAGGTCACCAACAAGAACCCCTTCACTAGCCTCCAGACACCTCTTCTTTCAATGCTCGTAAAGCTATCATCATCAAGTTTCCCAACAGAGATGAGGTTCATCCTCAAGTCAGGAATATTCCCGACATCTTTAAGGATAACCATATTAATATCAGTCTCCAAGTGGACGTCTCCACAACCAATAATCTTCGACACACCGACATTTACAATCTATATGATGCCAAGATCTCCAACATCATATGAGTAGAAGAAATCTCTGTGAGGAATACAATGGTAAGATGCACCACCATCCACAACTCAATCTGTATAAACACACTCCTGGCATGCAGATCCACTGCAATGTAATTATAAAGCCTCATCTTCAGCAATCGAGGCCGCACCAGCACCCTCACTCGATTCTCCCGTCTCCTTCATATTTCCCTTATGATCTCACTGCAACTTGGAACAATCCTTCTTGAAATGACTTTTCTTCTTATAATGGTAGCACTCAATCTCCTTCTTGGACTTCCGCTCGACTTGATTCTAGAGTTTTCCCTTTACTTACCCTCCTCCTTCATCGGTCTTCCCCTCCCCTCCATGACTAGGATATCTGGAGTAGAGACTCCAAATCCAGAGTTTTTTCTTCTCATTTCCTCGTTTAGAAGATAACTCGTCACCATCTTTATCGACACAATGTCATGCAGTGCCGAATTCGCTCAGTGATACTACAAGAGTTTCCCAACTCTCTAGTAAGGAACTAAGAATCATCAATGCTTACAGCTTGCCCCCAAGATGATCTTCATGGCTTCCAACTGATTGATGATGTTCTGGGCAAGATTCAGATGCTCAATCATCTGAGAATCCTCCTTATATTTCAATTTCACAAGCTTTCTGATCAAGAAAGCCTTGGTGACCGTTGTCTTCAGCGCGTACATCACTTCTAACTTCTTCCACAAAGCCTGAGCCGATAAATCAACGGATACATGATGAAAAATAAAATCATCAAGCCACTGTCGGATGAACCCAACCTCCTTCTGATCCATCCGCTTCCACTCGTCACCATCCAACAAGGTAGCCGACCTCCCCAACAACGGAGTGTGAAGATCTTTATAATATAAAAGATTCTCCATCCGCTGCTTCCAAATGCTCCAATTCTTGTCATTCATGCTAACCATCCTTGTAGCTTGCTCCATCATCTCCAATAGTCCGATGGTTCGAGACGAATCTTGCTTTGATACCATTTAATGGGAATGCACCTACTTGAACAAATTCGGGGAAACAGAAGATAATAAACCACAACTAACACATGAAAAATGACCACAACCAGAGAATACAAAATTTTGCATGGAAACACTCTCTAAAACAATGAGCAAAAAAATCACGGGATGAGACACACACAAAAGCAACTATCAAAATAAGGATTACAACAAGATATTTTATGTTTGCCCAACCTAGATTTCCTTACAGAGAAGACTTCTCTTCAAAAAGGACAAAAAACTCAAATCTCTCCCCAAGCACCAAAGGTAAACAAAGACAAGACTGAGCAAAAACTCCTTACAGAGAAGATGATGACCACGGACGGTGAGAAACTATTCTTCCTCCTGAAGAACACCCTCCAACATCAATGACAGGAAACTTGTGAACCTTCTCTGGTTCTTGCAAACGACGACTCCAAATTGGAATAATAATTGATGTCATGCCTATCTGACTATTTAGGGCAAAGAGACGAACCCATCCTGGCCCTTAGATAACCTTCCAAGACGATCCAACTGCTAAAATCACGAGATTTACCAAATTATTTCCGTAGCGGCGCCCGACGATAGCCATCAAGTCGAATCTGCCCATCAAGACAAATGAGTCTGCATCAAGACGATTGCCTTCAACACATCTAGCAAATGTTACTGCCAGTAATAAACTCCTACCGTTGGGCGTTAGCCCGCTGCTGCCAGATGTCTAACTGATCGCCTTCAAATCTAAACGATCACCTTCATCATCTAACTGAATGCTATCGCTGGTAGTAACTTCCTACCGTCCGGCGATAGCAGCAATACCAGCAAACCAACAACAACTACTCACAAACAGCATACCCCAAATGGCCCAAACCTACACTGATTCTAAGTTTTCTGATTCTTTAGGAACTAGACCCCAACATGTAGTAGAACGTAATAAGTTTGGCAGGACAACTGTTATGACCGCCACTAGGAAAAGAAAACTAGTTTTGAATATAAAATTAAAATAGATGAAGTACCTTAGGTGAGGTGGTGCATTCACGAACAACGATTCATAACCACCAAGTTCACGACCCCCACCATCATGCCAAACAGAACATACATTTCCGGCACAACTCCTTCCAACGTGAACGCTTTCTGTGTCAATAAAACGGCGATTTTGACATTTCTCCAACCAGCAACAAGATCGATTTCGTAATGTGCCTCACAGCCACTCCAGCCCTAACTTACAAACCCTTCATTGCTTCGACACTGATGTATTTGATGACAACAACCTCACTGGTTCGATTGTTGGCATCCAGTGTTGGAAACGCGTATGGGCTCCAAAACACAAGCCCCAAACTTGCGAGACTGCCACAAACCGCGCGAGCTCTTTTTGCGAGATGGCCGCACGCGAGATCAACACCAAACCACTACAGACCGCGCGAACTCTTTCCTGCAGGCGAGTAGTCCACTCGGCGAGATCAAACCTGCGGGACCACCACACGCAGGCACGCAACCCGCGACCTCTCCTCCTCGCGGCGAGATCAAGCCGACCCGCGTCCCGCCTTACTCGCGACTAGTCCACTACCTCTCGCCAATCCCTCTCCCTCGGTGGCGAGTTCAGCAAACCGCCCGGTTACCCCTTCAAGTCACTCGGGTCAGACCAACTCGCCGAGACCAAACGACGAGATCTCCCAATCCGGCGAGTACTCCAACTCGCTCGGCAAGCCTCTCTACCCGCTCGGCCAGAAAACACTCCAGCGCTGTAGCGCTTCTCTCTCTCTCTCTCTAACAGGAACAAGGATATGAGAGCTTCTCTCTCTATTTCATCAGTTATAAAAAGAACTACAAATGACCTATTTATAGGCAAAAGAAAACAAGCAAAAGAAATCTCTCTCCTAATAATTACAATCTCTCATTTACCCATTTAATACATACTCTCTCCTATTCATTAAAAGCAAACATAAATGAAATGGTAATTCCAACAAACTTGTGGGGCCCGATCAACTTAACTCCAGCATCCAGCAGTTCAATTCTCTGAACCGCACAGCCCACTTGTCAATCACGAGGTTCCCAATTGCCATTTGTATGAGGGGCAACATTGGGGGGGGGGGGGGGGGGGGGGGGACCAGTTTTGATTATCATTATCCGAGAATTTATGTTCACTTATGTATTGATTTACGAAATCAATAAAAAAATTTGATAATTGGAGCAGAAGTTCTTACCTCTCAGATAATTAATAGTGTTCTCAGCTTGTTTTTGTCAACCCCAGCGAGATCCCTAACTATGATTTCCTTTTCAGCCCAAAGCACTGAACTTTATGATGATATTTGTATTGTTTTGATTTTGTTTAGACTCCCGGCCAGTCGCGCCTTCAAAGAAAATTTGATAATTGATTAACTTCTCTCAATTACCCCGAGAGAGTTGCCCCACACAACAAATTATGCTTAATTTTTCATGATCCCAATAACTTTGAATGAGTTAACAAAACCTATGCGCATCTGCTGAACAATTTAATATTTTTATGTCATAGGATATAGGTCTCCCTTTCTCTTCAAAAATTATCTCCCCTGAAGCAAAAAAAAACATGGAATCCAGTGTAGTAGATCTGAAGATGGAATGGATAAAAGAATAAGTTTGAGAAACGAATGTATCAACAAAATCAAGATCAAGATGAGAGCAATACATCGAGAGCTATTCATTCATTCTTTACATCACAATAAAGTATAATCTTCTCGGACTCATCAACTGAGGAAGAATAAATCAATGAAAAAGAATATTTTACAACACATTTGAGGTGTGGTACTTAGGGTCAGTGGATCAGATAAGTGAGGAGAAGGGCGACAAGCATGAGGACATAGGCAACCCCCTGATCAACCGCCTTGCCGTCGTTGCTCATGGGCGGCGCTGCGTCCGGTGCCGGGGCCGTAGCCTGGCCATCTGCGAGCTGCATGAGCCCAGAGAAGAAGAAAGCCAGGAAGAACAAAGCCCAGGCCTTGAAAGAATTCATCTTTCAAATCTTCGGGATATTAAGAGAAATTCTCTGCTGCTTTGGAAGCTAGATGAAGTTGGAAGCTTAACTTGTAAAGACAGAAGAGAGTTATTAGGGATTTGATCTGAGAAAGGAAAGACATCCCCCCTTATATTCAGAGCTTAGCTCCTAAAGAAGAGAGTTCCAGGAAAGTGGAAGGTGAGTTGATCAAGTCAAATACGAGTTGCCTGACAACGTGCCGATTACTTCAATTATAACTACCTAAAACATAAAAGACTCAAAGTTGAAGAACAAGTCCAGCAAGACCAATTTTGGTTGACTTAATAGTCTTCAAAAAAATCAGGCCCGGTGGGCTGGCCCAGCTAGGCTCAGGTGTTGAGTTTTGTAAAGTGCGCGGTTTGTTAAGGTGGTGCGCAGTTAGTAGTTCCGTTAAGTGATGTGTAGAAATCAGTGTTTGTTATGGTGATGTGCAGTTAGCAGTTTTTAGAGGTGTGCGAATACCAGGTTGTTAGTTTTAATATTGTTTCGATTCTCTTGTTGGGCGCCATTCATATTACCGAAATTAGATTAGGATCCTCTCCATTTCAAGTGAAATGAAGGAGATTCATTTCACGGTCCAGATTGAAATCTCTTTGATCCGACGGGTTCATCATTTCTCATATTTTTTTAGATTTTTTTAATCAAAAAAAACTTCACAATAAGATTTCTTTCAGGCTTATCTTATCCATTGGATGATGAAATGGATCCCCTCCATTTCACTTGTAATGGAGAGGATCCGGATCCACCAAAATTGGGGGTGGGGGGACACCTGGCTCGTCGATATTGGTCTTCTATCCCTATAAATATGCAATCTGCTGCAACACCATGCTCCAGGATCCTCTCCATTTCCCATTTTTGACGAATTGGAGGGGATCTATTTCACGGACAAGATCATTTGCTTTTTTGATTTGACGAGTTCTGCTTTTCTCATCTTTTTATATTTTTTTATTCAAAAAATCTCTATCCACTATATATTTTTGGGAGTAATCTTGTCCAGTAAAAAAAAAATGGATCTCATCTATTTCATTTGAAATGTAGAGGATCCGAATCCCAGCACCAGACACGGAAGAATCCATCAAAAGTTTTCCTATAAAACTTGCGGTCTCCATTTTTGTAGCAGCTGCGAGCTCCGGTTGAAGCAGCGGCGAGTTCTTATTGTTGGTTTTGTTGGTCCGGATCCGAATCCGATTTTGAGATATTTTTCCAAAAATATCTGTTTGCATTCAAAAAAAATTAGGAAAATCATTTTTCCTTTTTGATTCTCCTATGAATTGTTTGGAAGGAGAAATAATGACATTCCATTTGTTGGGGCTGTATAGATGGGGTTTAATATCTCTCCATCCTGAGTAGAAAACAGAGACAGCCCGTGAAATAGGAGGAGAGCCGCTTGTACCTTTTTTAGGGGAGTGCCGCCTGTAGCAATCCAAGGCGAGAGCAGCCTGAAGATTCTTTTGGAGGAAGCCGCCCTCTCTCCTCTTCTCACTCTCGTTCGTGCACTCGGAGTGGTCGTCGGCCGAGAGTGCTCGTCGCCAGTCTTGGAGGAAATAACCGCCGGCTTTGAGAGAGGTGTTGCCGCCGGGCTTGGTGGAGGTTGCCGCCGGCGTTGCAGTGGATTTCCTTTGGAGTTGAGAGGCGGGGCGTCGACGGCGTGCGCGTGTGCAGTTAGCCTCGACAGAGGTTTCTCTCCGGTGGTGGCGTTTGTTCTTCGGTGGTGGTGCGGCTGAACGTCGGACTTTGACGTTGAAGGTTCGGTAAACCTTGTGCGTCCGCAAGGCGGATTGCAGTCCAGATCTCAGATTCTCGCCGCGGATCGTACGTGTCCGGTGCATCCACGACGTACTCTCCGAACGGTCATTTTTCTCTTATTTTTCCTTGTATTTGAATTTATATTTTATTATATAAATTGTGTAGCTATTTTTGTGTTCTTGTTAACCTGCAATATTTTATAGCTGTGACTGCGTTTTGTAGCGGATTTTACAACAAGTGGTATCAGAGCGAGGTTCCGTGTAGGTGACTGATTGGACGTTCCGGTTTGGGTTTGGGTCAACGGTAGGTGACGACATCGGTCCGCTCCATATCTTCCCAGATCTGATCTGTGAATTAATCAGATCATCTAGAGGTACTGTAGACAGCTATGACAGCGAAGAACACCGTGTTGACCAGGTATTCGGTGGAGAAATTTGACGGCAGCGGGAACTTTCGCCCACGACAAATTCAGGTCAAGGATATGCTGGTTGAGCAGGGGTTGATCCAAGTTCTGCGGGGGCGTGATTCTTTGCCCGCTCCGGTGAAGGATTCTGAGTGGACGGAGATGGATGAGCGCGCCACTAGCGCTATCAGGATGTGCGTCGACGACAAGGTGCTGTTCAACATCGGTATTGAAGAGTCAGCTGTCACGTTGTGGGAGAAGCTGGAGGGACTCTACATGAGCAAGTCGTTGACCACGAGGCTGTTACTGAAGCAGAGATTGTACGACCTGAAGATACAGGAAGGTGGTAACCTGCAGGAACACTTCAACGTGTTCAATGGACTTCTGAGCCAACTGCATGTGGTTGGTGTGAAGGTGGAGGAAGAAGACAAGACCTTATTGCTTATTACCTCGCTCCCAGCGTCGTATAAGCACATGCAGACCACCCTGTTGTATGGGAAGGATACAATAGACGTGGAGCAGATCACGTCTGCGTTACTGTCCATTCAGATGTTGTCGGACCCCGCTCCTGAGGGTGAGCATGCTTTGGCAGTAGGAGGACGATGAGGGAGGCAGTTCGAGAAGGGATCTGGAAGTGCACGGGCCAGATCCGCATCGAGAAAGGCAGTGACGTGCTACCATTGCAGGCAGAGTGGCCATATCAGGAGAAATTGTCCGCAACATGCGCAGAGTTCTGGCGACGTCTAGGGTGCGGGCAAGGCAGCGGTAGCTACGACAGATGATAGTGATGTGTCTCTCCTCATCACTGAGAGTCCATGTGACTAGGATAGCTGGGTATTGGATTTTGGTGCTTCGCAGCACATTTGCTCGGATGCAGGGATGTTCAGTTCACTGGAGGTGACGACTGGGTCGGTCTTTTTGGGTGACGGCTCAGCATGTGAGGTCACGGGGACAGGGACAGTGGACATCATGATGCATGATGGAGCAGTGCGTAGGCTTGAGCGGGTACACTTAGTACCCAAGCTGCGCAGGAATTTGATATCGCTAGGCAGACTAGACTCCAGAGAATGCAGTTTTGCTGCGAGAGGTGGAGTTATGACGGTGACGCGAGGACGCACCGTGCTCATGCGAGCTATGCAGTGCGGTAGTCTTTACTGGCTGATGGGGACCACGATGCGAGGTGGTGTGCCCATGATTTTTGCGGTTGACAGAGTTGATGGTCAAGGTGGTGCAGGGGATCGTCCTTCTGGTAGTCTAACTAGGCGAGTCAGATTTAGCGATCCAGTTGCGTCGACATTCGGAGGTTGAGCCCGAGCAGGGGTGAGTCGACTGGAGCAGGTCGGCTGACGCCTCAGGTTCTTGAGGTGGTCCTTCGTGCAGACTAGTGCCTCGTGCAGTCCGTGCTATGTGCGGTGTTTCCTAATACAGATGGTGCTTCGTGCAGGTTCATCGATCAGGATCCCGAACCAAGGTGGTGATTGTTGGTTTTGTTGGTCCGGATCTGAATCCGATTTTGAGATATTTTTCCAAAAATTTCTGTTTGCATTCAAAAAAAATTAGGAAAATCATTTTTCCTTTTTGGTTCTCCTATGAATTGTTTGGAAGGAGAAATAATGACTTTCTATTTGTGGGGATTGTATAGATGGGGTTTGATATCTCTCCATCCTGAGTAGAAAACAAAGACAGCCTGTGAAATAGGAGGAGAGCCGCCTGTACCTTTTTTAGGGAGTGCCGCCTGTAGCAATCCAAGGTGAGAGCAGCCTGAAGATTCTTTTGGAGGAAGTCGCCCTCTCTCTCCTCTTCTCGCTCTCGTTCGTGGACTCGGAGTGGTCGTCGGCCGAGAGTGCTCGTCGTCAGTCTTGGAGGAAATAACCGTCGGCTTTGAGAGAGGTATTGCCGCCGGGCTTGGTGGAGGTTGTCGCCGGCGTTGCAGTGGATTTACTTTGGAGTTGAGAGGCGGGGCGTCGACGGCGTGCGCGTGTGCAGTTAGCCTCGACGGAGGTTTCTCTCCGGTGGTGGTGTTTGTTCTCCGGTGGTGGTGCGGCTGAACGTCGGACTTCGACGTTGAAAGTTCGGTGAACCTTTTGTGCGTCCGCAAGGTGGATTGCAGTCCAGATCTCAGATTCTCGCCGCGGATCGTACGTGTCCGGTGCATCCACGACGTACTCTCCGGACGGTCATTTTTCTCTTGTTTTTCCTTGTATTTGAATTTATATTTTATTATATAAATTGTGCGGCTATTTTTGTGTTCTTGTTAACCTGCAATATTTTATAGCTGTGACTGCGTTTTGTACCGGATTTTACAACACTTATTGTACTCACTGGCGAACTCAGTATGACAAACTTCATTTCTCAGTGGTGAATAACAGTGGGAAGATCCATTACAGCTACTATGAACTACTGTTAAAGCAGCAGTGATCTTCCTTGCAGCGACAACGAAGAGTGGCAGCGACAACGAAAAGTGGCAGCGGCAATGTCGAGTTCTTTGTGCAGCGGCTGCGAGCTCCATCTTAGAGGCGGACACATCCGTAATGGAGGTGAACTGGCCAGTTGCAGTCATGACCAATTCACAACAGGTGCGGCTAAGTCCCGCAGCGGTGGTGGGCTCCGGCTGAAGAAGAGGCGAACTCCCTTGTAGTGGTGGCAGCTAGTTCTCACTGCAACAACGACGAGCTTCTGTTGAACAAGCAACGAACTCTATTGTAGTGTGGCGGCTAGTAAGTTGCATTGGAGTGAGCAGCAATCTGTATTGAAGTGCAGCGGATAGAGTTTGGAGGCATCCAAGACTGAAATCAGGATCCTCTCCATTTCAGTTGAAATGGAGGGGATCCATTTCACGGTCTAGATTGATTTCACTTTGATCCGACGGACTCCAAGACTGTATGTATGTGTTATGAAAACGACCATTCCGAATGCAGATGAATTCTCATGTTCAAAATAATGTTCCAACGGCCAAAATTATGGTTACGAAAAATAATAATAACCCAAAAATAATAAACAAACATCACAAAAGAAGAACACCAAGATTTAAAGTGGCTCCTCGAAAAATTTAGTATGAGTATGTCCACTGTGCAAGTAGAGATAAATCCACTAATAATTTTTCAAACATACAATACGGTTAAAATGAAGGAATAAAATTGAACCGAGAAAAGAGAAGATGAAAAATCCCGAACCCTCCAAGATCTGGCCGTACGCGTTACGATAAGAAATCAAGACGGCGGCGAGAGACGAGGGCCAGCTACAAGGAAAGAAAGACCTCTGATTCGGCGGCCGACGGGAAGAGAAAGTTGACGGTAGGTGCTTCGAAGAGAAGCCGACGATCTTCGACCAAAGCTTGACTGTTGCACTGCACTTCTTGGATGACCGGCCACACCACTATATATAGGTGGTGGAAGAAACCCAAAATAAGTATGGTGGCTATCATGGAAAGAGATCAATCTCTTCCTAAAATCGTCCATCATCACCGGATTAATGGAGATGCCAAATTTGGAGCGGTCTCCAAAATGGGTTGGCGGCAACAATGGAAGGTGATCAAAATATTCATTCAAAGAAATCCTCCATAAATACCGGAATAATTGAGATTACATAATTGAAGTGGATTCCAAAAATATCCCCGACCAAGAAAAGAGTTTGTCGGAAGTTTGGGAGGGGCGACAACATAACAATCTCCACCTTGACGCCTCTCCCATGACAAGCTCCACCTGGCTGAGATAACTCCAAGATGCTCCAATGGTCACCAAGATCCAAAAGCCAAAGAGACCAACTGAATGTACTTCGACTGATAATGGATCACAAGAGAACTCCTCTAACTCTGAGCGGCACACCAACTGGACTGACGTGGCTAACTCAAAAACGCTCCACCTGGAGCTAAATATCAATTGCTCCACCTCCAGCGGCGGTCTCCCATAGCAAAACTGAACCTGTCAAGACTTCTGGCCTTTGATGTGAGCGCAGGAGAAAAAATTGATAAATGTAGACACACCAAGAAAGAATGCAAATAAACTGACCTCAGCATGGAAAGATGAACCCCTATGAGAAATAGTCGAAGACGGTGAACTAGACACACTCTAAGCTCATAAATGAGGAGTAATAAAAAAGAGCTTAGGTAATAGGGGGAATAGAATACATTAAAAAAGTTCTTGACCAGGGAAAAAAACTCAAAATTGAGAGTTATACGAACACAAGCTTAGAAATAGCATGACAACAAAAAGAAAAATGATGGTAAGCAAATGAAGGGAAAGAAGCGGAATAAAAGAAAATGATGAAAAAAAATGTAGGAAGAAAACACACACAAAGAAAGAAAAAGGGAGAAAAGTACTAAGAGACGTCCCCATTGACATCCTCAAGGCATAGGGATACAACAGTCTTTTCCTTTTTCATCACCAGAGATCTTACCCTTCTCCTTGTTGTGAAGCTTCCAACAATTCTTTATTTCATGCCCCTTCTTTTTGCAGTAGTTGTAGTAACTATCTGTACTTTTCTTGTACTTACCTCCTCTGCCAGAATCAGACTGATCCCGAGAGAATAAAGCTGAGCTTTCAACAATACCTGAGCCGGACAACTTCTTTCGGATGTCATCTGAGAGTAAGGCCGTCTTTAGCTCCTCCAAGTTCAAAATATCCTTACTATGGGTGAGGGTAATGATCATACCCTCGTAGAACTTTGAAAGAGAGTTCCGAAGAATAATCGTCTTGTCCTCTTCCTCCACCTTGTGATATCAATGCTGAGACACTCAGATAACAGTTTGTTAAAACTGTTCAGGTGGTCATGTAGAGAGGAACCCTCCTTCATGCCAAACTTGTACAATTGCTGTTTGAGGTAGATGCGGTTGGGAAGAGATTTCGTCATGTAGATACTCTCCAGCTTTGCCCAAAGACCAGAGGAAGTCGTATCTGAAAGAACTTCATATATCACATCATCGTGTAAACAAAGTTGTATGGTGGATAAATCTTTGATATTTGAATCCTTCCACGTGTGATCGGTAACCTCAACGTCCTTATTGGCCTTCCTCAATAGGACATGGGGTAAACCTTTCTTAATCAGTAATGCTCGGACCTTGACCTACCATAGGACAAAATTGTGTTTTCCGTCGAACTTCGTAACTTCAAACTTTGTACCTGGTGTGGAAGTAGCCATAGAAATCAAATTGAAGAAATCTGCACAGATACTGAAGCGACCGAATAAATTCACGGATCAAGATTGGGAGGATAGAGAGCGGACCGATGTCGTCACCTACCGTTGACCCAACTTGAAACAGAACGTCCAAACGGTCGCCGATCGGAACCTCCCTCTGATACCACTTGTTATGAAAACGGTCTTTCTGAGTGAAGATGAATTCTCATGTGCTAAAATAATGTTCTAATGACCAAAATTATGGTTACAAAAAATAATAATAACAACGCACGAAAAATAAACAGACGCCACACAAGAAGAACACCAAGATTTAAAGAGGTTCCCCAAAAACTTTAGTATGGGTACATCCACTGTGTAGGTAGAGATAAATCCACTAATAATTTCTCGAACATACAATACAGCTAGAATGGAGGATTAAAATTGAACCGAGAAAAGAGAAGATGAAAAATCTCGAACCCTGCAAATCTGGCCGTACGCATTGCGATGAGAAATCAAGACGGCGGCGAGAGATGAGGGCCAGCTACAAGGAAACAAGGACCTCCGATTCGGTGGCCGACGGGAAGAGAAAGTCGGCGGTAGGTGTAACACACCCTATCCGTCGCATATCATATAGCAGTAGGTCCGGCCGGGGCCCGACGCCGTATGCCACAGACAGACCGGGTGGTTACTCATGGAAACCATCCAACCAATCACAACGTCCTACACAGAGCATTCTAGCGGAAGCAGATTAATAAGAGTTGCAAATAAAAACCCAGCACTAAAGCTTGAATGTCCACTAATCCAAAATAGGAATGTTATACAAATACCAACACAAGCCTTAAGGCCTTACAAAATGTTTCACTTGATATTATATGATTTACAAACCACGACACGCAGGCCGGTCACACATGAATAAAGCAGTAAACACTTCCAATTGGGCCTTCGAGGGCCGGCTTCGCAAAATTAGGCTTTAACCCGCTATTGACCGCTTGGTCCAGCAGCACCTGCAAGCAACAAACCACCGCACGGTGGCAAAACAAGGCAACAGTCAGCAATGCTGACCAAATTATAACGATCCCGCCCCCAGCTTGGGGCAGCGATGCTCCTTCCCTGCATTTCATTAGCATAAGCGAGCAATATAACAACTCATTGCATCACAAGCGTTGGCACGAATGGCCACACACCCCGTGCTCTCAGGGCACATTCTCGGTGATCGCAGTCTAAGCCGCTAACTCATCACCATCTCCAGGACGGCAAAAACTCGTGAGCAAAATGGTCTTTTAGGTAGACGTTACGACACTTTAATGTCATCAACAGCCTATGTCACGATACTTTAATGTCATTGAGAGAAAGACCCGACCTCTATGCCCTCGGCATAACGCAGGAACGGTTCCCACTCAACCCGTTGCTCACTTGCCACGACACTTAAATATCATCGACACGAGTTAAGTTTCCCTGAAACCCGTGAATCGAACGTACAATGTTACATAACCCAATTATGTACTAGTTGGCACATAGGCCCACAAGTTGGCAAGATCACGCATCCGCCCAGTTTTCCGGGTGCACCTTTGGGTTAATCCCCAAGGCTCCCTGTTGCAATCTACCGTGTAGAAAACCCGAAAAACAAACAATAGCACGGAGTCTTCTCCGGCATTTATGCAATGCAACATCACCGATCCAGACCAACATGTCTGGGTAGGCTTCACACATCATGCCTATGTCCGTTCTCGCTTACGGACTCTAAACAATGGGGACTTCACATATCTACCCGAAGGAACGCCTCCAACTCTCCGCAAACTCGCGAGAGTGGGCTTCCTATGCAAAGAAGGAGAGCTACTCATGCTCAAGAAGAGAATCGTTACCCTAGCGTTCCTCTTTGGCGTCATGGAAAAGTAAGCGGATGAAAAGCACCGCACTAGCTTTGCCTCCGTGGATCCGGAGTCGGCTCGCGATTTGGAGCTTCGAAGCTCCTCCAATGGTCGGATCTAGCTTCTTCTTCCTTCCTTGACTCTCCTCTCTTTCTAAGATTTTAGAAAGATAATAACTTATGAAAAGTGAGGGTGTCTAAGTCCAATCCCGGGTATATCCCTTCAGGAACAACCCCCAGTCGTTGGATCATCAATTAAAGAAATGAACGGCTTCGATTCGGGACTAAAATGCCCAATCTGGACCGCACACGACCTAGCACACGCCCGTGTCCAGGGCCGTGTGCCTCATTCGCCGTCAAAATCGGCTCGCCTGGAACAACACACGGGTATCAAACATGCCCGTGTTCGACCTGACACGCCCGTGTTCCACCTGACACGGCTGTGTGGCCGGCCGTGTACCCCCATCATTTTTCCCCGAAAACAACCCGAGCACTGCACGGGTTCTAGGACACGCCCGTGTCCTTGCCCGTGTCACCTCAACATGCCTGGGCTCCAGGCCATGTACACGGTCTCGACACTCGACACTTCGTCGAGCGAAGATCGTCGACCTGATGACACGGCCTTGGACACGCCCGTGTCCTAGGCCGTGTGCCTTGTCTCGACACAATGTCGAGAGCAAAGTGTCGACTTCCCGGGACGAGTGTCGACACGGGTCGACACGCCCTGCGACACGCCCGTGTCGCAGGCCGTGTGCCATGTCTCGACACTTCGTCGAACGCAGAGTGTCGACTTCGCGGGCTAAGTGTCGACACGGGTCGACACGCCCTGCGACACGCCCGTGTTGCAGGCCGTGTGCCCAGTCTCGACACAATGTCGAGCTCAAAATGTCGACTTCCCGGCTGAGTGTCGACACAGGCTTGACACGCCCTGGGACACGCCCGTGTCCCAGGCCGTGTGCCTGCAACCAGAACCCAAAACTGGCCCAAAACGTCCCCCGTCGCTCTTTTGAGTTTTGGGGCGTTACAGTAGGTGCTTCGAATAGAAGTCGGTGATCTTCGACTAAAACTTGACTGCTATATTGCACTTCTTGGATGGTCGGCCACACCACTATATATAGGTGGTGGAAGAACCCCAAAATTGATATGACAGCCATCATAAAAGGAGATCAATCCCTTCCTAAAATCCTCCATCATCACCAAATTAATGGGGATGTCAAATTTGGAGCGGTCACCAAAACGGATTGGCGGTAACAATGGAAGGTGATCAAAATATCCCTTCAAAGAAATCTTGCATAAATACCGGAATAATGGAGATTAGATAATTGGAGTGGATTCCAAAAATATCACCGACCAAGAAAGGATTTTGGCGGAAGTTTGGGAGGGGCGACAACATAACATGTATGTATGTCTCGTGTTTGTTGAGACAATGATTGTAATAGTCTTTTATCCAGTTGAAAGCCAATATTATCTTAATTGTTGTGGTGCACTCTTCTTTACTGTATATCCATATGTTCGATTTTTTTGCATAGTATCAGAGAGAGGTTGCAGTGAAGATTGCTAAGAACTCGAGGAAAAGCATGGTATACCTAACATGAATGGAGGTGGCTTTGGTAAAGGACTTGGGGTTGAATTACTTACACATACAAACTATAAGAAGTGGAAAAGTTGTATGGACTACTATTTGCTCGGCGAAAACCTATGGGAAGTTGTTTGTGGAGATGCACATGAAGTGATAGTGTCAACTGGGACGAATGCCCAAAAATTCAAGGCATGGAAGAAGTTGAGCGCGAAAGTTGAGATCACTCCTAAAAGATCCGTCTCACCAGATTTGTTTGGCCACATCGTAGGATGCAAATTGGCATCTGAGATTTCGGCTCTCCTTGATTGTTTGTTCAACAAGAAAAATGTGACATGACTTCAGTTCTTAGAGAACGAGTTGACGAAAGCAAATCAAGGAGAGCTTTCCGTCTCATCTTACTTTCTGAATATCAAAAATCTTTGTGCTGAGATTACCGCATTGGATTCGGAAAAGTCAATTTCTGAGGCGAAATTAAAGAGACATTATCAGAGGGTTGTGGAAGGAGTATCTATCTTTTGTCACAGCGGTGCAGGGATGAGCTACTCAACTATCGCTGATGGAGCTGGAGAATCTCTTGGCGTCTCAGGAGAGTTTGGATAGACAAATGGCAGGTGTGTCTATCACTAGTGAAGGCAGTGAAGTCCTATACACTGGGAAGAAGAAATACTGAGATAAGAAGAAGAACAATAACAGAGGTCTTTCTACCTCATCTAGGGAAAGCCATGCTAGTTTGCCTCCAATGAATGATGAAAAGAAGAGGAATGTCAGATACTTTACGTAAAATAAGGTCGGACATTACAAGCATGATTGTAGGGTCAACCTCACATCGGGTCATGCGGTAGAGGAGGAGGGTACAAAGGAAGATGAAGGTTGGGGGAAGTGCTTCCTTGTGAAGAGCGTCTCTACTGTGGGAGACCTAGCCTCTGCGAACTTCGAAGATGATTGGATCATTGATTCCAGTTGTGAACGTCACTTTACCAGTGACAAGTCCAAGTTCTTATCTCTACGGAAGTATGAAGGATGTGATGCAATCGTGACGGCGGATCACACAGTCCATCTGGTGGAGCAGGAGGGAATTGTGACAGTAGACAATGATAGGAATACACTCATGTTAAAGAGTGTATATCATGTGTCGAGCATGAAGCAGAATCTATTTTCAGTGACGAATGCAGTTGATGCATGGTACCATGTGTTGTTTTGGCTAAAGCAAGTGAAGTTCTTACGGGACTTAAATTTAGTAAAATCAGAGGTGACCCACACTGGAACATGGGTTCGTGATCTATTTGTTCTTTCCACAACATCGTATTTTGGACAAGATGAAAGTCAATGATAATAGTGTAATTTGGCATGAAGGTTGGGACATGTCGGGATGGAAAAGTTAAGAACGATGTTGGCGAAGAGTCTATTTAGAGACTTACCTTGCCTATCCTTTTTCGATGATGGGCATGTATGTGAGAGATGTCAATATAGGAAGTCTCATCGTCTTTCATTTGACATGTCTCTCTCAAGGAGTAAGAGGCCATTGAAATGCATCCACAGTGATGTGATGGGGCCAACTACTACATCAACATATTCAAGAAACAGATACATGGTATTGTTCGTGGATGACTTCTCACGCAACACGTGTGTGTACTTCTTGAAAGAGAAGTAAGAGGCGTTTGACATGTTCTTAGAGTTCAAAGAGACCGTGGAATGTGCACTTAGACAGAAAATTAAAAAATTGAGAACTGACAACGGAGGGGAGTTTACATTCGCCGAGTTCTTTTCTTTCTACCAGAAGCATGAAATCAAGAGGGAATTATCTTATGTTTATACACCACAGCAGAATGGAGTTGTCGAGAGGAAGATTCGACATATTTCTGAGACTTGTAGATTTTGGTTGCATGCCAAAGGTATTTGTTGAAGTTAAGAAAATTCTCTACTCTAAAATTCGGATCAAGACAGCCTACGGTTACCGGTTCAACAGTCAGACTCCACTCCTAACGGTCTAGGATGCAAAAAGCAGCCAGACAACAAAAAGTACCTCATACACCGCAGCAGGGAGGTCACACTACGTGCTTCGATGCTTAGAAGAATCTTCCCCTTCACAACCAAAATGACTGGGCAAGGTACAAGGTAGATTCTAGCTGGCGACCAAGTCGAGACGGCGTCTAAAATAGATAGTCGCTAGCTCGCGACCTGTCTCTCTAAAGAAAGGATCCAAAGGCTCAGCTCGAAATCTAGGAAATGAGGTGATCGAGATCTTTTACGAGATTCCGAAGTCCATCTCCTCGTACCCCTAAGGTCCTATTTATAAGCAAATCCAATGAGAGGGGGGGTCTTATTTCTAGCCCCACCCCCGATGACTAGGCGATTTCTTGGGCGAGCTCACTTAGGTTGGGCGAGTAACTAGCCTAGTCGCCTACCTAGTGAGTATGCGAGGGGAATTCGATATACTTGCTCAGGCATTCTACTGTCTTGAGTGTTGACTCTGACTTATGTATGGACTTGTTGACTTTGACTCTTGTTGGCATGACTCTGGGGGGGTCCACCTTCGACGAAGTCAACAAGTCAAGACAGAAGTCAGAGTCAATGCTCAAGACAGTTGAAGGCCTGTGCGAGTATGACGAGCTCCCCTCGCATACTCGTCGGGCAGGCTACTAGGCCAGTTACTCGCCCAACCTGAGCGTGCTCCCCTAAGAAGTCGCCAAGTCACTGGGAGTGAGGCTACAAATAAGACCCCCTCCCCTTGGATTTGCCTGTAAATAGGACCCCAGGGGTACGACGAGAAGGACTTCAGAATCTCGCAAAAGATCTTGATCACCTCATTTCCTAGATTTCAAGCTGAGCCTTTGGATCCTTTCTTCAGAGAGAAAGATCGCGAGCTAGCGACTATCCATCTTAGTCGCCGCCTTGATTTGGTCGCCAACTAGAATCTACCTCGTACCCTGCTCGACCATCTTTATTGTGGAGGGGAAGCTTCTTCTAAACATCTGGGTACGTGGTGGGACCTCCCTACAGCAGCGCCTGTGGTCTTTTTTGTTGTCTGACTGTTTTTGCGTCCTAGCCCGTTAGCTGTAGAGCCCGACTGCTGAACCGATAACCTTAGGCTGTATTGATCTGAATTTTGGAGTAAGGAATTTTTCCGACTTCAACACATGAATTACATGTTCATGTGTGGATCAACTTGAGTGTCATGGTGTAGCAAGAAACAAAGCTCTGTATCTATTTCTACTACTGAAGCCGAATACAACTCATCGTCTATGGCTGCTCAAGAATGCATTTGGCTTCGTCGACTTGTGGAGGATATTCTTGCTCCCATCCACAATGCTACTGTCATTCTTGCTGATAATGAAAGTCCTCTGAAATTTTTCATGAATCATGTGTGTCACGTAAAGACGAAACACATCGAGATAGATCATCACTTTATTTGAGAGAAAGTCCTGGATGGATATATTGTCGCAGATCATGTGTCGAGCAAATACAATGTTCCTAATATTTTCACGAAGTCGCTCACCAGAGAACCGTTTGAGCATCTGCGTGGATTTCTCGGCCTTCGGGCCCGTGTGCACTTTAAAGAGGAGTGTTGAGTTTTGTAAAGTGCATGATATATTAAGTAATAGGATTTCTATACACACCTGTGTATAATTTTTTTCTATACACACCTTTTTCGGATGCTGACACATGACGGATCCACTCTAAATCCACCACATATATTTATAAAATGTATATCACCATATATATTTATAAGATGTATATATAAATGAGTGTGCATAATTAGTTTAGATCCCAACCGCTGAAAAGAGTGTATTGTAGATCCCCACCGTCAAAAAGGATGTGTATAACTTTTTCTATACACACATGTGTATAGAATCCGCGTTCTATATTAAGGTGGCGTGCAGTTGGAGGGGTGGGACACTTGGCTCCTCCGTATTGGACTTCTCTCTATAAATATGTAATCTGCTGTAGCGCTAGGCACGCAAGAATCCATCAAAGTTGTTCGTGTAAAACTTGTGGTATCCATTTTTGTAGCAGCGACAAGCTCTGGTGGAAGGCGCGAGTTCTTCTTGTACTCACCAATGAACTCACTATGAGAAGCTTCATTTCTCAGTGGCGAATAACAATGGGGAGGTCCATTATAGCGACAGTGAACTCTTGTTAAACAGCAATGATCTTCCTTACGGTGACCGCACAGAGTGGCGACGACAGCAACGAGCTCCATCTCAAAGGAGGACACATCTGTAGTAGCGTCGCTCCGTATTGGTCATCTGGATCATCAATTTTAGCGAAATGACGAAAGTGCTCCCAGGCGGTCCAGGTAGACCGGGCAAGGTGCCCGACGACGGCGTCGGCGGCCGGGGCCGGCGATTGCCGGAGTCGGCGTCGGCGACGTCAAACAATGGTGTTGTGTTTTTGGTTCGAATCCGGATCTTCTCTTTTGGGAAACTTCATGAATGATTTCATGAAACTGGTTTTGGCTACGTGCAAACCGTTTTTTCAAAAAAACTGTCAAACAACTAGGTGCAGACCGGCTTTTACGGGTTCACAAGTATTTATGATTTTTTAGTTTGGTTTGCACTTAACCTGGTTTGCACGTAGCCGAACTTGATTTGCACATAACAACACCCTAAATATCGGCCCCTGATATTTGCTTTCCATTTAGAGAGATAAAGCTCGCCCTTTCTCCCTCTCCTGGAATCTAAGACTTCATTTGGTAGAGCGGTTGCGGTTGTAAAAGGAGTAGTTGTAAAGACATGTTTGTAAAAGGAGCTGTTGGAAACTGGATGCTGGAAATGAAGATCTGTTTGGATAGAGGGATATCTAATACGGGCAAAGAAATTATACGAGCATGCGGGCAATAATATTTATAATTGTTTGTAATTTTAAAAACTGTTCAGACTATAGGATTGGTTTTGTTTGTAATTTGAAAATTGTTTGTGTAAAAAAATCACTCCTCCGCCGCCCTCCGCCATGCCGCTCATGGAGGAGTAGGGAGACGAGCTTGTCGGGGCTCGCCGGTGCAGGAACGACCTTGTCGGGGCTCGCCGAGACTGGAACGAGCTCGTCGGAGGCTGAAAATGAGCTTGGCGGGGCTGGAACGAGCCCGTCGAGGCTGGAGATCGTCGGGGCACAGAGCATAGGGCACAAAGCTTCTTCTCCATGATCGGGGATGGAACGAGCCCATCGGGGCTGGAGATCACCGGGGCTGGAACAAGCTCGTCGAAGGCTGGATATGGCTGGATTGATCAGCGACGGGAGAGACGGCGGGATGATTGTCACGACATCACGATCTTTTCCTCCCAAAATGTGACAAACTGGAGCTCTTGCCCAGGGTTTTGTCCCGCTAGGTTTTACGGCAAATCAAAACGTCGGCTAATGGAAAAGTAAGCTGAAAAACAAACAACAAAAACTGGGCTGTTGCTTTTTGCCAAAGCGCACGGACCAAAAACGCCTAACCAAATGCAGCCTAAATCACTGCCATTATGCTATAGATATAAATATATGTATATATGAAGATCACTGTTTATTTGGAATATACGCATATTATATAGAGAGAGAATGATATTCAGGTTTTAAGAAGAAGCAGAATAGTCGCAAGTTGGTGTGAAGCAGACACCGGGTTGAAGCCGCAAGTTGGTGTGAAGCAGACACCAGGTTGAAGCCGCCCATTGAGAGGAGGAGCCGCCATGTGAGAGAGCAGCCGTTGTCGCCGCCTTGCTCTTGGTGCCGCAAGGGGTTGGAGACCCCTATTGGATGCTGCCGGTGGTTGTCGTTGGTGCAACACCGTGCGATGGCGGCATAACATTTCTCCTCATATGGGACTCTCAACGTATCCACCAACTTTGGAGGAAATAGTCACCGGTCTTGGAGGAGAAGATCTGTACCGGTCTTGGAGTAGATGAGGCGGTGCAGGCGTGGCGGTGAATGCCTGCGGTGGTACAGTGGCCTTGAAAGAATTTCGCTTCGGCGATACGGACATGACGACGAAGGCATGCAGGAGTGCAGTGTCCTTGATGATGTTTATTGTGGAAGTTGCTCGAAGCATTCGGATGAGGATATAAGTGGAATCCCCTACCTGTTGCCCCTAGGTGGGTATAAATAGGCAAACCCCTAGGAGTTACTCCGAGTATGGGTTAACCGTGTACCCGAACTGACCCGTTAAGCATCCGAACCCGTTATTTGTCGAAATATACACCAACAATCTCTTCCTATATTTGTGACAAATAACGTGTACGTTTCGGAGTACAGAAAGTGGAGAATATAAAAATAAGTTTCCGTCTTTACACATTTTCATAAGAGTTAGCACAATTTAACATAAAACATGAACATAATTTTAAACAATAATATAGAACATCACAAAAAATATAAATGTGGTACTCCATAACAAATAAGTCTGGAAAACAAAAAATGACTACAAATAAACGTGTAACAATTCTACTCAGAGAGTAGATCATCATCATCTATGTCAAAATCCACTTTCTCTCCTCCATCTTCACCAGTGCCTGCAAGGAATTTCATGAGTCAGACTCTATGAATTCATAAACATATGTAGTGACGTATCAAAGTAAATTAACTCTACCTAAATGAGCTTACCACTTGTAGCAGTAGTGAAGTAACACTGTCAGCATCTCTATCCAGTCTAGCTATGACCAATCAAGTTTTGATTTTAAAAAAATCAAACGTTGTTATGTTACGCATTAGTGACCACTATGTACCTCATCATATGATTTGGCACACCGTCATTTGCAACCTTATCAAATGTGGAATAATGTGCTATGATCACTAATGTCAGATTAACTCGTACAACGACTTTTTATTCCTAGTTGAATAATTCTCAAATCAGCTTACAACGAGAAAGATGTTAAGTCGTCAGGTGTGGAATGACTAGCATCTAACCATCTTGGGCTTTCATCAAGAAATTATTTGAGGTTTTCAGTCTGTTATTAGATGTTTGAATGTTGCGACTATATGTTCTTGCTATGAAAACATAAACATAGGAGGAAGTTTCATATTTCTATGAACTTTAATCTCATCTCCCCCGATGTTTTAATTGTGAGAACTCTATTTAAGCCCTTTGTCAAGGCGTCTACAACATTATCTTTGGACCTCACATCAATGAGGTTCACAATCCCTTAACTCGTAAGGGAGGTCAACCAAGCTTGTTTCATCCGTAGTTGCCTTCTTTTGCTATTGAACAAAGTGTTTGTAGCAATCGTTTTAGTAGCCTGATTGTCGCAGTAAACTGCAACAAAACTCAACTTCAGGCTCGACAGTGGAATGCCCATCACCAAATCTCTTATCCACTCTGCTTCTTCTCCCACTGAAGCTAGAGCATAGAGTTCGGATTCCATAGAAGACAGTGTAATACATGATTGACTCTTGGACTTTCAGGCTACAACTGCTCCTCCTAGCATGAATATAAATCCACTAGTGGACTTGCTGCCATTTAATTCCGAGCACCATGATACATCAGAATATCCTTCCAAAACTGGAGGATGACCATGATAACATAAAGCACACTTTTGGGTGTGCTTTAAGTATCGCATCAGCCTATCGAGGGCATCCCAATGGCCTTGGCTAGAATTACTAGTGAAGCTGCTTAACATGGCGACCGTAAAGGCTATGTCAGGTCTTGTGCAGACCATAACATACATGAGACTACTAATCAGTTTAGCATAATCCAATTGTCTAACTACAGCTCCATCATTGGGGTTCAAGCGATTATTGTAATAGTACGGTGTCTCCACTGCTCTACGTTCACTGTATCCCCACGTGTCCAACATGGACTTTATATTGTGGTTTTGACTTAGGGAAATGCCATGTTTCCCAAAACTCACTTGCATGCCTAGTATAGTCTCAGCTACACCTAGTTCTTTAATGCTAAACCTCTGCATTAGTTCTGACTTAACGTCATCCACCACGGATTGATTAGAACCAAGAATAAGCATATCATCCACATACAAGCATATTATAGCGACGTTGTTCGATTTATGACGTATGTAAAGACATTTGTCCGAGAGACTAGACAGGAATCTCATGTTCCTTACACTATAGTCAAACTTCTCATGTCATAATTTTGGTGCTTGTTTGAGTCTGTATAGTGACTTGATCAACTTACAGACCTTACTTTCATGACTGTGTACTATGAAACCTTCAGGTTGGCTCATATATATCTCTTCGGTCAGATCTCCGTTCAAAAACGCAGTCTTAACATCCATTTGATGTACAATAAAGTTCTCAATAGACGCAATAGTAAAGAGTATCCTAATGGTTGCTAAGTGACACACTGGTGAATATACATAAAAGTAATCCACCCCACTAACTTATGTGAAACCTTTAGCCATCATGCGTGCTTTATACTTAGTTGCACTACCATCAGGGTTGAACTTCTTTTTCAGAACTCACTTACACCATATAGTTTTAGCCCCTTTTGGCTTATCAACCAACATCCAGGTGTTGTTCTGAAGCAAAGAGTTCATCTCTTCATCAATGGCCTCTTTTAAGAGTAGGGAATCTCTTGATCTCATCGCATCCTTATAGGTATATGGATCGACCTCAACGTGGTAAGTGACAAAGTCACTACCAAGGGTTCTGTGAGTTCTCTCTCTCATCGAAGTCCATCTAGACTCTAGGATATTATTGTCTACCGGGACTGAATAGGAGGTGCTTGGTACTGAGTCAGGTTCTTCCTCAGTAATAGTTGTCTGCATACCTGGGATTGTCAGATTCTTATCCTTAAGAAACTTATCATCAAATAACATAGCATCCCTAGATTCAATAATTATATTATTAGACAAGTCTAAGAATCTATCTGCAGCACTATCTTCAGCACAACCTAAGTAGACACACGTGTTGGTCCTAGGTCTAAGTTTATACCGTCTAGGTCAGAGACCCTGACATAAGCTATGCAGCCCCAGGTCTTAAGTTTAGTTAAAGTTGGGGGTCTCTTAAACCAAAGCTCGTAGGGTGTGACGTCTAACTTAGCATGAGAGACTTTGTTCAGAATGTTGTTTGCAGTTAAAACTGCTTCTCCCCAGTAGGCAGTAGGCATGCCAGCAGTAAGCAACATAGAATTCAACATCTCTGTTAACGTTCTATTTTTCCGCTCGGCTATACCATTCGATTGGGGTGAGTAAAGAGCAGTGGTTTCTGCTATGATCCCTTGAGAGGCAAGGAAACCCCGGAACTCACTAGACATGTATTCTCCTCCT
Organism: Platanthera guangdongensis; assembly: GCA_039583875.1. Taxonomy (NCBI): domain Eukaryota; kingdom Viridiplantae; phylum Streptophyta; class Magnoliopsida; order Asparagales; family Orchidaceae; genus Platanthera; species Platanthera guangdongensis. The sequence continues at coordinate 186,277,645 of CM077159.1, forward strand.
CTATCACTTCTAAACCTTTTTATTCTCATGTCTAGTTGGTTTTCTACCCTGATTTTAAGAAGACAAAACTTTTCAAACGCTTCATCTTTAGTTTTAAGAAGATATATATGACAGAACCTAGAGCAGTCATCTATAAATGTGATCATATACTTCCTTCCTCCTCTTGTGACAAAACTTTTACAGTCACATATGTCAGAATGTATAAGCTCTAGGGGTGTTGTGCTCCTAGTAACCGCATTGAAAGATTTCCTAGTGATCTTTGTCTGAGCACACACGTCACATTTCTCAGGCTGTGACTTAGTGTCTAGTGTGATCTGGTGAGTTTTAGCTATTTGGAACATTTTTCTATAGTTCACGCGTCCTAGTCTCTCATGTAGAGTCTTAGGGCTAACTAAGTTTGTTTGAACTTGTTGAACTAATTCGTTTGCTAGACTTAGTCGGTTCATCCTATTTTGGACGTATGCACATCCAAAATAGTGTGAGTTAACGAACAGTGTTACTCTACCGCTACAAAAAGTAAATGACATATCAGCATCACATAATAGACTAATAGACACTAAGTTGGCAGCTAGTGAAGGAGTAAATTTGATGTTCTTTAAAATTAAAAACTTACCTGAGGATAGCAGCAAGGTTGCGTTCTCCACCTTCAGCACGTCAGCTGTGTCGCCATTAGCCACCGTCACAGACTCTTTCACAGTAGTGAGTCATGTCATAAGAGCAGAATTGTTGCAAACATGGCACGTCGCCCCCGAATCCTAGTACCACTCCGTGCTGGCCTTAGCGTTTCCGACCATTGCAACAAAGTCGGAAGACTCAGCTTGGCTACCATATTGGCTTGGTTGTCATCCTGTGGTGTTTTGGTTCTTTCCCTTTTAGGGAGCCTGCAATCAGATGCACTGTGTCCCCACTTGTTGCAGTTAAAACATTTGCTCTTGAATTTTTTATTGCGTTTGTTAGGGTCTGCAACTTGGGAGCTACCATGGGAGGGTCTGGTCCTCTTAGGGTTCGACACGTGTTTAGAACTAAGGAGCATGTTAGCCGCAACCTTCTGCTTGCTAACAGTTTCTAAAGCGTGTCGAGTCCTATTTTCATCCTCAATGCGAATAAATCGCTTGAGGTCATTAAGACTGACCTGCATCTTTTTGCGGTACATCTTAGTTTTAAAGTTGTACCACGTAGAGGGCAGTTTAAAAATAATTGTGTCAGCAACAAAGCTGTCTGGCAGGGAAATATTCTCAGTATGTAAAGAATCTACTAATGCTTCAAAATTCGATACCTGAGGGAGAATCGTCTTCTCCTCGTCGAACATGAAGGAGTGGAATTTGTCCACCAGGTGTGCCTTGGACAGATCCTCCTCTTGCCTGAAGTGCTCCTCCAGTGCCTCCCAGATTTCCTTGGCGGTCTTCAATTTAATGTACGTCTTCGCCAGGCTGGAGGACAAGCAGTTCAGCAGGTAGTCGCGACAGAGGTCCTCATCAGCGATCCACTGGGCTTCCTCTTCAGTCCCCATAATGTCAGCACGCTCAGACTGAACTGTGCAGAACACGTTCAGGTACTTCATTCCAAATTGTGTATTCAGCTTCCAGTCGTTGAATTCTGTAGCCGTGAATTTCTCCAATTTTATCATCGGAATTGGGGACGAGAAATTTCCTTTCAACATTGTTCTTCACTCTCTGATCTTCTTGGAGAAGCTTTGGATCAGAGACGAAGATGAGATTTGTTGTTCGGACGGCGGCAGAGGAATTAGGCCCTGATGTCCTTCCCCAATCCCCGATAAATTTCCATAAGTCTCGATCTGGAACATCAGCTGCAATTTGCACAGGTGCAGCGGCTCTGATTCCAGTGGCGATAGAGAAACTCTGTCCCTGTTGTGATCGAGAACGACGACGGCGTTTTCCTTTGCCGATCCAGGCAGCGGCGAAATCCAGAGATCGGGAGCTGTTCCGTCAGAAAAAACCAGCGATCACACTGTACAGGCGGGGTGCGTAACAGGAGAATAATGTACGAGAGAAAAATCTCGATCGAAACAGCGATGGTGGTGTAAGCTTCTATCCTTTTGCCCGATACAATCACCGGCGGCCACAAGATTCCAAGCGGGGCTAGGTTATTTTTTTGTGCGAAAAAATGGAGTACGGGAGCGGTTTCGTCCTTCTCCCGATCACAGCGACGACGAAATCCTTCTCCACCGACACAGAAGCACGGGTGGGGCTAGGTTATCTCAGAAAATAGCGGCGGAAGAAGAAAACAAGGCAGGCGGGCTTCCTCCTTCCCTCGACCTGAGCGAAGATGGCGAACGGCGGAAACAAATCTCTCCAGCGGCGGCCGTAAAATTGCTTCCGATTTCTGCGACGAGATGAAAAACGAGAGCAACGGTTATATGAGAGGGTTCGAGCAACGGGGGCTTCACTTCGAGAATGTGGAAGTTGCTCGAAATATTCAAATGAGAATCTAAGTGGAATCCCCTACCTGTTGCCCCTATGTGGGTATAAATAGACAAACCATTAGCAGTTACTACGGGTATGAGTTAACCGTGTACCCGAACTGACCCGTTAAGCCTCCAAACCCGTTATTCGTCCAAATATACACTAACATTTATCTCCGGTGGTGCGGCTTGGCGTTGATGGCGTGTGTGAGTGCAGTTGACCTCGACGGTGCTTCTCCGGTGGTGGCGGGTGGTTTGATCGTCATCGGACGATGAAAGTTCTCGGTGAACCTTGTCCGTTCGCTGTGCTAGCGGATTGCAGTCCAGATAATTCACTCTCTCGCGTATCGAGCGAGTCCGGCTCCTCCGCGATGTATTCTGTAACGGACGTCGGTACAATTCTTCATGTATTATTATTGCAGTTATATTAATATTATATGCAGAATTTTGTTCAGATTTATGTGTCTTGTCAACCCTGTACTGATTTGGCTGCGCCTAGGGGATAATTTTCGCTTTAAATCCCAGCAAATGGAGCGCGCGCTTGGAGCGTGCGTGCTGCTGGCGCACCCATGGGGCGCGCGCGAGCTGTCGGGTGCAGGCTACAGAGCGCGGGCGGTCGCGCGGGCCACCGCGCCCGCAGCATCTGCACACGCGAGTTGCGCGCTGCTGCGCGCGCAGAGCTCGTGTGTGCACTGTCTCGCGTGCTGTAACTCACGCGCGCGCAGCGCCTGGGCGCTCGCGAGTCAGGCCCGACGCTTGCGTGTGTGCTTGCACGCAACACTTGCAAGCGTGCTTGTTCCAATTCTCCTTTTGGGGCGATTTCCGACCATTAAAGTGGGTGAGTGCGGCTTGGTTGCTTGCGGCTCGGGGCGCACGGCTCGTTTGATCGGGTTAGCTCCTCTTCGTGTCTTTGATCAAAAGCTTCCGGTTTCGATTTAGAAAAATCAGGGGGAACACCGTCAGTACATAATGTGTTAACCAAGTAAGATTTACCTAACATAGGGTATAGGGAGCACCGTACTTCGAAAATCCTATGAAGAAGTTGTTAATTGCAAACCATAAATAATTGCTATTCTAGATTTCCTTTTCTCTAACTATTCGAAAGCACTGTATTTATAAAATTTTATACTCGGAAGAACCATATATAGATAGATGTTACACCTCAACTCTACTCTTTAGATTACATAAATCAATTTAGATTGAATTTACAATTTTTACATCAACTATCGACTTCTCTGATTCATCAGCAGAGAAGAAATTTTCTTTGAAAAATATAAGATTCAGTGGATCAAATAAGTGAGGAGAAGGGCAAGAAGCATGAGGACATAAGCAACCCCTTGATCTACGGCCTTGCCGTCGTTGCTCATCGGAGGAGCGGCCGCCGGCCCCGGCTCCTGGCCAAGTGCGAGCTGCATGAGCCCTGACAAGAAGAAAGCCTGCAGGAAGAAGAGAGTCATGCAAGACTTGATCATTGAACTCATGATTTTCAAGCGAATTCTCCAAACGCTTTTGAAGGAAATTAATGTAGCGTCGTCGAACTTGGCTGGAATAGAGAGAATATTAAAGAGTTGAAATTAGATGTGAGAAAGAAAACTTAAGAAGGGGTGATGCTATATACTCTGGTGGGGGAAAGTGGGAAACTAATTTAAGAACACCCCCCTCTGGTCTCCAGCAGGAAGGTGGAATTAAGATGAATTGAACAAGTCAAATAAGAATGGCGGAAGAGGTTTTATGAGTGTGACTCGTGATGTTGAGTTCTCACTCACACATATAGTCATATGGGAGAGAAATGGCAAAGCATATTCTTTGAATATGATCAAATTCATTTGATGAATTAGCTCATTCAACACGCTATGAATTAGCTCATTCAACACGGTATAGTAAGATTTATAACAATATTTATTTATTTATTTAGGCTTTATTTGGCATTCCGTTTTCATCCGGTGCGTTTTTACCAAACGTGATGCTGCAAGCTTTTTTCATTTGGATTTCCGCCTTCTTTTCAAACCGCCGGCGTTCTTTGTGTGCTCAAAAAATGACGGCCCGAAACCCTCCCGGTGAGCTCCATTTACCGGCGTTTTGTGAGGAGAAAAAAAAGCGAATTGTGAGTTTTCGTCCCGTCTCTCTCCCGTCGCCCGAGAGCCATTTGTCGGAGGTGGAGTTGAGACCGGCTCCGCCTCCTCCTTTGCCTTCGTCAAGCTCTACCTCTCCATCTGGAGGTCACCGCCATTAGAGGAGGTGCTGGAGCTTGGCTTGGCTCTGCCTCCCCCTCCCCCGCCTCCGCCAAACTATAATCCTCCATCTGGAGGCCACCTAAGGAGGTGCTGGAACTTGGCTTTGTTAAAATTTTCTCAACGTGGTCAGCAAGGTAGCCCAAACGCCAAATTAATATCTTCGGAACTATCCAGTTCTCACGTTGAATCAGCGGAAAACCAAGAAACAAGGTTAATCCCAACAAACAATGGAAGCACAAGCAGATCTTTTATACATTCACTTCTTTACAATACGAGGCATACATAGCGAGACATGATTTTGCTAGTATAACAGCTGTAAACAGAAAGCACCAAACACCAAGCCGGGCGGACAACACCGGAGTCCGCCGAGACCGCCGAGGTCGCCGAGATCGCCGAGTCCGCTGAGATCGCCCGAACTAATCTGCAATCCGCCGAATAGCCACGGAGTCTGCCGAAGCCGCGAGGCCGCGCGGACACACCGTTATTCGTCTCCTACTGAAGCTGAACTGAGGAACACCCCCTACCCGTCTGAAGCCGGCGGACAGGTTATTGAAGCTGGCAAAGATGAAACAGAACTGACAAGCCGCAGAGCGACCTCCTGCTGAATCCGCAGAGACCGCACAACTTCCAAGTAATTGACCGAAGTCACAGCCAAACTCTTGGCTCCTTGAAGCTACCCGCGCGACCTGCACACAGCAAACTGTCAGCCCTGAGTCAATCCGCGCGGACAGAAAAACTGAGACCGCAGCTCCTTGCCCAACCCAACTTACCGTTCACTCAAGTTACTGTAGACCTGCCAGGGGGGTCCTATTTATAGGCGAGGTGAGAAGTGTGGTCACCGCCCTAGAGATAGAGACACCGCCACAGCCCGCGCGATAGCAAAACACCGTCCGCCGAGTCCGCAAGGACTTAGCCGGATACCAAGGAAAACCGTTAGGAGCAAGACAACATTGGCGAACCCACTTCAGTCCGCCTAAGCTATGCGGACAAGGCATCAGCCCGCAAAGCCTCCGACCACTGCAGGACAGCAACCCCCTTCAATGGTTGTCCGCACAACCCCGAGGCAGTCCGCAAGACTCAAGCCTCAACCCGCCACAAGTCCACGACCAAAGGCAGAAATCAAGTTCGCCGGGTCAGCAGCGGACTTGGCGGATACTGCAGACAACATGACCTTGGCACAGAGTGTGACCAAGTCCAAAACCATCAAAGGCAAATGCGAGCATGACGGACACAAATTCCCGTCCGCCAAACACCTTAGCACAGACCGCCAGCAGTCCGCAAGCTCCTCGCACACCTGTCCAACGCAGCAGCCATCTCCCGGACTCAACAAACCAATTCTACAAAGACCTCCACAACAAAGCACTTGCTGTACACCAGAGCTCGACAAGGCCTCAGCCAAGCTCTAAGCCCAGTCTACAAGCTTCCTGCGGACATGAGCCAAATCTCCAATGCACAAGCTTGCACCACGGCCACTGAGCAATGCACTAGTCCGCAAGCCTCTATCCGCTCAGGCCGCTCCTTGGCTAAACCAATCAGCCAACGTCCTATCCGCAGACACCAGGCCGCACAGTCCGCAGACTACTGGCATATAACCCGCTCAGAAGAACAGCCGGCTTCCACTAGACCTTCCACTAGGCCGCACACTGCAGTCCGCCTAGTCCGCCAACACTGTCCGCCCAGGCCGCCCGGCCAGTCCCGTCAACCACTTCCACTTCACAAATTTCAACACTCCCCCTTGAAGTGGGAAGTGGTGACCAAGCCCAACAAGCTGCGCAAGCGCTCAAAGGGCCCCTTGGACAGTGGCTTCGTGAAGATGTCAGCAAGATTATCTTCACTCCGAACATGCCCGACCAGTAGAGATCCTTCCAACACCTTCTCCCTGATGAAATGGTGATCAATCTCTATATGCTTGGTCCTGGCGTGATACACTGAATTGTTAACCAGTTTGAGAGCACTCTCATTGTCACCCCGGAGTAAAGTTGGCCCTTGCACTTCTTCATGAACATCCTCTAAAAGCCTCCTCAACCAAACGGCTTCCCGAGCAGCCAAGGCCGAAGCCTTATACTCCGCCTCCGTGGTTGAAACCGACATCGAGTCCTTCTTCTTGCTACACCACGAGATGCTAGCTGAACCGCAAGTGAACACATAATCTGAAGTAGACCTTCGATCATCCGAATCACCGCCATAGTCAGCATCCATGTACCCGAGCAACGCAAACTCTGAGTCCCTTCTATAGAGGAGTCCCATGTCAGAAGTCACCTTGACATACTTCAGAATACCCTTCGCCGCCACTAGATGAGATTGCCTTGGTTCAACCATATACCGACTTACTCGGCCAACAGCATAAGAAATGTACGACCTTATAATCGTCAGATAAATCAAGCTCCCAATAAGTGCCCTGAACACCAGGGGATCATGAAGAACCCTTCCCTCATCTCGTCGAAGCTTCAGCACAGGTTCCAGTGGAGTAGAGCACTTATTCCCTTCGCCCATGCCGAACCGCTTCACAATGCGATCTGCATACCCTTTCTGGCAAATGAGAACCCCGCACTCCTTCCTCTCCACTTCAAGACCGAGAAAGTGATGAAGCTCTCCCAAGTCTTTCATCTCGAAGCGTATAGCAAGCTCAGCCCTGAGCCTTGCTACTTCCCCCTCCGAATTCCCTGTGATGATCATGTCATCCACATACAGCAGGACCAAGACCTGTAGCTCCCCCTTCTTCTTGATGAACAAGCTTGAATCCGAGTTGGAAGCAAGGTATCCACAGAATTGCAAGTACTCTGCAATCTTCTCATACCAATCTCTAGGAGCTTGCTTCAACTCATAGAGAGCTTTCCTGAGTTTGCAGACATAGTCCGGATGCTTTTCAGAGACAAAACCAAGCGGCAGATCCATGAAGATATCCTTGTCAATCTCTCCGTAAAGAAAGGCATTCTTCACATCGAGTTGTCACAACCTCTATCCCTTGCTAGCAGCCAAGGCGATCACCACTCTTACTGAAGTCATCTTCGCAACTGGACTGAATGTCTCCTCATAGTCTTCTCCATACTGCTGTGAGAATCCTCTAGTGACCAGGCGAGCCTTGAACCGATCAATGCTCCCATCAGCCTTCTTCTTCAACTTATACACCCACTTGCAAGTAACTGGAGTAATGCCATCAACCTTGGGCACAAGGTCCCAGGTTTCATACTTCTTCAGAGCATCAATCTCTTCATTCATGACACCTTCCCACTCCTTCACTCTAGTGGCCTCGTTGAAGTTTGCAGGCTCTCACTCATCCAGAGGACCTGCAAAGAAGCAGGAGACAAAGCTCACTGCATTCTCATCACAGTACCGAGCTGGTGGCTTAACAACCCTCTTCGATCTCCGAAGGGTCGGCTCCTTGCTCACTGCTTCCGTTGCTTCTTCGGGCTCAACTCCTACCTGGGGTAGGCTTTGAGCAGTGCTCCCCCTGCTTCCTGAGCCAGAAGGCTCAGCCTCGGAGTTAGAAGCAACAGGAGCTGCTGGTGAAACAGCAAGCTCCTCTTCCAAGCCTTCAGCAGCCACCACCGGTGCTTCATCAACCTTGCTACTTTCGGTTAGCTCAACCGAGCCACCTCCATATGACGTCAGCTCGTCAAAGACAACGTCTCTTGACACCATGAACTTCTTCGTCACAGGGTTCATGCATTTACATCCCTTCTTCCGTTCATCGTAGCCAAAAAAGACAAGTTTCCTTGCCTTCGCATCCAGCTTTGTCCGTGAAGCATCCGGGACATGCACGTAGCAAGTCGAACCGAACACCCGAAGGTGTCCCACACTCGGCTTCTCCTTCAGCAACAGCTCAATAGGAGTCTTCATGTTGATTGGGCTGAGTGGCATCCTGTTGATGACGTAAGCAGCACAAGACATCCCCTCTGCCCAAAAGGACCTTGGGATATCTTTCGCATGAAGCCAGCATTTGCAGGTCTCCGTCAAATGACGGATCTTCCGCTCTGCTACCACATTTTATTGTGGAGTGTGAGCATAAGTAAGCTCCCGTTGGATCTCGTACTTCCTGCAGAAGTTAGAAAACTCGGAGGAGACAAACTCACCCTCGTTATCAGTTCTAAGCTTCTTAATCCGCAAGCTAAGCCGGCCTTCTACCAACTCCTTAAACTCCACAAACAAACGGAAGGCTTCCGACTTCACCTTTAAGAAGTACACCCAAGTATACCTTGAGTAGTCATCAACCAAGACAATCATGTATCTACTTCCACCAAGGCTGGCAGTAACCGTCGGTCCCATCAGGTCGCCATGAATGAACTCCAATGGTTTCTTGCTCCTTATTTGTGATTTATCAAACGGAAGGCGATGTGCCTTACCGTATTGACAGCCCGCGCAAACATGCTCGTCACCAAAGGAAGACAACTCAGGCAACCCCTTCACCAAACTTCTACTAGTCATCGCCTTCAGCTTGTCCATGCCAACATGCCCCAGCCTCTCATGTCAGATAGCAGCGCTATCATTGGCCCTCATACGATCAACATAAGAATTGGTGGCAAGAACAAACAAGTTCTTCACCCTCCTCCCTACATGACCAACATCAGCCTTCACCGCTGATAAGTTGCGAAGGAACCTCATGTCTGTTGGCCCAAACAGAACGTGATAACCAGCGTCCACCGCATTGGTCACCGAGAAGAGGTTCTTCTTCATGCCCGACACGTGATACACACTCATTAACGTAAGTGGCCCCTGATCACTACCCAAGGACACGACCTCCTCTTTCTCTACTGCATAAATAGTATTATCAGCAGTGATAATAGCTTCATTACCTGAGTAAGCCTGCATGGAGGTGAACTTCGACTTGTCTCCGGTGAGGTGATGACCATACCCGGAGTCCACGATCCACTCACCGTTGAAGTCCTCAGCAGACAAGGCCCGGACACAAGTGCCCGTCATAAAAGCTCCGCCCCATTCTGCTTCTTCACTTCTCGAGCAAGTTTCCTCCTTTCCCGCAGCATGCCCAGGCTGCAGTTTGACCTTGCAGTCCCGCTTGAAGTGCCCTCGCTGATGACACCGGTAGCACTTCAAATTCTTCTTTCAGTCCTTAGGAGCATTGCTCCTCTCCGGCTGATATGAAGTTGAAGTATCCTTCTCACCAACGACCTGCACCTTCTTCTTCTTCCCTTCCCATCCTTTCTTCTTGCCTGAGAAGAGAGCTTCGCTGCCTTCCTGATTCAGGTTCACTCCAGCCATCTGCCTTGCCAAGCTTTCCTGCGATGCAAGCAGATTCTCCAGCTCCAGCAAAGACAGCTGAGTAGCCCACCCTTGAACAGATGTGACAAAGGCCACATACTCCTTCCGCAAGCCGCGGATAATGTGCCTTTTCATCTTAGCCTCAGAGATAGGCTCATCAGGATCCAGTGCCGACAGCTCAGCACACAAGCTCTTCATCTTTAAGAAGTACTTTGAGATGGAAAGGTCTCCCTGAGTTGCCCTGGCCAACTCATTCTCCAGGAACTGAAGCCGCGCCACATTCTTCCTATTGAACAACTCATCGATGGTTGTCCAAATATCAGCAGCCGACTCACATCCAACGATGTGATCAAACAATTCCGGAGACACGACCCTCTTTAGAATGAACTCCGTCTTAGCATTTGTTCTTCTCCAGAGCCTAACCTGTTCAGCAGTACCGAATGCAGCAGTCACTTCCTGTCTGTCGTCACCACCGACGACTTCCCATAGCTCCTCGCCAAGAAGATAACTCTTCATGCACGACTTCCACTTCTTGAAGTTAGTCGGCGTTAAGAGTTCAATGCCAAGAACCCTTGCAAAACTCCCTTCCATTGCAACACCTGTTGGCAACCTTTCAGAAGCACCGAGCAACAACACAGGTTGATCACCACTCAAGCACTGAGTAACAACACTGGTTGACTACTGCTCACGCAACTGAACCTCGCTTTGATACCATGTTAAAATTTTCTCAACGTGGTCAGCAAGGTAGCCCAAACGCCAAATTAATATCTTCGGAACTACCCAGTTCTCACGTTGAACCAGCGAAAAACCAAGGAACAAGGTTAATCCCAACAAACAATGGAAGCACAAGCAGTTCTTTTATACATTCACTTCTTTACAATACGAGACATATATAGTGAGACATGATTTCGCTAGTATAACAGCTGTAAACAGAAAGCACCAAACACCAAGCCAGGCGGACAGCACCGGAGTCCGCCGAGACCGCCAAGGTCGTCGAGATCGCCGAGTCCGCTGAGATCGCCCGAACTAAGCTGCAATCCGCCGAATAGCCACGGAGTCCGCCGAAGCCGCGAGGCCGCGCGGACACACCGTTATTCGTCTCCTGCTGAAGCTGAACTGAGGAACACCCCCTACCAGCCTGAAGCCGGCTGACAGGTTATTGAAGCTGGCAAAGATGAAACAGAACTGACAAGCCGCAGAGCGACCTCCTGCTGAATCCGCAGAGACCGCACAACTTCCAAGTACTTGATCAAAGTCACAGCCAAACTAATGGCTCCTTGAAGCTACCCGCGCGACCTGCACACAGCAAACCGTCAGCCCTGAGTCAATCCGCGCGGACAGAAAAACTGAGACCGCAGCTCCTTGCCCAACCCAACTTATTGTTCACTCAAGTTACTGTAGACCTGCCAGGGGGGTCCTTTTTATAGGCGAGGTGAGGAGTGTGGTCACCGCCCTAGAGATAGAGACACCGCCCCAGCCCGCGCGATAGCAAAACACCGTCCGCCGAGTACGCAAGGACTTAGCCGGATACCAAGGAAAACCGCCAAGAGCAAGAAAACATTCTCACCATTTAAGATGACCACTCCAACAACATACATAATATCAGGTCTAGTGAAAGACAGGTAGCATAAATTTCCAACTAAACTCTTGAGCAACCTTGAGTCAACTAATTCCTCCTTCGAATCTTTCCTCGGCTTCATCCCCGAATATGAAGGAGTAGAGATAACCTTGATATTCTCCATCTGGAACTTCTTCAGAAATCTTGTCGCAGCTTTTCTGTTCGCAGAATCGTGTCTGTAACACTACCCTATCGCACCTCCTTTTCATTCTACTAAGATCTTTGAAGCATCACCAAAGCTAACCTCACAAACACTTGGTTTGAGGTTAGTGAATATCTCCTCCATCACCACACATGTCCAAGTACCAAACTTCATTCCCGCCTCCTTCAGCTCCTTTGTAAGTCATGAATATCATTGGATCACCACTAGTGTTGCTTGCTTTAGCGTAGTGATTGCTCTCCTCTTTCCTCCTCAGAAGTTTGCAGTCATAAATCATGTGCCTAAATCGGTTACAGTGTAACACTAGACTTGGGCCATTCCACCACAACCTCATCCCCATCCTCTTCCTCTTCCTTCTTGCCCTCTTGCTTGAGATTCTCCACCTCTCTATGGAAGTTTTGATTTCTTCCTCCCCTTCTTCCTCTACCTCAGCCTTGGTAATCTCGGCCTCGCTGACCACCTCCTCTTCCTAAAATCTCTCCAAAGTTCAGCTGGGTATGTAGTGCTTGCTCTGACCCACTTGACTCTTCATCTTGTAACATGCGATATTCTTGATCTTGTAGAGAACATATGCATTCATCAATAGATATTTGAGTTAAATCCTTTGACTCCTCTATTGCCACTACTACATATTTAAACTTCTTTGACATTGATCGTAAAAGTTTCTCCATGAAACTCACATCATCAAGCGTTTCTCAGTTGATTTTCATTTCATTTTGCAAGCGTCTGCATACGAATCATATAGTCACCAACCTTCTCAGATTTTTGCATCCTGATAACTTCATACTCTGCCTGGAGAGATTGCAGCTTCACCTTCTTAGCCCTGTCAACACCTTGATATAGCAAGAACAAAGCCTTATTGTCTATTTTTCTTGCCTCTCTCAGTGTCGTCTTCCACACATTAGTCAACGTTGTCTCTTGTTCAGCAGTTTGCTCTTCATATCCATCTTCAACTATCTCCCACAGCTCCATTGATGCTAGTAGCACTCTCATCTGAATTCTCTAGTTCTCATAGCTAGTCTTAGTTAACTTGGGAACTTGACCCGACATAGCATTTACCATCTCCATCACTTCAAGTCTTGAACTCTTCCAAGTGAATTCCAAGGTTCGCATCCTAGCTCTAATACCAATGGAACCACTTGAAAGTCTTTAATTTCAAGGATAGTTAAATCACCTAGAGGGAGTGAATAGGTTTCTTAGTCTCTTGTGACTATTTTTAATTTTCTTTGTGTTTTAGGTGTGTTGAGTTAGCATAGTTAGCTTGCTTTCAAGATCACAACACAACACACAATGTTTATCGTGGTTCCCCAGATTATGGGTACGTCCACTTTCCCTCCCACCTTTCTAACAGCTTGTTAGATGAGGCACTTCTCCAATCTCGGCTCCTAAGAGCTTACAACACGATCTCGCAGGACCACTCAGTCTCCTTCAAGACCTACAACTCAGACACAAAGCCCTACAACTCAGTAATCCAAAGATCACCTTCCTCAGGCCTAAAGGCCCTACAACTCAGGTTGGGAGAACAGCCATACCTCAAACACTCAGGCCCTACCTCAGATTCTCTAAAGAATCCTACCACTCAGGCCAAAGCCCTATTTCTCATATCCACACAAAAAACCTACACTGAGCCTTTATATATTCAGGCTTACAACTCAGATCCAAAAGGATCCTACAAGATGAAAGTGAGTTGTGTTGTAGATTTGACTCCAGAGAAGTTCTCTGAGTTTAACTTTCTAGACTGAGAAAGTCTCATCCCTACCTTCTTCACAGCAATAAGAAACTGATCTTCAGGTTGACTTGGCTTATGCTGGAAGTGTTGCAGCTAGGGTTTGCCCTTTCCTGCATCTTGAGTTGAGATAAACTCATCACTAACTTTTCTTCTTCTTCCTTAGAAAGTGAACTTTCTGACCTTGCTGTTAAAGACAAGTTGTATCATGTAGCTTCAACTAGTTAACTGTCTGTGAATCACAAACCACTTGAGAGCGGGTTCGTCTTCCTTATTTTCTGAGCAAACTCAGTGTTGACTTCTACTTCACAGCTTCCAGAAAAAGTTCTTCAGAAAATTATTTGCTGGAATTGTGAAGTAACTGCAGTTAGGGTTAGCCCTTTCTGCTACTTCTTTCTTAGAAAGATGTCCCTGAACTTTCTGTTGATGGTGAGAATGTCAACAACTAACTCTTGTTTGCTTCCAGTTGATGCAATAAAGGTAAATCTTGCTGCTCCTTTTACATCAGAAATATCTTCTGAACTTGTTGTAGCAGGTGAAGATAGCTATAACAACTTGGATTGACTTTCAGATCAGCTTCAGCTAGAGTTAGACCCTGCTGTTTCTTCTTCTTCTTCAGAGATTTCCTCTGACCTTGCTGGTGTAGGTGAAAATGACACCAACTATCTTTTAGAACTTTCAGATAAGATGATCTCAACTTGCTTCTTCAAGCTCTGCAACAATGGCCGAGGAAAAAGACGAAGTCCAACACATTTTCCAAAAGCTAATTTCTTCGATCTGATCTCCGTCTTTTCTATTCTGCCGATCAACGGCTATTTTGACCCGTAGGCCCCATTAAAGTTGATAGCTGCAACTTATCTTTTACAGGAAAAGTCATCCTGTAAACCTGCGACGCTATTTGTCCTGTTCTATAGCTATCCCGCCACATTTTGAACTCAGTTGACTTTTGCTGGCGTCAGCATCTGTGGACTTAGTCAAATTCAAATAATATTAGTATAGGTGTTGGGTAAAAAAGCTCCACTCAACGGCAAAACACTTAGATAGATTTCTATTTTACTCAGGTGTTGAGAGCGTTGAGTGAACAAGTTTCACTCAATGCTTTTGGCCTTAGCCAATCTTTCTCCATCTTAGCCATTAAGAGTGTTGAGTGAACAAGCTTCACTCAACGTTTTTGGTTTTAGCCAATCTTTCTGTAACAGTAGGCATTGAGTGAGTTTTCATCACTCAATGCCAAAGTTCTTAAACAGTTTTCTGTCACTAGGCGTTGGGTGAGACTTCATCACTCAACGCTAAAACACTTAAATAGGTTTTCTATCACTAGGCATTGAGTGAGCCTTCATCACTCAATACCATCTAGACTTTTGTAGTCTTAACAGTCTAGGCGTCGAGTGAGCCTTCATCACTCGACGAATTTTTCTCTAGGCGTCGTGTGAACTGTCTTGACTCGACGCTTATGGACTTGGTCAAATTTTCTACTTGCCAATGTTAAAGCTTTGACATCACACGACGCTTCTTATTGTATGGCGTTGAGTGAACTGCCTTCACTTAATGTCTGTGGACTTGCCGCAGAATTGCTTTGCAGACTGTTGGGCTTTGACCGTCTACATCTTTACTCGACATTTTTTTATTGTATGGCGTTGAGTGAACTACCTTCACTCAATGTCTGTGGACTTAGACGATTTTCAGCATTTCCAGCATTCTTCCTTGTCATCTGGCGTTGAGTGAGCTTGCTTCACTCAACGCTTATGGACTTAACGATATTTCTTTAAATCTAGCGTTGAGTGAGCTGTCCTCACTCAACGTCTATGGACTTTATCACATTTCTTTGTATCTGGCGTTGAGTGAGTTGTCCTCACTCAATGCCTGTGGACTTAGATAGATTTTTTGTGTCTCCACATGTCTACCTTGTGACCATCTGTCATCATCACTTAGACGACCTGTCTGACCTTGTTCCAAGAAACATCCTGCACATGATGAGCTTAACCAACATCAAATACAAATATGCTCTTAGTGTTGATGGTGATGCCTCTTTAAATAAAATCTAGGGAACATTGAGGGCAATATTCTCAACAATCTCTTCATATTTGAAGAAGGCAGAACACCCAACAATACTAAGAAACATTTATATATAAGACATAAAATTTAGAAGCAGCTGTAAGCTTTCTCGTGTCACTTGAAAAATCAAAGCAGCTTACAGCTCTCCTCTTTACTAAAATTTTAAGTGGAGGACTTTCCTCAACCCTTTGAGGGTGGAAAAATACTATGTAATGACTCAACATTGCTCTCTTCATATTACTTGAATATTTCCAAGTAACATTCACTTACTTAACATGACTTGGTCATGTCAAGTATTGCTTCCACATTGCCCTCTTAGCATGTATTGCACATCATCTTCCCCCTTACTTAGGGTATCTCCCCCTTACTTAGGGTATTGCCTACCTCTCCTTGTAGGATCTTAACAGATCATCTACATCTCCCCCTTTAGGGTTTAAGGTATTGCCTACCACTCTCCTTTTTAGACTTCTTCAAAAAAATTTCCAAATGAGAAAGGTGATAGCATCAAGGGAGAGATTAACTCTTGATGTTATATCACATGATAAAATCCAGTGGTGATACCACTTGAGAAATTATCCTAGTGAACAAACTCTTTAACTAGAAGTCATACCTTTTGTGTTGATACATTGATACAACACATCACTAGAAGTGGGATGAATAATTAATACGGTAGCTTTTGATAATCAAATAATTGAGTTGAAGTCAAATGTCTGAGTTGGTCAGCAATGATCACTTCTATTTTAATGGAGAGGAGCTTCTTGGACCGGCATTTATTTATAACTTAGGGCCTGTTTGAGAAATCTTTTTAGAAAGGAGAACGAGTGGTGTCAAAAGGATGATAGAAAGAGAAGCTTTTGGAAAATGTCCATTAGAAAAGGAGAACGGTTTGGGTAAACTAAGTTTATAGGGCTTTTCAGAAAGAGAAGCACTTTATAAACCGTTTGGCAAATCTCCGTGGCGGTAACGTTTTTATTAAAAAAGTGCGTCCGGGGGAAAATGAGCGTGCGGGCCGAAAATGTGCGTCCAGGCGGAAAATGCGCACCCGACCAAAAATATGCTTTGGGGGGCGAAAAGGCGTCATTTTTTCGCCCTGACACGTTTTTTTTCGAGCGGGAGCTGTTTTTTTGCCCGGGTGCGTTTTTTAGCCCCAGCGCGGTTTTTTCGAACCGACGCGATTTTTTCGCCCGGGCGCGATTTTTTCGCTTTGACCCGATTTTTTGGCCCGGGTGCAGTTTTTTCGCCGGGACGCGGTTTTTTCGCTCGACCGTGAATTTTTCGCCCGGGTGTGATATTTTTTCAGCTCGGGCGTAAATTTTTCGGGCGGGCGCTATATTTTCGCCCGAGCGCCAATTTTTCAGTCGGAAGCAAATTTTTCGCCCGGGCGCGATTTTTTCGCCCGGGCGCTAATATTTCGCCCGGAGGTGAATATTTTGCACGGGCATGAATTTTTAGCCCGGACACGATATTTTCTCACAGAGTTGATATTTTCGCCCGAAAGCGAAAAAATGCATTCGAGCGAAAAAAATAGCATCCGGGCGAAAAAAATACGCGGTCGGGGAAAAAATTCACGAATGAGCGAAAAAATCACACCTAGGCAAAAAGTTCGCATCCGAGCAAAAAATTCGCCACGGTTGCGCTTAGGCGACAAAATATCGGTTGGGCAAAAAAAAGACGCCCAGACAAAAAAATATCGCTCACGGGTGAAAAATTCGCGCCCGGTCGAAAAATTCACGATCGGGCGAAAAAAGCAGCACCCGGGGCAAAAAATCGTTCTCAGGCGAAAAAATCGCGCTCGGGCAAAAAATTGTGTTTGGGAGAAAAATCTGCTCACTGGCGAAAAAAACAAGCTCAGATGAAAAAAATATCGCTCTTGGGCGAAATATTCGAGCCCGGGCGAAAAATTCGCTCCCGGGCAAAACACCGCGGCCGGACGAAAAAAATCGCGCCCGAGCAAAAAAATCACGCCGGGCAAAAAAATATCGCCCTGGCGAAAAATTCACGCCGGTGCAAAAAAATCACGCCCGGAAGAAAAAATCGGCCCGGGCGAATAAAATGTATCCGGGCGAAAAAAAAATTGTGCACAGGCGAAAAAACTGCACTCGGGCGAAAAAAACGCACTGAGGCGAAAAATCCTGTTCCCGGACTAAAAAATCTGGCCCAGGCGAAAAATTCGCATCCGAGCGAAAAATTCGCGCTCGGAAGAAAAAATCGCGCCCGGACAAAAAAATCAGTCGGACGAAAAAAGCCCGCCCGGGCGAAAAAGATCATGCACGTGCGAAAAAACCGCACTATGGCGAAAAAAGCGCACCCGGGCGAAAAACCTCGCACTTGGGCGAAAAATGTCAGCTCGTGCGAAAATTTCGTGTCCGGGCGAAAAATTCGCGCCCGGGCGTAAAATTTGTGTCCAGTTGAAAAATTCGCGCCCAGACAAAAAAATATGTCTGGGTAAAAAAATTACGCCCGCAAAAAAAATCGCAGTTGGACAAAAAAATCAAGTTAGTGATTTTTTTAAGAGAAACTTTTTTGTGATGAATAAGTGCTTTTCAAAAAGATAAAAGTAGGTGACAAGTGACTTTTCCAAAAGATGAGAAAATGGAGTTTTCCGCGGTAGCTTTTCCCACCGGTAGACAATCCAAACGATTTCCAGAAAATGAAAAGGAGCTAAAAAGCCCTCCCAAACAGACCCTTAAAAGGTGGGAATCCTTCTCATTATTTAACTAGCTGTAATCTAATGGCAACAATTAATCAACGCGTTTGTTAATTAATTATATATAGCACTTAATTGTTGACTAGTCAAGTCATCATCCACTTTCCTGGAGACCAGACGGGGAATTCTAATTAGTTTCCCACCTTTATATAACACCTGAGCCCTTCATAGGTTTTCTGTCTCACATCCAATTCCATCTCTTTAATATTCTCTCTATTACAGCCAAGTTCGACGCTTGATTAATTACCTTCAAAAGCTGTTGGAGAATTCGCCTGTGACTTCAAATATGTCTTCTATCAAGGCTTGCATGACTCTCTTCTGCTTGTGTTTCTTCTTGTCTGGGCTCATGCAGCTCGCACATGGGCAATCGATGGCTCCGGTGGCGGCGCCTCCAATGAGCAATGACGGCACGACGGTAGATCAGGGTGTTGCTTACGCGCTAATGCTTATCGCCCTCATCGTCACTTATCTGATCCACTGAATGTTACAGCTAGCACTACAAATTTACCAGAAATCAAGTAGTTTTTGGATTGATTTTTTCCTCTGCTAAAGAATCAGAGAAACTGATGATTAGTCTTTGTAAAGAATTTATAGCTCTTGATGTATTATTCTATAAGTTGATCTCATTCTTTTCTCAAACATAGTGTGACTTGTTGATTCCCTTTTTCTTTTCTCAAACACCTGCACGCTGGTTATATTCGGTTGTTCTTCGTGATCGCCCGACCGCATCAACGAAACTTATTTTTTTATGTTCAAAACTAGTTTTCTTATCTTGGTGGCGTTCATCATCTTTGTCTACGTTCATTCTAATGACGCTCCGAGCAAAAATATCGTATCAAATGGAGCGCACGGGGGCGTACTTGGAACGGAGAGTGTTGAGGCGCCCTTGGAACGGAGCGCAATGAGGCGCACTTGGAATAGAGCGCACTTGGAACGGAGCGCACTTAGAACGGAGCGCACTTAGAACGGAGCAGGTGGGAGCGCACTTGGAAGGGATCGCAGGTGGCGCAGTTGGAGCGAAGTGCGCCCCAAGCGGAGCACACAGGGGCGCACTTCGAATGAACTAGCAAAACCTGGGAGAATTTTCCCTCCAAAAAGCCAACGTTTGTTCCTCCAAATTCTCCTTCATTTGGACTCTCTCTAGGGGCGCCGGAAAATCCTCCTACGAATTTTATCACTCCTCCTCCTACGCCCTTCTCTCTCCACCACTAATCTTCCATGCGCGCCCCCGCGCACGCCTCTTCCTTGCGCGCCTCTTCCTTGCACACTTCTGCGCGCCTCTTCCTTGCGCGCTCCCACGAGCGCCTCTTCCTTGCGCGCTCCCGCTCGCGGCTCGTTCTTGCACGACCCCGCGCGCGCCTCTTCCTTGCGTGCGCCTCTTCCTTTTGCGTGTGTCTTCTTGAAGTGCTCTCTTCCACGCGCTCTCCTCCAGCAAGCGATCCGCGCGCTCTCCTCCAGCAAGCGCTTCGCGCCCTCTCCGATAGCAAGCGCTTCGCGCGCTCTCCTCCAACAAACGATCTGCGCGCTCTCCCCCAACAAGCACTCCACGAGCTCTCCCCCAGGAAGCGCTCCACATGCTCTCCTCCAGCAAGTGCTCCGTGCGCTCCCCTCCAACAAGCGCTCCGCCGACAAGACCGCTCCAAGCGCGCCCCCGTGTGCTCCACTCTCAAGACCACCATAAGAACCCAACATACTCAACTCAACAACAAGCTCCCCAGTCTACAACAAATCAACCTCTTTGGAATGCTCTATACATAACTTGAGACAAGCCCCAAAGATAAAAAGATCCGAACGCACCGCTCGAGTTTCTAAGCAGTAGATAACAAGCAGTGCGTAGAGTGTGCTGCTCCCGCTTCCAAGAATCATCAAAGCACCCCGAAGTACAACGAGCTTATCACCCCCTCAAAGCATTCAAAGAGATATTTAGCTCTGCTTGTGATGGTCTGTCACCCTCCAAGCTCTTCCCCCTTCTCTCACTCAACAATTGTAACGACAGGCAGCCTGTGGCGCTCGAGTTTTCCAAGAAAACTCTGTACAACTAGCAAATAGTGGAGGTTTGACCGACACAGATCCAGTCACGTGAGTTTTCACCAAATTGAAGGGTTTTTCACGTTTTAAAAATTCCTCTTCCAGCTTTTACTTTCTGTGATTGTTTGCGCGCTCGATCGCTCCCGGGATAAGGCAATTCAATTTAGTCCGGTCTACTGGAGCCTTGAGCTGTAACACCTCCCCTGTAATAGACGTATAATATGGGTCCGGCCGGGGCCCCACAACATACGAACACCACAGCTTTAGTATTAAAAGTTGATATAGCTACCCAAACTCAAAACACTTGCACAACACAGCGGAAAACCAAGCACAACTAGAAGTTATCCACTAATCCAAAAGAGTAAACAAATGGCCTTAAGGCCTTACATCAAATGTCCAAAAGGGGTATACAGTACAATCAAACATGAATGTGCTCAGCACTCCTAGTCTACCTCGGCATGCAAGCCGGACAAAAATAGTCTCAAACATACATCATCAAAGTAGTGCTACAAAGAGAAAACACTTCATGGGCTTAGGCCTTTTGGCCGGCGTGCTAGCTCCTGCGTGCGATCCTTGCCCTGTAAAAATTATTAGTAACGTGGGTCAGCAAAGGCTGACCTCAAACTGTGTAACAACACATCTCCTCCCGGCCGCCCCTAACGGACCCCGGGGAACCCTCCAACCTGCAAGTCAGCACTTCATATGCAATATAAATTTCTATAAATAGAAAAACATTAAAACAGGCTTGGATTTCTCAATCAACAAACATGTTCTCTACTGGTTGAGCATATAAATAAAGGGCCTATTATGCAACATGAATGCAACACCCGGGCTTCACCCAAGGTACCCTAAACCGTATGCATCTAGCACAACATCACAACATTTGGGTACTCACATTTCCCCAATTGGCATAAAGCCGCAAAACATTGAGGGAGACACAACTCCCTCACACGGCGCACAGGCCGCCACATGAAAATCTTGCCAAGGCCCCACCCGCTCGTGGGCTTAGCCCCGGGCTTGCCTGCAAGCACTGACGTCTCATGTCAGGATTCCAACAACCACAGACTGACCGATTCTAAGAAGCATTGCTGGACCCCACCCGCTCATGGCCTCTTTGCCCGGGCTTGCCCCAAGCTTGGCATTCTCGTCAGTCTCACAGAAGGGGACTAGTCTCGCCGGGACACCCTCCACACATGACGCACGTGTCACGGGATAGCCAGCCGACCACGGAGACATAGCCACGCCTTGGCACAACACAACCAAGACTAAACACATCGCAATCCCTCTTTGTACCGCAGCGTTCCCGCGCACCAAGGAAAACATCTCCAACTCGTGCGGAGCTAACCTTGTCCACCAAGGAAAACATCTCCATTCTCATTTGGAGCTAACCTTGTCAAGGAAACCATCTACCACCACGAGGAGCTAACCTTGTCCGGGTTCGACTACATGTACTCTTTTCAAGCAAACGGGACAATCACCACCACAACACAAACGGCATCTTGTCGCATCGGAAACCTCTACGAATCCCTAAGTTCGTATGCAACATCACCGTGTCGGACTAACGGTCGCGACTACGGCTTCACCCACCATGCCTAATCCACTAGCGAAGCGGATCTCTAATGCAAAATATGCCGGGGACGGACTCAATCGACCCGGAAGTTCCTCTTGAAACTTGGCAAGCCAAAACCCCTCTCATTTGAGAGTTTGGTGCCCAAAAATTAGAGAAAAGAAAACTAGATGATGCTAAAACGTGCATCCTAAAGACCGAGAGGAGAGATGTCGTTACCTTCCGACTCCTCTTCCTTGCCATGGTAAAAATAGCCGGATGGAACACTTCGCAATGCTCCAAGCTTCACGGATCCGGACTCGGCTCGCGATTCGGAGCTCCGAAACCCTCCCTACAGCCCAAAAGTTCTTCTTCTTCCTCCTTGCTCTAGGTTTTCTCAAGATCTTAGAAAGAGAGAACTTGGAAACGAATGAGGGTTTCCAACCCTGAATTCGGTCTTAACTCCCCAGGAGATGGCCTGAACCGTTAGATCCCAAAACCAGAAAAAGACTGGCTGCGATTCGCCTGGAAAATAAAAGATCTGGGCCGAACACGGCCTGGCACACGCCCGTGTCCAGGGCCGTGTGCCTCATTCGCCGTCTCAAATCGACGCGCCTGGAATCAGACACGGGCATCCGACACGCCCGTGTTCAATCCGACACGCCCGTGTCCCCAGTGACACGGCCGTGTGGCCTGCCGTGTAGCTCCAACGACACGACCCCAACACCAACCCGAGAGGTGACACGGCCTGGGACACGCCCGTGTCCCAAGCCGTGTGCCCCAGTCTCGACACACTGTCGAGCAAAAGTGTCGACACTTGGGCCGAGTGTCGACACGGCCTCGACACGCCCTGCGACACGCCCGTGTCGCAGGCCGTGTGCCCCACTCTCGACACTCTGTCGAGCACAAAGTGTCGACACTTGGGCCGAGTGTCGACACGGCCTCGACACGCCCTGCGACACGCCCGTGTCGCAGGCCGTGTGCCCCACTCTCGACACTCTGTCGAGCACAAAGTGTCGACACTTGGGCCGAGTGTCGACACGGCCTCGACACGCCCTGCGACACGCCCGTGTCGCAGGCCGTGTGCCTCACTCTCGACACTTTGTCGAGCACAAAGTGTCGACACTTGGGCCGAGTGTCGACACGGCCTCGACACGCCCTGCGACACGCCCGTGTCGCAGGTCGTGTGCCTCCTGCCAGAACCCAAAAATTTTCCAGAACAGCAGACTGAACCTCTTGCAAAAACTGGGGTGTTACAACTCTCCCCCACTTAAACTGAATTTCGTCCCGAAATTACAAAACAAAAGGGTACAAAACTTAAATTGTACCTGACAACAATAGTTCTGGATAGTCCTCTAGCATGGCCTGTTCTCGCTCCCACGAGAACTCCTCACGACCGCAGTTGTCCCAACGAACTTTCACAAGTTTAACTTCTTTATTCCGCAACCGCCGAATCTCCGAATCTTCTATAGCGATTGGAAGGACTCGCGTCCTCAAGTCTTCCTCAATCGGCACCGATGCCGGCTCAATCACCACGCTAGCCTCCACCAAGGCTTTCCTCAACACGGAGACATGGAAGACGTCATGTAATCCACTCAAATCTGCGGACAATGCCAACCGATAGGCTGCTTCTCCTATCCGCTCAACAATTTCAAAAGGCCCCAAAAACCTTGGACTCAACTTCTTGAGTCGGCGAATCCGCGAGACGCCTTTGAACGGCTTGACCTTCAGATAAACCCAATCACCAACTGCAAATTCTAACTTCCGGTGACGAGCATTAAAATATTTCGCTTGCCTGTCTTGTGCCACCTTCATACGCTCTTGGATGGTCCGTACCATCTCACAAGCGTCAACTACCGCATCCTTTCCCAGAAGTTTGGTGTCTCCCGCCTCTGCCCAAGACATTGGCGTTCGACACCGCCTCCCATACAAAGCTTCGTATAACGCCATCTTTATACTAGCTTGAAAACTGTTGTTGTACGCAAATTCTACCATGAAGAGGTGATCCTCCCACCTCTTGCCAAAATCAAGAACGCACATCCTCAACATATCCTCCATAGTACGGTTCGTTCTCTCCGTTTGCCCATCAGTTTGAGGATGGAACGCCGTACTAAACTTTAGCTTCGTGCCCAAGTTCTTCTGAACCAGTCTCCAGTCCTTGGACGTAAACCGTCCATCGCGATCACTGACTATGCTCTTAGGAATTCCGTGCAGTCGCACAATGTTGCGAACATACAACTCCACCAGCTTCTCCACGCTGTCCTCTTTCCGGTTCGGGATGAAGTGAGCCACCTTGGTTAGGCGATCCACGATCACCCAAATAGCATCATTCCCATACTGCGATCTAGGCAAACCATGCACAAAGTCCATGGAGATGTCCTCAAATTTCCATTCAGGAATTGGAAGGGGCTTCAGGAACCCACCCGGTTTCTGACATTCGGCCTTCACCAAGGCACATGTTTGGCAACGACTCACATACAAAGCCACATCTCGCTTCAACCCCGACCACCAAAAGGATTTCTTCATATCCAAGTACATCTTTGTACTGCCTGGGTGAATGGAGTACTTTGAGAAGTGAGCCTCGAACATCAACTCCTCACGGAGATTGCCAAACTGCGGTACACAAACCCTTCCATCCTTTCTCAAGATTCCCCCGATCATCTCCCAGGTGCTGCTCTCACCCATTTGAGCCTCCAACACAAAAGGTTGAAACTCCACATCTAATCGAGTCGCTTCCCGAATACGATCGGACAAGTCGTTTTGCACTTCAATCCAGTTCAACCGAGCCACGCTAGACTCGCCTCTCGCAACACATTCCAATCCAAGGGACTCTCATTCCCGTACCAACCGCTCATCATGAGCTTCGATCCAATTTCCTAGCCCCGAGTACTTTCTACTCAACGCATCCGCCACCACATTGGCTTTACCCGGCGTGTACTGAATCGCCACTTCGTAGTCTCCAAGAAACTCAACCCATCTGCGTTGCCGCATATTCAAGTCCTTTTGATCTAAGAGATACTTCAGGCTTTTATGGTCCGTGAAGATCTCCACTCTAGCGCCATAAACATAATGTCGCCAAATTTTCAGCGCGAAGATTACCGCCGCCAACTCCAAGTCATGGACGGGGTAATTCCTCTCATGAGGTTTCAGCTGTCTAGACCCAAAGGCTATCACCTTCCCATGTTGCACCAAAACGCAACCCAAACCGCATCCCGATGCGTCACTGAAAATTTGAAATCCATCTGTCCCTTGCGGTAAACTCAAGATCGGAGCCATCATAAGCCTCTCCTTTAGTGCCTCGAATGCTTGACCGCACTCTTGGGTCCACACAAATTTATGGTCTTTGCGAGTGAGAGAGGTGAGGGGTAGAGCTATCTTCGAGAAATTCTCCACGAATCTCCTATAATACCCGGCTAGTCCAAGAAAACTTCGGACTTCCGCCACGGTCCTCAACACCGGCCAATCTCTGATGGCCTCCACTTTCGCTGGATCCACTGCCACCCCATCACCACTAATCACGTGGCCCAAAAATGCCACCTTCTCTAACCAGAACTCGCATTTGGAGAATTTTGCATACAACTCATTCTCCCTCAACACTTGCAAAACTATTCTCAAGTGGGTCTCATGCTCCACTTCCGATTTGGAATACACCAAAATGTCATCAATGAAAACAACCACAAAAGAATCCAAGTATTCCCGGAATACCCGATTCATCAGATCCATGAACACCGATGGTGCGTTCGTCAGCCCGAACGGCATCACCGTAAACTCAAAGTGTCCATACCTTGTCCCAAAGCAGTTTGGGTATGTCCTCATCCCGAATTCGTAGCTGATAGTAGCCTGACTTCAAGTCCAACTTCGAATATACCATCGACCCCACCAATTGGTCAAATAAATCATCTATCCGAGGAATCGGATACTTATTCTTGACGGTCAACTTATTAAGCTCTCGGTAGTCTATGCACAGGCGCATGCTACCGTCTTTCTTCTTCAACAAAACAACACCGGTGCGCTCCACGGTGAAGAACTGGGTCTAATATACCCTTGCTCCAACAGTTCCTGTAACTGAACCTTAAGTCCGCTAACTCGCTTTGGTGCCATCCTAAATGGAGGAACGTGACACCGTTCTAGCTCCGGCACTAACTCGATCGAGAAGTCGATCTCCCGCCGAGGAGGCGCTCCAGGAAGTTCATCCGGAAACACATCCTTGAACTCTGCCACCACAGGCACTTCCTCAATCGACAGTTGGGAGAGACGAACCTCCAATAACGCTACAAGCGCTACACCACCCTGGTTAACCGCCCGCACCAACTGCATGGCCGATATCAGGGAACAGGCCACTCCACCAAGGCCCTCAAACTTGACTTCTGTTTGCCCTTTACTCCTTAAGGTCACCACCTTAGAAAGGCAGTCAATACTGGCGCGCTGCTCTGCAAGCCAGTCCATACCCAAAATGACATCGAACTCTACTAATGGTAACACTGCCGCTTCCAGAGCGAAGACAACTCCGTCTAGCTCCCAACAAATGCGCCCTTTAGCCCGGTGGTCATAGATGACCCATTGGGCATGCGCACTTTCAGCTCTGCACCGACGAGAAAGACTCAACTCCTATTCTCCGGATGAAGCTCTCCGCAAGAAAGGAGTGCGATGCTCCTGTATCAAACAATACCCTAGCGGGGTATCCGGAAACTAACACGAAGCCTACAACATAGACATTACACAAAAGTCTAAAAGGATGAAGCACAAAATTTAAACTAAATTCTCTTCATACCTGTCACCACATCCGTCTGGCGGATCGCTTCTTGCTGTCCAAGGTTGTAGGCCCTTGGTTGCACCGGTTGGAACCGAGAAGCGCTCGACTCCGCCATCTTTCCTTTCTCTGCAGCACTGGGGCCCGAGCGCACAGACTGCTCCTGCTTTGACTCTTGCCCCGCTCCCCCTTGCTGACAAGCACGGGCTATATGCCCAACCTTCCCGCAGTTGTAGCACGTCGGCGGTCCCCTAGAGTGGGAACCCCCAGGCGTCCAGTTGCTCCTCTCACCAGATCTGGAAGTGGAAGGCTTCTTCCTCCACCTACTCCCATCAGACTTTCCATGAGATTGGGAAGGCTTCCCTTCCCCTTGCTTGGGAGTAAAACCCTTACGGCGTTGGGTTCGCTCCAAATCATTCTCCAAACTCCTGGCGGCTTCAACTAACTCATTAAATCCCGCCCTCTTCATGGAGATGAGGGGCTGCCTCAGATTCTCCCTCAAACCTTGGTAGAAGAGGTTATCCCTCTCTACATCATCAGCCATTGTCGTTCCCGCATAACGACCCAATCGGGTGAACTCTTGCACGTACTCATCCACTGTCTTGTCTCGCTGCATTAGATGCAGAAACTGCCTCTGCAGGGCCAACCGAGTTGAAACTGGGATATACCTCTTAAGAAAAGCGTCCCCAAACTCTTCCACTGACGGGGTGCGTCCCGGAAACTGGCGGCCGCTATGGCTCACCCACCACAACTTGGCGTCTCCTTCCAACATGAACTCCGCATACTCAGCTTTCTTTTCCTCTGGCGTCTCTGCCGCCCTTAACAGTTCTTGAATGCGAACCCACCAGTCTTCCGCATCCGTTGGCGTTCTGACACCCTGAAAGACGGGGGATGGAAACTCAGGAAATACTTCATGTGTCGGTCTCCATGTCCAACAACTACTCTCTCCGCCAAAGGCTCCACTCGCCTGGCTTCTGTCCTGGCACGGCCGTTGCCGTATCTGGTGTGGCAGGGCTGCCACCTGAGCCGCTGCTGCAGCCTGAGCTGCCACCATCGCTTCTGCAAGCATGCGGCAGAAGTCGGCGGGGGTATACACCCGTGCCCAAAAGACCTGGAGCAGTAGCACTGCTCGCCGAGAGATCATCCCTTGCTCTTGAAGTGCCCGCCTCGTTGCTTGCACTCTTCAGGAAGACAAGAAATAAGGGATTAGTCTCCAATCTCAAGACTAAAACATAAGGACACTCATGGTCCCGCGTTACTCTTATGTGGATAACTTCTCTACGCACTGACCTTGAATCAAACCTCCCTCTGATACCAAATTGTAACACCTCCCCTGTAATAGACGTATAATATGGGTCCGGCCGGGGCCCCACAACATACGAACACCACAACTTTAGTATTAAAAGTTGATATAGCTACCCAAACTCAAAACACTTACACAACACAGCGGAAAACCAAGCACAACTAGAAGTTATCCACTAATCCAAAAGAGTAAACAAATGGCCTTAAGGCCTTACATCAAATGTCCAAAAGGGGTATACAGTACAATCAAACATGAATGTGCTCAGCACTCCTAGTCTACCTCGGCATGCAAGCCGGACAAAAATAGTCTCAAACATACATCATCAAAGTAGTGCTACAAAGAGAAAACACTTCATGGGCTTAGGCCTTTTTGGCCGGCGTGCTAGCTCCTGCGTGCGATCCTTGCCCTGTAAAAATTATTAGTAACGTGGGTCAGCAAAGGCTGACCTCAAACTGTGTAACAACACATCTCCTCCCGGCCGCCCCTAACGGACCCCGGGGAACCCTCCAACCTGCAAGTCAGCACTTCATATGCAATATAAATTTCTATAAATAGAAAAACATTAAAACAGGCTTGGATGTCTCAATCAACAAACATGTTCTCTACTGGTTGAGCATATAAATAAAGGGCCTATTATGCAACATGAATGCAACACCCGGGCTTCACCCAAGGTACCCTAAACCGTATGCATCTAGCACAACATCACAACATTTGGGTACTCACATTTCCCCAATTGGCATAAAGCCGCAAACATTGAGGGAGACACAACTCCCTCACACGGCGCACAGGCCGCCACATGGAAATCTTGCCAAGGCCCCACCCGCTCGTGGGCTTAGCCCCGGGCTTGCCTGCAAGCACTGACGTCTCATGTCAGGATTCCAACAACCACAGACTGACCGATTCTAAGAAGCCTTGCTGGACCCCACCCGCTCATGGCCTCTTTGCCCGGGCTTGCCCAAGCTTGGCATTCTCGTCAGTCTCACAGAAGGGGACTAGTCTCGCCGGGACACCCTCCACACATGACGCACGTGTCACGGGATAGCCAGCCGACCACGGAGACATAGCCACGCCTTGGCACAACACAACCAAGACTAAACACATCGCAATCCCTCTTTGTACCGCAGCGTTCCCGCGCACCAAGGAAAACATCTCCAACTCGTGCGGAGCTAACCTTGTCCACCAAGGAAAACATCTCCATTCTCATTTGGAGCTAACCTTGTCAAGGAAACCATCTACCACCACGAGGAGCTAACCTTGTCCGGGTTCGACTACATGTACTCTTTTCAAGCAAACGGGACAATCACCACCACAACACAAATGGCATCTTGCCGCATCGGAAACCTCTACGAATCCCTAAGTTCGTATGCAACATCACCGTGTCGGACTAACGGTCGCGACTACGGCTTCACCCACCATGCCTAATCCACTAGCGAAGCGGATCTCTAATGCAAAATATGCCGGGGACGGACTCAATCGACCCGGAAGTTCCTCTTGAAACTTGGCAAGCCAAAACCCCTCTCATTTGAGAGTTTGGTGCCCAAAAATTAGAGAAAAGAAAACTAGATGATGCTAAAACGTGCATCCTAAAGACCGAGAGGAGAGATGTCGTTACCTTCCGACTCCTCTTCCTTGCCATGGTAAAATAGCCGGATGGAACACTTCGCAATGCTCCAAGCTTCACGGATCCGGACTCGGCTCGCGATTCGGAGCTCCGAAACCCTCCCTACAGCCCAAAAGTTCTTCTTCTTCTCCTTGCTCTAGGTTTTCTCAAGATCTTAGAAAGAGAGAACTTGGAAACGAATGAGGGTTTCCAACCCTGAATTCGGTCTTAACTCCCCAGGAGATGGCCTGAACCGTTAGATCCCAAAACCAGAAAAAGACTGGCTGCGATTCGCCTGGAAAATAAAAGATCTGGGCCGAACACGGCCTGGCACACGCCCGTGTCCAGGGCCGTGTGCCTCATTCGCCGTCTCAAATCGACGCGCCTGGAATCAGACACGGGCATCCGACACGCCCGTGTTCAATCCGACACGCCCGTGTCCCCAGTGACACGGCCGTGTGGCCTGCCGTGTAGCTCCAACGACACGGCCCCAACACCAACCCGAGAGGTGACACGGCCTGGGACACGCCCGTGTCCCAAGCCGTGTGCCCCAGTCTCGACACACTGTCGAGCAAAAGTGTCGACACTTGGGCCGAGTGTCGACACGGCCTCGACACGCCCTGCGACACGCCCGTGTCGCAGGCCGTGTGCCCCACTCTCGACACTCTGTCGAGCACAAAGTGTCGACACTTGGGCCGAGTGTCGACACGGCCTCGACACGCCCTGCGACACGCCCGTGTCGCAGGCCGTGTGCCCCACTCTCGACACTCTGTCGAGCACAAAGTGTCGACACTTGGGCCGAGTGTCGACACGGCCTCGACACGCCCTGCGACACGCCCGTGTCGCAGGCCGTGTGCCTCACTCTCGACACTTTGTCGAGCACAAAGTGTCGACACTTGGGTCGAGTGTCGACACGGCCTCGACACGCCCTGCGACACGCCCGTGTCGCAGGCCGTGTGCCTCCTGCCAGAACCCAAAAATTTTCCAGAACAGCAGACTGAACCTCTTGCAAAAACTGGGGTGTTACATGAGCGATCCGCAACAGTTTAACGTCGTCTGTTGGAAAGCAGTTCCCACCATTCCTAAAAGACCCAAAAGACAATATCATCAGCACAATGATACTCGAGACTAGATAATATGACAGGAAGAGCCACCCGCACACCTGAAAGATCGGTCCTTGGTGGGCATGTTAATCCAACCCTCCCCAACTCGCTCGTTAGCATGCCTCCTATAAAAAAAGGTCACGCTTGCAGAATTAGTGGAATTCGTTCGCCCCCGCTAGGGGGTGTGGCTGCCAAAATTGGGTTGCCTCCCTGTCGATCTAGGTTGGGTGGCCTTTAAGGAGACCCAGCCTCCGTCGGTGCCTTTGTTAGGGTGCGCGGCCACCCAATTTGGGCGCCTCCCTGTCGTTCTAGATTGGGTGGCCACTTAGGCCGCCCAGCCTCCGTCGACTCCCCTGATAGGGGAGCGACCACCCAAATTGTGCGGCACTTTGGCCGCCCTATTTTGGTTGTCTCCTGATCGCTAGGACAGGTGACCATTTTGGCTGCCCGACCTCTGTCGGCCCACCACTCTCATGGGGGTGTGGTCGCCCAATTGGGCGCCCCTGTGGACGCTCAGTTTGGACGACCTCCTTACCGCCCAAGTTTGGCGGCCTCTTGGCCGCCAAAGTTGGGCAACCTCTTGGCCCCACGGCCTTGGTCGGAGGCCTTTTCTCCAGCCGCCTGCTTTGCCTAAACGTCGATCTCGTCGGGCCGCCCCACCCATCGCTGGACGGGTAGTTAGTATTTTCGTTGGGCTCAAATTGATTGTGGTCAAAGTCATCATCTCCATAAAAAATGGTGATCCGCGTGTTCCAACCCAGACATTTCTATTCGTCCGACTGGTAGTTATCTGGGGAAATTATCGGGTCGTCCTTCTTGTAGTCTATAAAAGGGGCCTAAGGCCCACATTTGAGGGGAGGAGGAACAAACGGTTGCTTTTAGGAGGGAAAATTCTCCTAAGTTCTGCGAGTTCATTCCAAGTGCGCCCCCGTGCAATTCGCTCCAACTGCACCCCATGCGCTCCATTCCAAGTGCGACCCCACACGCTCTATTCTAAGTGTGCTCCGTTCCAAGTGTGCTCTACTCCAAGTGCGCCTCCTCGCGCTCCGTTCCAAGTGCGCCCCCGCGCGTTCCGTTCCAAGTGTGCTTGTGCTCCGTTCCAAGTGCACCCCCGTGCACTCTGTTCCAAGTGTGCCATGCGCGCTCCATTCTAAGTGCCCTCTCGTTCTCTCTTCTCTGAGTGCGCCTCCGCGCGCTCTGCACCGAGTGCGCCCCCGTGCGCTGTTAAATTTTCTAAAAGTGGTCAGCAAGATAGCCCAAGTCCCAAATTAATATTCTCGGCACTACCCAGTTCACACCTTGATCAAGCGGAAACCCAAGGAACAAGGTTAACACCAACAACCAATGGAAGCACAAGCAGATCTTTCATTCATTTCACTTCTTTACAAGGTGAGGTATACATAGCGAGACATGATTTCGCTAGTACACAAGCTATAACAGAAAGCACAAAAAACAAGCCGGGAGGACAGCACTGGAAACCACCGAGACCGCCGAAGTCACCCAGTCCGCCGAACCCGCCCGAGCTAAAGCTGCAACACGCCGAATAGACACGGAATCTGCCGAAGCCGCGAGGCCGCACAGACACACCGTTATTCGCCTCCTCCTGATGAACTGAAGAACAGAACGCCTACCTGCCTGCGCCTGGCGGACAGGTTATTAGAACTTGCAAATGTTGAAGCAGAGAACTGACAAGCCGCAAGCGACCTGCTGTAACCGCAGAGCCCACACACTTCCAAGAACTTGACAGAAGTCAAAGCCAAACTCCTGGCTCCTTGAAGCTACCTGCGCGATCTGCACACAGCAAACCGTCAGCTCTACTCAACCCGCGCGGACAGAAAACGCAGACCGCAACAATTCGTCCAAGCTCCACTTACTGTTCCCTCAGTTACTGTAGATGTGACGGGGGGGTCCTATTTATAGGCGAGGTGAGGAGTGTGGTCACCGCCCTAGAGGATAGAGACA
The DNA here is from genome assembly GCA_039583875.1 of Platanthera guangdongensis. NCBI lineage: Eukaryota > Viridiplantae > Streptophyta > Magnoliopsida > Asparagales > Orchidaceae > Platanthera > Platanthera guangdongensis. The sequence continues at coordinate 186,310,076 of CM077159.1, forward strand.
CCACCCGAGCCCGCGCGCTAGCAAAACCTCCGTCCGCTGAGTCCGCAAGGACTTAGCCGGATACCAAGGAATAACCCGCCAGGAGCAAGGCACCTTTGGGCGAACCCTCAACAGTCCGCCCAAGCTATGCGGACAAGGCATCAGCCCGCAAAGCCTCCAAACACCGGACAACATCCCCCTTCAGTGACTGTCCGCACGTCAAGAGGCAGTCCGCATACCACCACAGCAACGCCTCCATCCGCCACAAGCCCACGACCAAAGGCAGTCCGCCCGGTCAACAACGGGCTTGGCGGATACTGCGGACACATTGGTCTTGGCACAGTGTGACCAAGTCCAGAACCACCAAGGGGCCTAGCGCGAGCTCGGCGGACATAGCTCCGTCCGCCAAACAACCAAGCAACACAGACCGCCAAAACTCCGCCAAGGAGAAGCAGTCCGCAAGCTACTCGCACACCTACCCAATGCAACAGCCATCTACCGGACTCCACAAACCAGTCTGCCACAGTAACAGCAGGCTGTACTACCAGAGCTCGGCAATGCCACAACCAAACTCTAAGGCCAGTCCGCAACTGCGAACACCGCGGACACGCCAGTCCGCAAGCCTCCCGCAGATAGCACCCAATCCGCCGGTAAGCACAAGCTTGCAATACGGCCACTGAGCAACGTACACCAGTCCGCGGCCATGTATCCGCTCAGGCCGCTCTTTGGCTAAACCAACAGCCAACTCCCTATCCGTAGATAACAGGCCGCCCAGTCCGCGGACTTAATCCGCATAACCCGCTCAGAAGAACAGCCGGCTTCCACTAGACCAAACACCAGGCCGCATAACAGCAGTCCGCCCAGTCCGCCCAGTCCGCCGGCAGTGTCCGCTCAGGCCGCCCGGCTTGCCCATCAACCACGTACTTCCACTTCACAAATTTCAACATGCGCTCCATTCCAAGTGTGCATTATGTGCACCTAGCTCTCCGGACAATTTTCGAGAACGCATTTTGCATCAGAACATTGTCGGCAGTGCACAAGTCCTACTTTAGAGCACAGAGGGCATCTAAAGCGAACTCTAGCGCGCTCAGCGCACATTGCGGTCTCGTGTTGGCAGCACATGCCGCTAAACAACAACAAGTCAACCGCTCCAGATTCCTCTAAATTCAACAAGAGACAAGTCTCAGAGATTAAGGCACGCAGAGCGTGCCGTTCAAGCTTACAAGCAGCAGTCAAAGTCTCCAGAGCGCTCAAAGCACAACACTTTCCACTATAACAAACAAAGAACTTAGCTCTCTGAGCGGTGGCCTGTCACCCTCTGAGCACATCTCTCTCTCTCACTCTATAAATTGCAGCGAGGTGCGGCTTGTCGCCCTTGCATTTTGTGCACGCTCGACCGCTCATGAGCTAAGATAGTTCAATTTAGTCAGATATACCATAAGTCTTGAGTGATATATCTGCAACATTACTGTTTGTCACTTTCATCATACTCTTACTCTTTACCATTTTTCATAAAGTTTAGACCTACACATGATTGTACAGCATATGTTGTGCAACATGATTTAAACACTAAGAGCAGTTGGCATTTCGTATCTTTCACATCTTTTAGTAATGAAAAAAAGAGAATTAGTTGATCAAACCATCTTCACTGTGTCATTTTTGCCGCCACTTGATATAGATTGACGAGAAACTGATGAACATACATTCTATGCCGGTGGCTCGTAACCATTGTCATGCCAAACATACATTCTATACAGTGACGGATCCAAAAAATTGATAATGGGGTGCACAAAAATTTTATTTGAATGCGTCGCTGAGTTCTAGAAATTTTAACATGAGGGGCCAGATATCAAGTTCCTTCAAAAATTTTTTGAATGTTTCCCGTTGTTTCTCCCTCATCTGACCACCGTTTTTGACGTATAATTAGTCAAAATCATTGCCTCGACAAGAGTAATCTAAATATACTAATCATTTTGAAAAATAATGGGGGGGGGGGGGGGCAGTGTCCATCGGGCCTCCCTCTGAATCCGGCCCTGATTCTATACCGATGACGGTTTTGTTCAAACTCTGGAGCAAAAACGTGATGCCAAACTGAGCCCTAATCTAAATAAAATTTCATCCAATTTTGACTCAGATTTAAGAACATTTTTGCACCATCTATCTCAGAAGAAACATGTTGTTCTGAAATGATTAAGCGCTAGTTTGGTGCGGCGGTCACGCAGGGGGGTATTTCGTTGCATCACTGGACCGCTACCATGAAAACTACGGTGTGGACGAAATCCGTGTGTTTTCGTGTAAAGATTCTGAGCGCCAAGAAGCAGAAATTTGATGTACCAGTTGAATACCACAGATCAAACTAACACAAAGATATACAGAGGTTCACCCCAAGTTTGGGCTACTTCCTCTCCCCCTTCCTCCTCTATTTCTTCTAGTTCACCAAAAATAAACAGATCAAGTTGCAAAAGGTTACAAGGATTAAACCAATCCTACCTAGACGCAAAGATCCTTTTTGGACAAGATAATGAGGAATCACCTTCTGAAGAACTCCCTACACAAATAGACCTTAGTGTGTATCTCCAGAACTTCAGCCCTTATCACTCAAACAACAACAGCCCCCTTGTTTCTTTTTTTTGTACCCTAAGCCCAAAAGAGCAGGACTTATATACCCCGTGAAACAACCAGAAACAAGGATCGTCGAACGCTGAGCCGCGTTCGAAGATCGTCGAACGCCGAGCCGCGTTCGAAAATCGTCGAACGCTGGGCCACATTCGGACACGCCGAGCCACGTTCGAAGATCGTCGAACGTTGAGCCGCGTTTGAAGATCGTCGAACGCCCAGGTAGCGGGAATGACCCTACGAACGTCAGTTTCGCACTCCTATTCCTCTAAGCTCACTTGGGCTAAACCGGTGTGAGAAACAAGAGGACAAGAAGTGTTCCACCACTCCAACATTCTCCCACTTGGTGGACAACTATCACACAATAAGGTAGCTCCTTCAGCTTTCCTCTTCAACCCCACGGTTGTTACACACATTCAAATTTTGCAACAGGAACAACCTTGGTAAGAAAATCAGAGTTATTCATCTCAGTGTCGACTTTCTCCAGTCGAACCACCTGCTTCTCCACCTTCTCCCGGATGAAGTGATATTGGATATAAATGTGCTTAGTCCTATCATGGAAAGCCGAATTCTTGGCTAACTGAATAGCCCCTTGGCTATCACACCACATCTTCACAGGACCCTGCTCAAAACCGAGCTCCAGGCACAGCCTTCGCAGCCATATGGCCTCCTTACTAACATGAGTTAGAGCCATGTAGTCTGCTTCCGTCGACGAGAGTGCTATCACTCCTTGTCGCCGACTCATCCAACTGATAGCTCCACTAAATAATGTGAAGACATATCCACTGGTGGATCTCCTGCTATTCAGATCACCTCCCCAATCTGAGTCCACGTGGCCAACCACGTCTAGGGATCCTCCTTCACCAGTACCTTCAAAATAGATGGAATAACTTGAAGTACCGCGAAGATACCTGAAAACGCGCTTCATAGCATTCTAGTGCTCCTTCCCAGGTTTGGCCATATACCGGCTCAGGACCCCCACTGCATGTGCGATGTCAGGACGAGTGCACACCATGACGTACATCAAACTCCTCACTGCACTAGCATATGGAACATTTGCCATGTCCTCGATTTCTTCATGTGTCTTGGGAAACATCTCAGCAGACAACTTACTCCCAACAGGCATAGGAGCATCGATAGGCTTGCAGTCAGCCATGTTGAACTTCTTCAACACCTCTTCGACATATCTTTGCTGTCCCAACCAAAGTTTCTTCTTGATTCGGACCCTGGAGATCTGCATTCCCAAGATCACATTTGCTGGCCCCAAATCCTTCATTTCGAATTTGGTAGAGAACATTTTCTTCACTTGTTAGATCATCTTAGCACTATTCCCCACGAGTAGCATATCATCTACGTAGTATAACGGTCCAGGCCCATCAACATGGGACCCAGCTGGAACCGTCGGCCTACCAGAGTCCAGACCCGGGCCCACTGCTGGTAGTCAGCCTTTCACATTCAAGCATGCAGGCCATGCACCCCAACCCCTCTCCATCCACAGGCGGGTTGTTGGTGGCCACAGCCTCCCTTTCATGAGATAAACTCGATAGTCAAGCCCGCACTACGGGGACTTCCCAGGACGTCACACATCCTAGTACTACTCCAGCCCGAGCACGCTTAACTATGAAGATCTTTCAACTCTCATCACCAATTGAGCTGCAGCCGTTCCTATATAGTTGAGGATTGTGGCTAACATGTATCACAAGGCGGCTGTTCCGGGCATAAGACTCCCCATTCGTTCCGTGTTTTGGGATCCGGGGAGGAGGGGTCTTACAAATGGTATCAGTTTGTCACGGTCCTCAACTAAGAAGTCATTCAACAATGGTGTCACCCCCGTTTGGTTAGTCAGTTTGGGGACAAACTGACTTAGCGGAAGCAGTGGTGTGTCCATATGTAATTCACATTAAGTTTGTCCAACTTTGACCCTACGATTAGCCAACCTGACCTTAGGTACATACCTTTATACGTCGATCTTCCAAGTTTGGACGACCCCAAGTATGTAAAACTATGGTATAAAGTCTTGCGAGATCCCCTAGGGCAAGCACCTTTGTTTATAGCGGATTTTGAATCTAACGGAGAAAATAGACATGGCAGATTTCCTAGGGCAACCACTTTTATTTATAGGAGATTTGTGCTTGGTGGAGATAATGGATATGGTAAAGTGGTTAGGAGCGGGTCTTTTGGGTGCTCAGACAAGCGTTAAGAGACTCGCTGAAGGAGTGATTGAAGCGGGACCCAGCTCAAAGACGAGGACTACGAGGAAGAAATTAAGCATTCGTCCTTAGTCTGCCTAAGTTTTTCTAGGAATCTGGCTTGAGCATTCACAATCTTGATACTAAGGCGTAATGGTTAGTGAGAAACCGGCCTACACTCTATTCGATACCGGTGCCTCACACTCATTTGTGTCCGAGGATTTCATAAAAGACATGGGGGGTGTACAGTACTTTACTGGCATAGCCCAACGAGTACGCCTTCCGGACGGCTCGGAGATGATCGCAACCGCCAAGTGCGAGTTGGAGTTATTTATTGATGGGAAGGCCTTCGATACGCCGACCACGGTTCTTAGTATGCCGGAGTTTGACATCATTTTGGGCATGACATGGCTGGACTGGCACTTTACGAGGATCGACTGCGCAGAGAAGCGGATCTATTTGAGACATGGGGACTCTGACGTCATTTCCAAGGTATTGGCTTCGCGCCTCGCATGATGATATCTTCCGTCTAGGTTGTAAAAGCTCATATGAAGGGGGACGAGGTCTTCATGATCTGGTTCAAGTTGAAGGAAGAGGCATTGGAAGTGAAAGATGTACGGGTAGTGCGGGATTTTCCCGAAGTATTTCCTGAGAAGCTGCCAGGATTACCCCCGCATAGAGAGGTTGACTTCCATATCAATCTAGTACTAGGTGCCAAGCCTGTATCCAAGGCTCCGTACAGAATGGCCCCAAAAGAACTCGCGGAGTTTAGAGTTCAATTGCAAGAACTAGTGGAGTCAGGGTTCGTTCGCCCCAGTTCATCGCCCTGGGGAGCCCCTGTACTTTTCGTGAAGAAGAAGGATGGAACCCTGCAGTTGTGCATAGATTATCGGGAACTCAATAGGTTGACGGTGCGGAACACTTATCCACTACCTCGGATCGATGAGTTGTTCGATCAACTAGTGGGAGCATATTGGTTTTCTAAACTGGATTTGCGCTCTGGATACTATCAGTTGAGGATACAAGAAGGGGACATCCAGAAAACGACCTTCAGTTCAAGATATGGTTTGTATGAGTTCACGGTAATGCCGTTTGGGCTCACAAATGCCCCTTCGTCCTTCATGAGCCTGATGAATAAGGTGTTTGAACCATATTTGGACATCTTCGTCATTGTTTTCATCGACGACATCTTGGTCTACTCAAAGACGGAGGAGGAGCATGTCGAGCGCCTGACCTTGGTTTTGAAGAAATTGAAGGAGCACGCCTTGTTCGCCAAGTTTAGCAAGTGTGAATTATGGCTTAAGGAGGTATCTTTCTTGGGGCATATGATCAGTGGGGTAGGATTAGCGGTGGATCCAGCAAAGGTACGGGCCGTGAAGGAGTGGTCGCCCTTGAAGTCGGCGGTCGATGTACGAAGCTTTCTTGTACTTGCTGGCTACTACCGCAAGTTCGTGAAAGGATTTTCCAAGATTGACCTTCCTCTTACCTCCTTGACGAAGAAGGGTGTGCCATTTGAGTGGACACCTCAATGTGAAGCGGCATTTCAAGAGCTGAAGGATAGGCTTACCTCCGCCCCCATCCTTTCACTTCCATCGGGGAAGGAAGGATTCCAAGTTTATACGGACGCGTCATATCAAGGGATGGGAGCGGTATTGATGCAGCACGGGCATATGATCGCTTATGCTTCAAGGCAGTTAAAGAAACATGAAATCAATTACCCGATTCATGATTTGGAGTTGGGAGCAGTGGTGTTCGCTTTGAAGGTCTGGAGGCATTATTTATATGGCGTCCACTGCGAGATCTTTTCTGATCACAAAAACTTGAAGTATGTCCACACTCAGAAGGAGTTGAACCCGAGACAACGACGGTGGTTGGAATTTTTATGCGACTATGAGTTCACCATGAACTACCACCCCGGGAAAGCGAACTCGGTAGCCGATGCCTTGAGTCGAAAAGCGCCTGGCTCTAGCCCAGAGTCTCGGTTGATGAGTATGGAGTTGGCTCGGATGATCGAGGAGATGGAAATTACTCTAGTATTCAAGGCTCATTCGGCAGAGTATGCGGAGTATTTGGCCAACATGAGCATAATTTGTGATATCCGAGACCAGATTCGGGTGGAGCAAGGAATGGATGCGGCCTTGGCCCCGGCAATCAAGGCAATTGAAGATGGGACCACCGATGAGTACACACTCAAAGACGGCCTCGTTTATTTTTGTGGCCGACTCTATATTCCCAAGGGCGGCAAAATTCGGGAGGATATCTTGAGAGAGGCACATTCCTCTCAATATTCAGTGCACCCGGGTATTGCTAAGATGTACGCCGGATTGCGGAAGACCATGTGTTGGCCGGGAATGAAGAAGGATGTCCGGTATTATGTCACTCATTGTGAAGCATGTCAAAGAGTGAAGGCTGAATGCAGGAGTCCCGGTGGTTTGTTGCAGTCATTGCCCATCCCCGAATGGAAGTTCGAGGATATCTCCATGGACTTTGTCCATGGGCTACCTCGCTCACGCTCCGGGAATGATTCGGTGTGGGTTATTGTGGATCGACTGACAAAGGTGGCCCGGTTCATTCCAATGAAGAAGGAAGCACACGTGGATGTTTTGGTACGCATTTTTGTGGAGCAAATTGTACGGTATCATGGCGTGCCTAAGACAATTGTTTCGGATCGGGATGGTCGGTTTACATCCAATGAGTGGAAGGCGGTACAGGCGTATTTGGGCTCGCGCCTAACCTTTAGTACCGCATTTCATCCTTAGACGGACGGGCAGTCAGAGCGGACCATCAAAACACTGGAGGATTTATTGAGGTTATGTGTGTTGGACAGAGGAGAGCCGTGGGAAAGACTCTTGCCCCTGGTGGAATTCTCCTACAACAATAGTCATCAAGCGAGCATCGGTATGACGCCCCATGAAGCCCTTTACGGAAGAAGGTGCAGGACCCCCTTGTCTTGGGTGCAGGATGAAGATCCGAAGGCATTGGGAAATGAATATATAGATGATACTGATGTGGCGGTCAGATTGATACGGGATCGCATGTTGGAGGCTCAAAGTCGACAGGCAAAATATTACAATAAAAAGCACCGGATGGTGGAGATCCAAGTGGACGAAAAAGTGTTTCTCAAGATTCGGCCGATGCATGGTGTGTCGCGGGTACGTGGGGTGAAAAAGCTCAGCCCAAGGTATGTTGGGCCTTATACTATATTAGAAAAGATCGGCCCGTTGGCCTATCGGTTGGAGTTACCTCCAGAACTAGAAAATCTCCACGACGTGTTCCATGTGTCGTCGCTTCGAAAAGCACTGTTGCGGCCCGACCAGTATATTCCCACTGCTGATGGTGCAGTGGCATCAGATAGGTCTGTGCGTCTAGAGCCGGTGCAGATTATTGACAGCGAGACAAGAACATTACGCCGCAAAAGTGTTCCCTTGGTGAAGGTGCTATGGTCGAATCATGGGAAAGAGGAGTACACGTGGGAGACAATGGATTTGATGCAGCAACGCTACCCGGAGTTGTTTGCTCAAGGTAATCTTATTTAAAAGCATATGTTAAATTTCCTGTTATGCATTTCTCCCCTCAGCCTAAGCCTGATTTCGGGGACGAAATCTTTTATTTTGTTTATAGGATTTGTAACGTCCCGAATCGCTCTAGGCCCCTCGTGTGTGTTTTTTGAGTCAGGAGGGTTGACTCGAGTCCTGAGAAGTGCAGGGAATTGGACTGCACTTGTGGAGAAGTGGAGAAATCAGTGCAGAGAGACACGGGTAGTGACACGGGTATAGACACGGATAGTGACACGGGTAGAGACACGGGTAGTGACACAGGTAGCGATACGAGTAGCGACACGGCCGTGTCCCTACCCGTGTGCGTCGAGTTGAGCTCGACGAGGCATGTCGAGATCGGCGAGCCGTGTCGACATCATGTGACACGGGTAGCGACACGGGCGTGTCACTACCCGTGTGTGCCGAGTTACACTCGACAGGCTGTGTCGAGACTGACGAGCTGTGTCGACATCAGGTAACACGGGTAGTGACACTGGCGTGTCCCTACCCGTGTGTGTCGAGTTCCACTCGACGAAAGGTGTCGAGATCGACGAACTGCGCGTCGACTTCGACGAATGAACATGACACGGGTAGAGACACGGGCGTGTCCCTACCCATGTGCTCCAATCGACGATTTTGATGAATCTTCGAGATGCAACCCGAGAAGGACACGACCAAGGACACGGACAGGAACACGACCGTGTCAAATATTGAACCGACATGGAAACTGTCGTTGCCGCTTCGCCAGGCAGGACACGGGTAAGGGCACGGTCGTGTCCCTACCTGTGTCACATTTTATATATAAGGGAGAGATAAAACCCTAGCCGTTTTCTTGCTCATTTCATCCCCTAATTCCTGTGAGAACTCCTGGTGAGAGGAAAAACTGCTGGAGCAAGTTCTACCGGAGGAGATCCGCCATCGCCGTGAAAGAGAAGATGCCGCCAAGGAGAACTACGAGATCCATGGCCGGAAATGGTGGTACCGCTGGAGCCAATGTGAGTTTCCTACCCTCTCCCTTGGTGCTAGATCTATAGTTATTTTCCTAGGAGAGTCATCGGCTCAAAAGAGTCTTGATGGAGAGAAGAAGTCTTCTAGGTTTGGCCATGCTAGGACTTGTGTTCTAGATTTTAGATCTCTTCAACCACTCTCTTCTTCTATGTGATGATGGAGGATGGTTTCGTGAAGAGTATTGGCCTCATGAGGTTGAATAAGGGTGGAGGAAATTCTGGAATGATTTGGGATGATCGCATTGAGGAGGAAGATGAACCGATGTCGTTCATGCCGCCTTAAGATGCGCGCAGAATCTGTATTCTGCGCGCGGCGAACTTTGTGGCCATTTTTAAGTATAACATGGCCAGATCTGGGCTTTCGGCTAAACACGAACGTTGAAGCCCTTGAAAATACCTTTCCAACGAATGGTTACACGACTTCTGGCGAAGTATGTAGCCACGGGAAAGTCTAAACAAAAATGGTATTCAATAAATCCTGTATGCAGAAACTGTGTTCTGTACACAGCGGACTTCAAGTCCTATTGCAAATAGGATAATGTCAAATCTGGGTTGAGGTTTGAATACGAGAGTTGTAGAACTCGGAAAGACCTTTCCATCGTGGGATTACACGTCTTCACCGGATTCCTGTAGCTTCGGGAATTCCGGTCGAAGTTGCTGTCCAGATTCAGCCTGCACCTAAATTCTGGGCTTAATGGAAAATGGATTTTGATTCGGTGGAATTAATAATGCAAGACACTTGGCTTGGATGAATGATTAATCATTTGTTGTAGATTTCATATTATCAAATTGAGAAACAATATTATTTAAACGAACTGAATTTGTAGGAATTGAAAGATTGATAATTGTGCACTTCATATTTATATTATGACATTATCAAATGAAAAGTGTGATGGATCTTTATATGCGCATCATGTTTATATTACATTGTCATCATTTGAAAAGTCATATAGATGAATAGATTATGATCATGGACATGTTTGATTAATGAAATGAGTCTTGTAGTCCAATACTTAGAGAGTCGTCTCCCTATGGGTAGTATTGTGAAGGGATGTAAGTGCGGTGTTGACTGTCACTTGTTTTGGTTGTGTTGAGATAAGGTGTGGATGAATGGTTGGGCTGTGTCCTCGTGTTTACTTCCGAGGCCCCTTCCATGATATGTTGATGTGGTATTTGCATGTGGTGTGAGTCGACACGCGGTGTCGTAATCCTGGGTTAAAGATAGTGTGGCAGGTCTACGGGCTCGCCAGTCGTCACACCGACGGGAGTTGGCAGTTAGACTTGATCAGTTTGGGCTGTGTCCTCGGTGTTCACGTCCCGAGGCCCCTCCAGCCATGTGAACGGTTGGGCTGTGTCCTCGTGCTTTCTTCCGAGGCCCCTTCCGGGTCACACAAGGCCAGTTCGGGTTGTGTTCTTGGTGCACATCTACCCAAGACCCCGCTGGGCCATAGTACGCATGGGCTCCGCTGTTGTGTTCTTAGCGTTGAGGCGTACGGAGGCCTAGGTGAAGTAGTGTGATACCCGCCTAGTAGTAGAAGTGCCCGTTCTACTGTCACCGCCTGGCCACGGCGGTTGATGCCTGAGAGGTTAGCTACCTGCTCGAAAGTGGGAACTATGGTCTGTGTCGACATAGCAATTGCATGGGTGAGTCATTGCATAGCATTCATAGCATTTCATAACATTGCACAACAAGATCCTCATCGTATAAGTTTGTATGGGCACTCCTATACGATGAGTTACTTTATGTAAATCGATCCTTAACTTATAAGTTTGTATGGGCATTCTTATAAGTTAAGTTACTTTCCTGCTGTAGATTTCCTTACACCTGTTGTTATATGATGTTAGCTTGTAGAACTGCTAGATTATACATTATATTCATGTACCTTGCCAACTGCTTATACTCATTTACTTGCATACTTGTTATATACTATACTCTTGTTCCTTTTCTCCGCCCGGTGCTGAGGAGTCGCCGGGGCAGCGGATGTGAAACCACTTAGTCGTTTCGACTAACGGTTGCTACGTCTTCCTTTTTAGGAGGTCACGCCGCAGGTAGAGCAGCTGCAGACTACGCAGCAGGACAGTCAGGCCAGGACGACAGGGCCTGATGTGACGGTGCCGTCGATACCGTCGGTTACTGATGTTAGTATTTTGATTACTCTGATGTAGCCCGTTTGGGCAATGATTAGCTGTACTCTGATATTTTGTAGAAGCATGTTTAGCTTCTCATTATTGATGTTTTGGACATTATATATTTAGTGTGGATTTTGACTTCTCTTGCTTATTTATTTGGTTGGGTTGGCATGTGATACGCCCGAAATAGATGTATATAATAACGCAAGTGCACGTGTCGGATCAAGTAATATAAAGTGAGAAGTGATCGTTCCCTCGAGGAGGTGACTGACCTAGTGATCACAATTACTAGCTCTTCCCGTTCTCTAAATTCAAGACAATAATTAAGGTGAATTTCTAGATTTATTTAAATAAGTGCTCTTTAGACAAGAACTAAAATGCGCGGACAAGAAAATATTGTTATCCAAGTTTTAGGGAAGCAATCTTGCATGTTGGTTTCCCTTACCTATTGCGATGATTTTTTATAGAAAAAGCTTTCATGAGTTGTTTGACTTCTATCTTGCAGGGATGCAAAAGCGGATCTCTTTATCCCTCGATTTTCGAGATCCGGTCACCCAAATTCCCCCAGTTATCTCTAACTTGGGTGGAAAGAAAGTAACGAAAAGCGCACAAATCCACAATGCTAACCCAAGAGGAAATCTCTTTCTCTCCCGAAGTTATATTAGAAATTAGGTTACACTTACACCGCTCCTCTCTCGAATCTCGCAGTGCAGTAAAAAGATGGAATTTTGACTAAAGAAATACGTGACTCCTCTCTCGAATCTCGCCACGTAATATAAAGGATTCAACCCTAGACTAGCATGACTCCTCTCTCGAATCTCGCAATGCTAACTAGAAGATGAATACTTGCTCAAAACATCCACAAATATAGAACACAATTCCAATAAAGATAGAAAATCAAACAATCATTAAGTCAAAACCTTGAATCAAGTCATCACAACAAGTAAGGTACTCACAACACACAAGATCTAAGAAATTAGTTCATGGCGGAGAGATGAAACCAAATTAGATGGATCTTACTAGACATGCTTCGGAAATTCAAAAGATTCAGGAAATAATTCACTTGGAAGTGCAAAATCCGTTGCTCTTGACGATCCGGAGTAGCCTTCTTCTTCTTCTTCTTGCCTAGGGTTTGTCTCCCAAGATGGATCTTCTCCTCCAAAAGCTCCCTCTTTTCTCCCTTCTATTTCCTCCAGCCCTCTCTTCATTTCCTTCCTTTTGTCCTTTAAAAACGCCTCCAAAAATGCCAAGGGATGCCTCCTTCCAAATTTGAAAAGGTGGCAAAATTCGAATTTCAAAATCTGAAAACCGCCCAGGTGACGTTGCAACCTTCATTATTTTAGGGTGTTGCAACACCTGCGCTGTGCCTACTTGCCTTGCCAACCAGCACGCGAGTTGTTGCAACTATTTATTTTTTCGTGCGTTGCAACCTTTTTCCAGGTTTTATATTTTGGCAGATTTCCGTCCATGAGCTTATTCCTCTTGCACCACTAGTAATCATACAATGAAAAGAGACCAAATTAGCCTTGAATTAGATAATCTAATAATTACTTTCATTTCTATAGCTTTCTGTGTTAATTCGTGTCGGATATGCCGAGTAATATGTCAGAAAACGTGGCTAGATAACTTCTTTTGGGAAGTTATCACACCCCCACACTTGAACCTTTGCTAGTCCCGAGCAAAGAGAAATAATTATTTCAAATGGGTGTTCGATAATTATCACTCTCCAAATCAGAACAATCCTATCTTGACCAACATTAGTCCAAGATATTCAAGAAGTTCGCTTTACTCAACTGATAAGCTTGATTATTAAAAGTTCAAACATCACAAATCCATTAGCTTGATAAAAGATAAAACATACTAAAGAATTTTGTGTAGTGTGTGCGCCTTTTTCCAGATTATTTACTCCCCCGTACTTTTTTTTATTGAAAATCCTCAATAATTCAAAAGGGTAAGAATAAGCTAAGTCATTACGCTAGCCTTGACAAGAATTAGCAGCATACGAGAGCATAGGTTTAGCTTTGGCTTGGTTGGCAATTTATGAATAGGCTTAAATAGTGGCATGGTAATTCCCTAGTTAATAATCTCAATCTTTCACCATATTACGAGGTTCAATCCTTAAGCCTTGAATATATAAACATATTGTGCTTATAGTTGGGATCATTCCAAGTATGTAATTGCCTACCCAGGCCACATATCACTATGACAAAAGTTTTGATTATTTTCTTTCTCTTTTTTATATATATAGTCACAGTTGGGATCATTCTAGATAGGCGTGTACATACTTAGGCCGCATATCACTATGGCAATTCAAAATTTTTCTCTTTTTTTATATATAAATGCTGAATTGGAACACCCAATAAATGGCTAGTGGATTAAGATAAAACTAGGGAAATATAGGGAATTTGGTCATTCAGTAGTGGGTAGCAAAATGATATAGAACCAATCAAAGAATCTCATGAAAGTTCAAAATGGTATAGCTACTAAAACATTATCTTGACTCACATTATTACTTAGTTCTTGCTCACCTCATTTCCTAATTTTAGAAATCAACATCAAAAGTTTTCAGAGAAGTAAACAAAAACTGGAGAAGGATGTGCATGAATCAAATGCCTTAGAGTGCTTTATCAAAAAAAAATCTTGCTAATTTCAAATTCAAAATCTGAACTCCTAGGATTCCCTAGCCGTACCAATTAATTATCATTGAACTTCAAGAATAACTTATCACTAAGTACAGGTCAATATACGAAATCTTGCAATTACGAGTGATCAAATCAAATTATCTACCACCACAATTGCAGGGGCGATATTAGCCAACACCCCCACACTTAAGGGCTTGCTAGGCCCTAGCAAGGTTAATGTGTTATATAAGAAATGATATTCTATCTATACTACTCAGCCTTTGCATGAACTAAATAAAAATGAAATTGAAACAGTAAAACTCCCCTGATAAGGAAATGATATCCTCTAAGTCTCTTGAGTTTCTTTAATGTGCTCCTCATGTGCTCCGATGATCTACATTACTCCGTACCATATTGACCAGCCCAGCTTTTATCTTGACTATGACAGAAGAGAACAAAACATGGAGGCAATCTAATAAAGTTTGGATTAGCAACAACAATGAACCAGAATAACTTAATCGCCTTCATATTCATGTCATAACTGTATTATAGCAATAGCCTAAATCATGTTATATCAATTTGAACATAAGAGCAGAGTATAATAAGGTAAATTAAATTTAGAATTTCCAAAAGATCTAGCACTTAATGAGTCCAAATAATTACGCAAGATCATATCATATCATGTGAGTAGTGCAGAGTAATCATTCACCATGTAGTTAAACAAAATAGTTCAAAATAAGGTCATCCAGAGCGTAAAAGAAACAAAAGAGTATCCATCAACCATTAACACAGTCATCCAAAAACAAATAAAGCCAAAAGGACAACTACCACGACTGCTGCTACCAATTTTTCCGTCAGCACTTGAATTCATTCCTCCACCACTACTCTCATAATCAAAACCAAAGACAAACTTGAAGAAAAACTACTGAATTCAAACAGTACTAAACATAAAGCGATGGGTTGCCTCCCACCTAGCGCCTAAGTTAATCGTCTCGGCAAGACGGCTCTCCTTGTACTCGTCAATGAAATTTTATGACCATCGCATCGCGCTGGTCACCACCCTCATAATAAATTTTTAGTCGCTGTCCATTCACCTTGAAAGTTGATCCGTCCTTCTCGTTACATATTGTTACTACACCATGTGGGAACACCTCAACAACTCGGAATGGTCCAGACCATCTCGATTTCAGCTTTCCTGGAAATAATCGAAGGCGTGAATTATACAAAAGCACAAGTTGTCCGCTTCTAAATTCTCTCTTCTGCAGTCTCAAATCATGCCATTTTTTAACCCGATCTTTATAAAGTTTCGTGTTCTCATAAGCGTTAAATCTAAGCTCTTCTAACTCATTCAAGTGCAGAAGCCTTCTTTTACCCGCTTCTTGAAAGTCAAAGTTAAGTCTCTTGATCGCCCAAAAAGCTCTATGTTCCAATTCTACCGGTAAATGACAGCCCTTTCCATACACCATCCTAAAGGGAGTCACTCCTATGGGCGTTTTATAAGCGGTCCTATAAGCCCATAGCGCGTCATTTAATTTAAATGCCCAATCCTTCCTGGTTGTACTCACTGTCTTCTCTAAGATGGACTTAATCTCTCTATTGGAGACTTCGGCTAACCCATTGGTTTGCGGGTGATATGCTAGGGCCATTTTATGCGTTACACCATATTTTTTTAAAAAGTAATTTAAATTGTGTATTAGAAAAATGTGAGCCCCCATCACTAATTATCGCCCTAGGCGTGCCAAATCTCGTAAATATATTTGCTTTTATAAACTTGAGTACAACCTTAGCATCGTTTTTTTTGTGTGGCGATGGCCTCTACCCATTTTGACACATAGTCTACTGCCAATAATATGTAGAAATTTCCTCCAGAATTCACAAATGGCCCCATAAAATCTATGCCCCAAACATCAAATACCTCTACTTCAAGAATATTGGTCATAGGCATACTTGCCCCCCGATGAATATTGCCCGTCTTCTGGCATCTATCACATGCCTTGACAAACAAGTGAGCATCCTTAAATAGCGTTGGCCAATAAAAACCAGCCTCTAGTACCTTCATAGCAGTTCGTTCTCCCATAAAGTGCCCTTCGTAAGGAGATGCATGACACTTTTCTAGGACATCACGAACTTCCATCTCAGGTATGCACCTACGAATGGCTTGGTCAGCGCATATCCTAAATACATAAGGGGCATCCCAAAGATAAAACTTGGCCTGATGAAGAAATCTTTTCTTCTGCTGATAATTTAAATCTGATGGCAAAATGTTACTCACAATGAAATTTACGATGTCAGCATACCATGGGGTATTCCCCTCCGATACTGCCAACAGACTCTCATCAGGAAAATTCTCCCTAATCTCAATGTTTACATGCTTCCCATACTCAGACTCTAAACGTGATAGGTGGTCTGCTACAGGATTCTCCGCCCCCTTACGATCCTTAATCTCCAAGTCGAACTCCTGCAAGAGGAGTACCCACCTAATCAATCTAGGTTTAGCATCCTTTTTCTCTATCAAAAATCGTATAGCTGCATGGTCTGTATAAACTATCACCTTAGACAATATTAAATAGGAGCGGAATTTGTCAAAAGCAAAAACAACTGCTAATAGTTCCTTCTCGGTAGTGGTGTAGTTTATTTGTGCGTCGATCAGTGTCTTGCTAGCATAGTAGATTGTATGGAAAACTTTGTCGCGCACTTGTCCTAAGACTGCGCCCACAGCAAAATTGCTTGTGTCACACATAATGGTGAATGGTAGAGACCAATCAGGTGCAATAATAATCGGTGAAGAAACTAGACTTTGCTTTAATGTATGAAAGGCGGCTAAACACTCCTCGTCCAAATTAAAGTGGGAATCTTTCTCTAACAGCTGGCTTAGCGGCTTAGAGATTTTAGAAAAATCTTTAATGAAACGACGGTAAAATCCTGCATGGCCCAGAAAACTACGCACTCCCTTAACATTAGTTGGTGGGGGTAATTTTTCTATAACCTCAGTCTTCGCTCGGTCTACTTCCAAACCCTTCTTGGACACCTTGTGTCCCAGAACAATCCCTTCTTTGACCATGAAGTGACATTTTTCCCAGTTTAAAATTAAGTTGGCTTGAATGCATTTGTTCAAAACTTTCTTTAGCACTTCTAAACATTCATCAAACGATCTCCCAAACACTGAAAAATCATCCATAAAGATCTCGATCCCCTCATCAATTAGTTCAGTAAAGATGGCGATCATGCAACGCTGAAATGTGGCAGGAGCGTTACATAATCCAAAGGGCATTTTCCTAAATGCAAATGTTCCAAAAGGACAGGTGAAGGTTGTCTTCTCCTGATCCTCGGGAGCTACCATGATTTGATTATACCCCGAGTAACCATCTAGGAAACAGAAATACTCATTTCCTGCTAACCTATCAAGGACCTGATCAAGGAATGGGAGTGGGAAATGATCTTTCCTAGTTGCTTTATTCAACTTTCGGTAATCCATACAAATCCTCCATCCAGTTACCGTTCTAGTGGGAATCAACTCATTGCTCTCATTTCTAACTACCGTAATACCCCCCTTCTTTGGCACACACTGAACAGGACTTACCCACCGACTATCAGAGATAGGATATATAATACCTGCATCCAGCCATTTGATTATCTCCTTCTTGACCACTTCTCTCATGGGTGGGCTAAGTCTTCGTTGGGGTTCTATTGACTCTCTTGACTCTTCCTCTAGAAGGATTTTATGCATGCAAATTGAAGGGCTTATCCCTCTAATGTCTGCAATAGTCCAGCCTAATGCTCTCTTGTTCTCACACAGAACCGCAATCAATTTATCTTCATTCTCCTTAACTAAGGATGCATCAATAATAACCGGTAATGTGTTATCCTCACCTAGAAAAACATACTTTAGGTTTTCGGGTAGCGGTTTCAATTCAAGCAAAGGTGGCTCTACAATAGAAGGCTTCATGATCTCCGACTCGCTTGACATGCTTATTAACTCAAACATGTTAGCATTTGGTAAATGCTCAAAAGTACATAACGTTTCCTCAGTTTCCTTCGAATCTGGATCCTCTTCTATTTCTTCATTTGTTAAAGCACTAAGAATTTTGTGCTCCCAATTATTTTCATTATGCATCATGCTTATAGGTGCACTCACCTCCTCAATGGAGAGACACTCCTCTTTATCATCCGGAAATCTCATGGCTTTGAGGATGTTGAATGTCACATTCTCATCATTAACTCTCATCGTAAGCTCACCCTTCTGAACATCAATGAGTGTTCTTCCGGTGGCCAAGAATGGTCTACCAAGAATGATGGGGACATCCTTGTCCTCATCCATATCAAGTATTACAAAATCAGCGGGGAAAATGAATTTCTCCACTTTAACCAACACGTCTTCTACAATTCCCTTAGGAAATGCAAGCGACCTATCGGCCAACTGTAGAGTAAGAGATGTAGGTGTAATCTCCCCTAGACCCAACTTCTTATAGATAGATAATGGCATCAGGTTGATGCTCGCTCCAAGGTCACATAACGCTCTCCCAACAAACTTCACTCCAATAGAACAAGGAATTGTGAAACTACCGGGATCCTTAAGCTTAGGTGGCAGCTTTTTCTGCAATATAGCACTACACTCCTCAGTCAACGCCACTATCTCTTTATCAACAAACTTTCTCTTCTTTGACAAGATATCCTTCATAAACTTGACATAACTTGGCATTTGCTCAAGTGCTTCAGCAAATGGGATATTTATAGTTAGCTTTTTGAAAATATCCATAAACTTCTGGAATTGCATGTCAAGTTTGGGTTTAGCTAGTCTAGATGGAAATGGGGGTGGTGGGTAGATTACGTCTTTCTTTTGATTTAATTTCTCTTTTTGCTTCTCTCCCGCCTCCTTCTCTAATGTGCTCGACTCGCTCGGCATCTTACTTGCCTCTTCTTCGCTAGCTTTCTCAAGCAACCCCTCCCCACTTGGAATCTCTACACCACTCCGTAAGGCAATAGCTTTGCATTGATTATTATGATTTTCTTTTGTTGGATTTAGTGTGGTATCAGAAGGTAGAGTTCCAATGGGTCTTTGACTTAATGAATTTGCAAGTTGACCCATAGTTGTTTCTAGTGATCTTAATGAAGATTCTATTCCTCCCATTCTTGAGTCATACTTTTGGAACATGCCTAAGATAAACTCATCTGATATCTTCCTTTGGTTTAATTGTTGGGGTTGAGAGTTGTTATTGATAGGTAGGTGATTTATATTTTGATTAAAACCTTGTGGGTGATTCGCCCCTTGATTATTTTTCCAGGAGAAATTCGGATGATTCCGCCACTCGGGGTGATAATGGTTGGCGAATCCAGGTGAAATTTGCCTTTGTGCTCCTCCTACATAATTTACTTCTTCAGAAATTTGATTTAATTGCTCCACCGTCAATGGAGCACTAGATGAAGGTTGTGATAATGAATCTAATCTTTTATTAATTAGGTTGAATTGTGATGTCATTTGAGCGGCCAAGGAAGTGATTTGGTCCACTTGGTGGATACCAACCGTGTTGTTGTTCCCTTGACGCTCATAGGCTTGGTAATTATTGGCAGTGAGATCTTCGAGGATTGCATACGCATCCTCGGGATACTTCTTAAGTAACGATCCTCCAGCAGCCCCGTCTACTAAAATCATGGTTGCAGTTTGCAACCCATTATAAAAGGTGGAAACTTGCTGATGTAGGGCTAACCTATGGTGGGGACACTTTCTCAGTAGCTCCTTAAAACGTTCTCAAGCGTCATATAGTGTCTCTCCGTTTCCCTGTGTGAATGTGGTTATATCTCTTATTAGCTTTGCAGTCTTCGAAGGAGGAAAGTATTTATGTAAGAATTTTTCGACTAGTTGCGTCCAAGTTGTAATACAATCATCAGGTAAAGAATCTAGCCAATCCTTAGCCCTCCCTTCTAGTGAGAACGGAAACAGTCGTAACATAATTGCATCATCGGATGCCCCATTACACTTAAACATATCACAGATGGCTAAGAAAGTTTTTAAATGAGAATTTGCATCCTCATGATTGAGACCCCCAAACTTATTGTATTGAACTTGTTGCATAATTAGTGGGTCCATTTTAAAGTTATTTGCTATAATTGCCGGACGAGCAATGCTGAAATGCAAACCCCCACCTAGAGGTGTATTATAGTCATAGCATGTCAAGCGAGGAGCATTTGGTTGAACATTTTGTTCAACATGCTCCTCATTATCATCAACGTTATTTTGCACATGATTATCCATCGCAGGATGAATAATGTTAACGGTCCTAAAGTCTCTCCTGTTTTGTCTACAGGTACGCTCAATTTCAGAATTCAAAGGCAATAATTCTACTTGCCTATACCTAGACATACACTACACAGAGTTTCAAATAAACTTGATTCAAACAAACAAACAATCAAAAAAAAGACTTGATCTCTAAATACTAGGGATTCACTAATATTATGAAAATAAGTAACACTAACTCAGAAGCACCGCCCCGGCAACGGCGCCAAAAACTTGACACGCCCGAAATAGATGTATATAATAACGCAAGTGCACGTGTCGGATCAAGTAATATAAAGTGAGAAGTGATCGTTCCATCGAGGAGGTGACTGACCTAGTGATCACAATTACTAGCTCTTCCCGTTCTCTAAATTCAAGACAATAATTAAGGTGAATTTCTAGATTTATTTAAATAAGTGCTCTTTAGACAAGAACTAAAATGCGCGGACAAGAAAATATTGTTATCCAAGTTTTAGGGAAGCAATCTTGCATGTTGGTTTCCCTTACCTATTGCGATGATTTTTTATAGAAAAAGCTTTCATGAGTTGTTTGACTTCTATCTTGCAGGGATGCAAAAGCGGATCTCTTTATCCCTCGATTTCCGAGATCCGGTCACCCAAATTCCCCCAGTTATCTCTAACTTGGGTGGAAAGAAAGTAACGAAAAGCGCACAAATCCACAATGCTAACCCAAGAGGAAATCTCTTTCTCTCCCGAAGTTATATTAGAAATTAGGTTACACTTACACCGCTCCTCTCTCGAATCTCGCAGTGCAGTAAAAAGATGGAATTTTGACTAAAGAAATACGTGACTCCTCTCTCGAATCTCGCCACGTAATATAAAGGATTCAACCCTAGACTAGCATGACTCCTCTCTCGAATCTCGCCATGCTAACTAGAAGATGAATACTTGCTCAAAACATCCACAAATATAGAACACAATTCCAATAAAGATAGAAAATCAAACAATCATTAAGTCAAAACCTTGAATCAAGTCATCACAACAAGTAAGGTACTCACAACACACAAGATCTAAGAAATTAGTTCATGGCGGAGAGATGAAACCAAATTAGATGGATCTTACTAGACATGCTTCGGAAAATTCAAAAGATTCAGGAAATAATTCACTTGGAAGTGCAAAATCCGTTGCTCTTGACGATCCGGAGTAGCCTTCTTCTTCTTCTTCTTGCCTAGGGTTTGTCTCCCAAGATGGATCTTCTCCTCCAAAAGCTCCCTCTTTTCTCCCTTCTATTTCCTCCAGCCCTCTCTTCATTTCCTTCCTTTTGTCCTTTAAAAACGCCTCCAAAAATGCCAAGGGATGCCTCCTTCCAAATTTGAAAAGGTGGCAAAATTCGAATTTCAAAATCTGAAAACCGCCCAGGTGACGTTGCAACCTTCATTATTTTAGGGTGTTGCAACACCTGCGCTGTGCCTACTTGCCTTGCCAACCAGCACGCGAGTTGTTGCAACTATTTATTTTTTCGTGCGTTGCAACCTTTTTCCAGGTTTTATATTTTGGCAGATTTCCGTCCATGAGCTTATTCCTCTTGCACCACTAGTAATCATACAATGAAAAGAGACCAAATTAGCCTTGAATTAGATAATCTAATAATTACTTTCATTTCTATAGCTTTCTGTGTTAATTCGTGTCGGATATGCCGAGTAATATGTCAGAAAACGTGGCTAGATAACTTCTTTTGGGAAGTTATCAGCATGATAGATTGATATTGTTGTAGCCGACGGAATAGGCGTCTTGTGGTACAGGTTAGCCCGTGTGCTAATGCTACCACAAGGCGGCTGTTTCGGGCATAAGACTCCCCCTTCGTGCCGTGTTTTGGGATCCAGGAGGGGGGGTCTTACACGTAGAGTGTCAAGAAAGTAAAATACTCCTCATTCCTCTGGAGATAGACACAGTGGTCAGAATTTGTCCTTTTAAACCCCACATCCAGCATGTAGGTGTCAAACTTCTGATACCACATCCTCGGTGATTGCTTAAGACCATAAAGGGACTTCTTCAGCTTGCAAACCAGATCTTCTTTGCCCTTGGCCTCAAACCCCTCTGGTTGCCTCATGTATATCTCCTCCTCCAGATTTCCGTGAAGAAACGCCGTCTTCACATCCATTTGCTCAACCTCCAAGTCATGTGCTGCCGCAATAGAGAGAACCAACCTGATCGAAGTGAGCTTAGCAACCGGCGAGAAAATCTCATCATAGTCCACACCTTCAACCTGATAGAACCCTTTGGCAACCAACCTTGCCTTGTATTTCTCCACGGTGCCATCTGCCTTCACCTTCTGCTTGAAGACCCATTTGCTCCCAATGGCCTTCCTTCCCTTTGGAAGCTTGCACAGACTCCAAGTCTGATTCTTCCGCAAGGAATCCATCTCATCAACCATCGCAAGCTCCCACTGGTTCGCATCAGCCCTTGACCTTGCATCCCTGGCTGAAATGGGATCTTCACCAAGCATATTAAGGCAATAGTGTGCTCCAACTGCACTAAGAGAGTACCGGAGTGGTGCCCTCCTTTCTCTTGTTGAACGCCTCAGAAGTGGGACATCAACAACCTCATCTTCTGACCCACCATCAATGTTCACCGTCTCTAAATCATCTGATTCTGAATCGGACTCAGCACCAACAGTAGTAGACCCTTGTGCATCAACCTGAGAATCAACTTCTATGCTCCTGGCTACTATCTCCTCCTCTGCAGCCCTTGACTTCCCCGCTTGTGTGCCGACCTATGGACTTACTGTAAGACCCCCCCCTCCCGGATCCCAAAACACGGCACGAAGGGGGAGTCTTATGCCCGGAACAGCCGCCTTGCGGTAGCATTAGCGCACGGGCTAACCTGTACCACAAGACGCCTATCCCGCCGGCTACAACCATATCAATGTACATGCCAACCCAACCAAATAAGTAAACCAAACAGAAGTCAAATCCACATTAAGTTATATAAAGTCCAAATACATCAATAAAGAGAAGCTAAAACATGCTTCTACTATATATCAGAGTACAGCTAAACATTGCCCCAAACGGGCTACATCAGAGTAATCAAAACTAACATCAGTAACAGACGGTATCGACGGCACCGTCACATCAGGCCCTGTCGTCCTGGCCTGGCTGTCCTGCTGCGTAGTCTGCGGCTGCTCTACCTGTGGCGTGACCTCCTAAAAAGGAAGACGTAGCAACCGTTAGTCGAAACGACTAAGTGGTTTCACATCCGCTCCCCCGGCGACTCCTCGGCACCGGGCGGAGAAAGAGAAACAAGGGTATAATATATAGCAGTAAGTATAAAAGTACAATCAGGTGACAAGGTACATGAGTATCAATGTATAACTAGCAGTTCTACAAAAGCTATCAAGGTATAATAACAAGTGTAAGAAAGCTACAGCAGGAAAGTAACTTAACTTATAAGAATGCCCATACAAACTTATAAGTTAAGGATCGGGTTACATAAAGTAACTCATCGTATAAGAGTGCCCATACAAACTTATACGATGAGGATCTTGTTGTGCAATGAAATGCTATGAATGCTATGCAATGACTCACCCATGCACACCCATGCAATTGCTATGTCGACACAGACTGTAGTTCCCACTTTTCGAGCAGGTAGCTAACCTCTCAGGCATCAGCCGCCGTGGCCAGGCGGTGACAGTAGAACGGGCACTTCTACTACTAGGCGGGTATCACACTACTTCACCTAGGCCTCCGTACGCCTCAACGCTAAGAACACAACAGCGGAGCCCATGCGTACTATGGCCCAGCGGGGTCTTGGGTAGATGTGCACCAAGAACACAGCCCGAACTGGCCTTGCGTGACCCGGAAGGGGCCTCGGAAGAAAGCACGAGGACACAGCCCAACCGTTCACATGGTCGGAGGGGCCTCGGGAAGTGAACACCGAGGACACAGCCCAAACCGACCAAGTCTAACTGCCAACTCCCGTCGGTGTGACGACTGGCGAGCCCGTAGACCTGCCACACTATCCTTAACCCGGGATTACGACACCGTGTGTCGACTCACACCACATGCAAACACCATATCAACACAACATGGAAGGGGCCTCGGAAGTAAACACGAGGGCACAACCCAACCATCCATCCGCACCTTATCTCAACACAACCAAACAAGTGGCGGTCAACACCGCACTTACGAACTTACACAATACTACCCGTAGGGAGACAACGCTCTAAGTATTGGTCCACTAGACTCATTTCATTAGTCAAACATATCCATGGCCATGGTCTATTCATCTATATGACTTCCCAAATGATGACAATGTAAAATAACGTAATGCGCATATAAGATCTATCACATCATCCTTTTTAGTAATATCATAACTTAAACATGAAGTGTACCATATTCAATCTTCCAATTCCTACCAGTTCAATTCTTTTAAACAAGTTTGTTTCACAATTTGGTAATATGAAATATGATTAATAAGATACTTCAATCACACAACAAATGATTAATCATAAGGGTTCATCCAAGGCAAGTATCTTGCATTAATAATTTCACCGAAACAAAATCCATTTTTCCATTAAGCCCAGAATTTAGGCGCAGGTTGAATCTGGTCAGCAACTTCGACCGGAGATTCCCGAGGCTACAGGAATCCGGTGAAGTCGTGTAACCCCTCGATGGAAAGGTATTTCCATGGACTACATCTTTCATATTCAGAGCTCAACCCAGATTTAACATTATCCTATTTGAAATCGGACTTGAAGTCCGCTGCGTACAGAACACAGTTTCTGCATGCAGGATTTATTAAACACCATTTTCGTTTGGATTTTCCCGTGGCTACAGACTTCGCTAGAAGTCGTGCAACCACTCGTTGGAAAGGTATTTTCTAGGGCTTCAACTTTCGTGTTTAGTCAAAAGCCCAGATCTGACCATAATACACTTAAAAATGGTCACGAAGTTCGCTGCGCGCAGAATACAGATTCTGCACGCATCTTAAGGCGGAATGAACGACATCGGTTCATCTTCCTCCTCAAGGCGATCTTCCAAAAATCATTCCAGAAAACCTCCTCCCTTATTCACCCTCAAGAGGCCAAAACCCTTCACGAAACCATCCCTTATCATCCATTGAAAAAGGGGCGTGGTTGAAGAGATCTAAAACCTAAGACACAAGTCTTAGCATGACCTTTCCTAGAAAACTCCTCCTCACCATCAAGACTCTCTTGAGTCGATGTCTCGCCTAGGAAAATACTATAGATCTAGCACCAAGGGAGAGGGTAGGAAACTCACATCGGCTCCAGCGGTACCACCATTTCTCGCCATGGATCGCGTAGTTCTCCTCGGCGGCATCTCCTCTTTCACGGCGATGGCGGATCTCCTTCGGTAGGACTTGCTCCTGCAGTTTTCCCTCTCACAGGAGTTCTCACTGGAAATAGGGGATGAAAAGAGCATGAAAACGGCTAGGGTTTTCTGTCCCCTATATAAATAAAATTTGACACGGGTAGGGACACGGCCGTGTCCATACCCGTGTCCCGCTTCCGCGAAACGGCCGTGGCGGTTTCCATGTCGATTCAATGCTTGACACGGGTAGGGACACGCCCGTGTCCCAACCCGTGTTCACATGACACGGCCGTGTGCCTGGCCGTGTCATTGGCCGTGTACTTCTCGGGTTGCATCTCGACACTTCTCGTCGAGCTCAACTCGACGCACACGGGTAGGGACACGGCCGTGTCACTACCCGTGTCCCTTGGTGTCGACACAGCTCGACGATCTCGACACGGGTCGTCGAGCTCAACTCGACGCACACGGGTAGGCACACGGCCGTGTCCCTACCCGTGTCACTTCCTTTTTACACTGATTCTCCACTTCTCCACATGTGCAGTCCAATTCCCTGCACTCTCAGGACTCAAGTCAACCCTCCTGACTCAAAACACACACACTAGGGGGCTAGAGCGATTCGGGACGTTACAAATCCTATAAACAAAATAAAAGATTTCGTCCCCGAAATCAGGCTTAGGTTGTGGGGAGAAGTGTATAACAGGAAATTTAACATATGCTTTTAAAATAAAATTACCTTGAGCAAACAACTCCGGGTAGCGTTGCCGCATTAAATCCATTGGCTCCCAAGTGTACTCCTCCTTCCCATGATTCATCCATTGCACCTTCACTAAGGGAACACTTTTGCGGCGTAATGTTCTTGTCTCGCTGTCAACAATTCGTACCGGCTCTAGTCGCACAGTCCTATCTGATGCCACCGCACCATCAGTAGTGGGAATATACTGGTCGGGCCGCAACAGTGCTTTTCGAAGCGACGATACATGGAACACGTCGTGAAGATTTTCCAATTCCGGTGGTAACTCCAACCGATAGGCCAACGGGCCAATCCTTTCCAATATAGTATAAGGCCCAACATACCTCGGGCTGAGCTTTTTCACTCCACGCACCCGCGAAACTCCATGCATCGGCCGAATCTTAAGGAACACTTTTTCGCCCACTTGGAACTCCACCATCCGGTGCTTTTTATTGTAATACTTCGCCTGTCGACTTTGAGCCTCCAACATGCGATCCCGTATCAATCTGACCGCCGCATCAGTATCATCTATGTATCCGTTTCCCAATGCCTTCGGATCTTCATCTTGTACCCAAGACAAGGGAGTCCTGCACCTTCTTCCATAAAGGGCTTCATGGGGCGCCATGCCGATGCTCGCCTGATGGCTATTATTATAGGAGAATTCCACTAGTGGCAAGAGCCTTTCCCATGGCTCTCCTCTGTCCAACACACATAACCTCAATAAATCCTCCAGTGTTCTGATGGTCCGCTCTGACTGCCCGTCCGTCTGTGGATGAAATGCGGTACTAAAGGTTAGGCGTGAGCCCAAATACGCCTGTACCGCCTTCCACTCATTGGATGTAAACCGACCATCCCGATCTGAAACAATTGTCTTGGGCACGCCATGATACCGTACAAATTGCTCCACAAAAAGGCGTACCAAAGCATCCACGTGTGCTTCCTTCTTCATTGGAATGAACCGGGCCACCTTTGTCAGTCGATCCACAATAACCCATACTGAATCATTCCCGGAGCGGGAACGAGGTAACCCATGAACAAAGTCCATGGAGATATCCTCGAACTTCCATTCGGGGATGGGCAATGACTGCAACAAACCACCGGGACTCCTGCATTCAGCCTTCACTCTTTGGCAAGCTTCGCAATGTGTAACATAGTAGCGGACATCCTTCTTCATTCCCGGCCAACACATGGTCTTCCGCAGTCCGGCGTACATCTTAGCAATACCCGGATGCACTGAATATTGAGAGGAATGCGCCTCTCTCAATATATCTTCCCGAATTTTGCCGCCCTTGGGAATATAGAGTCGGCCACGAAAATAAATGAGGCCGTCTTTGAGTATGTACTCATCGGTGGTCCCATCTTCAATTGCCTTGATTGTCGGGGCCAAGGCCGCATCCATTCCTTGCTCTACCCGAATCCGGTCTCGGATATCACAAACTATGCTCATGTTGGCCAAATACTCCGCATACTCTGCCGAAGGATCCTTGAATACTAGAGTAATTTCCATCTCCTCGATCATCCGAGCCAAC
This sequence comes from Platanthera guangdongensis, assembly GCA_039583875.1. NCBI lineage: Eukaryota > Viridiplantae > Streptophyta > Magnoliopsida > Asparagales > Orchidaceae > Platanthera > Platanthera guangdongensis. The sequence goes on from CM077159.1 coordinate 186,337,974, forward strand.
TCCATGCTCATCAGCCGAGACTCTGGGCTAGAGCCTGGCACTTTTCTACTTAAGGCATCGGCTACCGAGTTCGCCTTCCCGGGGTGGTAGTTCATGGTGAACTCGTAGTCGCATAGAAATTCCAACCACCGCCGTTGCCTCAGGTTCAACTCCTTCTGAGTGTGAACATACTTCAAGTTTTTGTGATCGGAAAAGATCTCACAGTGCACGCCATATAAATAATGCCTCCAGACTTTCAAAGCGAACACCACTGCTCCCAACTCCAAATCATGAACCGGGTAATTAATTTCATGTTTCTTTAACTGCCTTGAAGCATATGCGATCACGTGCCCATGCTGCATCAATACCGCTCCCATCCCTTGATATGAAGCGTCCGTGTAAACTTGAAATCCTTCCTTCCCCGACGGAAGTGCAAGGATGGGGGCGGAGGTAAGCCTATCCTTCAGCTCTTGAAATGCCGCTTCACATTGAGGTGTCCACTCAAATGGCACTCCCTTCTTCGTCAAGGAGGTAAGAGGAAGGGCAATCTTGGAGAATCCTTTCACGAACTTGCGGTAGTACCCAGCAAGTCCAAGAAAACTTCGTACATCAGCCGCCGACTTCAAGGGCGACCACTCCTTCACGGCTCGCACCTTCGCTGGATCCACCGCTAATCCTGCTCCACTGATCACATGCCCCAAGAAGGCTACCTCCTTAAGCCAGAATTCACACTTGCTAAACTTGGCATACAAGGCATGCTCCTTCAATTTCTTCAAAACCAAGGTCAGGTGCTCGACATGCTCCTCCTCCGTCTTTGAGTAGACCAAGATGTCGTCGATGAAAACAATGACGAAGATGTCCAAATACGGTTCAAACACCTTGTTCATCAAGCTCATGAAGGCCGAAGGGGCATTTGTGAGCCCAAACGGCATTACTGTGAACTCATACAAACCATATCTCGAACTGAAGGCCGTTTTCTGGATGTCCCCTTCTTGTATCCTCAACTGATAGTATCCGGAGCGCAAATCCAATTTAGAAAACCAATGTGCTCCCACTAGTTGATCGAACAACTCATCGATCCGCGGTAGTGGGTAAGTGTTCCGCACCGTCAATCGATTGAGTTCCCGATAATCTATGCACAATCGCAGTGTTCCATCCTTCTTCTTCACGAACAACACAGGGGCTCCCCATGGTGATGAACTGGGGCGAACGAACCCTGAATCCACCAGTTCCTGCAATTGAACTCTAAACTCCGCGAGTTCTTTCGGAGCCATTCTGTACGGAGCCTTGGACACGGGCTTGGCACCTGGTACTAGATTGATCTGGAAGTCAACCTCTCTATGCGGGGGTAATCCTGGTAGCTTCTCGGGAAATACCTCAGGAAAATCCCGCACTACCCGTACATCCTTAAATTCCAACGCTGCTTCCTTCAACTCGAACCAGATCATGAAGACCTCATCCCCCTTCATGTGAGCCTTTACAGCCTGAATAGAAGATAATATCATACGTGGCGCGAAGCCAATACCTTGGAAGATGACGTCAGAGTCTCCATGCCTCAAATAGATCCGCTTCTCCGCGCAGTCGATCCTCGCGAAGTGCCAGTCCAGCCATGCCATGCCCAAAATGATGTCAAACTCCGGCATCCTCAGAACCGTGGCCGGCGTATCAAAGGCCTTCCCATCAATAAATAACTCCAACTCGCACTTGGCGGTCGCGATCATCTCCGAGCCGTCCGGAAGGCGTACACGTCGGGCTATGCCGGTGAAGTACTGTACACCCCCCAAGTCTTTTATGAAATCCTCGGACACAAAGGAGTGCGAGGCACCGGTATCGAACAGCGCATAGGCTGTCTTCCCGCCAATAATCACGGTGCCTAAGTACCAATAACCAAAACTTATTGCTAGTGGCTAGTAAGTTCTAATCAATTCAAGTTAGACCATGCAAATATGTAAATTAATTAAATCATACCTGCAATCACATCTTGTGGGTTCCTTTCCTGCGCCATGTCAAGCGCGTACACCTGATCCCGGGCTGGTCCGGGGTTTCCTCTTGGCGGTCCTCGTCCTCGACCGCGCATATATCCTCGCCCTCGTGGAGCTGCTGGAGGGAGAGCAGGAGGGAGAGCAGGAGGGAGAGCAGGAGGGGCGTTCCCATATAGTTGCGGGCAAAAACGCCGGATGTGGCCCGGCTGGTTGCATTCGAAGCACACCAGACCACGCCGCCCTTCCGGTTGTTGGAATCGCTGAGGCTGTGGGGGTGGAGGCAACGCAGGCGGCTGCGGAACTGGATGCTCCACCCTATAGTTTCGGTGGACACGCCCTCCACCTCTTTGATAACCTCGTCCTCCTCTGAAGTCCCGTCTCCTTCTATTACTTGGGCCGGCTTCCATCACGTCCTCCGCAGGCCTCTTACTACATCCCAGGTGGTCCGCCTCCAATCTTTTCGCCATATCAATGATCTCCGCCAAGCTACCATCCGCTATAAACAAAAGGGACTGCCTTAGGGGATCTCGCAGCCCTTTATAGAAGCGCTTGGCATAACCTCTGTCATCCAACTCATAAGAGTCCGCAAACCTTGCGAGATGCTGGAATTCCCGCTGGTATTCTGTAACCGACTTTGATCCCTGCTTTAATAGAAGGAACCTCTGCTCAAGCTCATCTCGGGCCGATGTAGGGATAAAGTGCTCCAAGAAAACACCCGAGAATTCACTCCAACTTATCTCTGTGTAGATCCGGCCTTGGAAGGTAGAGCCCATGAGGGACTTCCACCACCTCTTCGCATGTAAGTCCAAGACGGACACTGCCAATGTCACGGCCATGTTGGCCGGGCAACGGATACCAGCCAGCAACTCTTCTATCGTGTCTAGCCATTCCTCTGTACGTATGGCTGACTCCGTCCCAAGGTAGACGGGGGGGGAGAGAGCCCGGAAGGTGCTCAGCCAGTTGGAGCTCGGAGCTTGTTGTTGCACCGGAGCCTGCTGTGCCTTAAAAGCATCAAGAATGGCGGTAAGCGTTTGCCCCAACTCAGACTGTTGGAACTGCGTGGGTATGGGAGGGGTAGGAGTACCCCCCATCGGCTCAACATGCAGTGGAACCTACACATACACGACAAATTTGTGGTCAGGTTGGCTAAACTTAAGGTCAAAGTTGGACAAACTTAATGTGAATTACATATGGGCACACCACTGCTTCCGCTAAGTCAGTTTGTCCCCAAACTGACTAACCAAACGGGGGTGGCACCATTGTTGAATGACTTCTTAGTTGAGGATCGTGGCAAACTGATACCATTTGTAAGACCCCCCCCTCCCGGATCCCAAAACACGGCACGAAGGGGGAGTCTTATGCCCGGAACAGCCGCCTTGCGGTAGCATTAGCGCACGGGCTAACCTGTACCACAAGACGCCTATCCCGCCGGCTACAACCATATCAATGTACATGCCAACCCAACCAAATAAGTAAACCAAACAGAAGTCAAATCCACATTAAGTTATATAAAGTCCAAATACATCAATAAAGAGAAGCTAAAACATGCTTCTACTATATATCAGAGTACAGCTAAACATTGCCCCAAACGGGCTACATCAGAGTAATCAAAACTAACATCAGTAACAGACGGTATCGACGGCACCGTCACATCAGGCCCTGTCGTCCTGGCCTGGCTGTCCTGCTGCGTAGTCTGCGGCTGCTCTACCTGTGGCGTGACCTCCTAAAAAGGAAGACGTAGCAACCGTTAGTCGAAACGACTAAGTGGTTTCACATCCGCTCCCCCGGCGACTCCTCGGCACCGGGCGGAGAAAGAGAAACAAGGGTATAATATATAGCAGTAAGTATAAAAGTACAATCAGGTGACAAGGTACATGAGTATCAATGTATAACTAGCAGTTCTACAAAAGCTATCAAGGTATAATAACAAGTGTAAGAAAGCTACAGCAGGAAAGTAACTTAACTTATAAGAATGCCCATACAAACTTATAAGTTAAGGATCGGGTTACATAAAGTAACTCATCGTATAAGAGTGCCCATACAAACTTATACGATGAGGATCTTGTTGTGCAATGAAATGCTATGAATGCTATGCAATGACTCACCCATGCACACCCATGCAATTGCTATGTCGACACAGACTGTAGTTCCCACTTTTCGAGCAGGTAGCTAACCTCTCAGGCATCAGCCGCCGTGGCCAGGCGGTGACAGTAGAACGGGCACTTCTACTACTAGGCGGGTATCACACTACTTCACCTAGGCCTCCGTACGCCTCAACGCTAAGAACACAACAGCGGAGCCCATGCGTACTATGGCCCAGCGGGGTCTTGGGTAGATGTGCACCAAGAACACAGCCCGAACTGGCCTTGCGTGACCCGGAAGGGGCCTCGGAAGAAAGCACGAGGACACAGCCCAACCGTTCACATGGTCGGAGGGGCCTCGGGAAGTGAACACCGAGGACACAGCCCAAACCGACCAAGTCTAACTGCCAACTCCCGTCGGTGTGACGACTGGCGAGCCCGTAGACCTGCCACACTATCCTTAACCCGGGATTACGACACCGTGTGTCGACTCACACCACATGCAAACACCATATCAACACAACATGGAAGGGGCCTCGGAAGTAAACACGAGGGCACAACCCAACCATCCATCCGCACCTTATCTCAACACAACCAAACAAGTGGCGGTCAACACCGCACTTACGAACTTACACAATACTACCCGTAGGGAGACAACGCTCTAAGTATTGGTCCACTAGACTCATTTCATTAGTCAAACATATCCATGGCCATGGTCTATTCATCTATATGACTTCCCAAATGATGACAATGTAAAATAACGTAATGCGCATATAAGATCTATCACATCATCCTTTTTAGTAATATCATAACTTAAACATGAAGTGTACCATATTCAATCTTCCAATTCCTACCAGTTCAATTCTTTTAAACAAGTTTGTTTCACAATTTGGTAATATGAAATATGATTAATAAGATACTTCAATCACACAACAAATGATTAATCATAAGGGTTCATCCAAGACAAGTATCTTGCATTAATAATTTCACCGAAACAAAATCCATTTTTCCATTAAGCCCAGAATTTAGGCGCAGGTTGAATCTGGTCAGCAACTTCGACCGGAGATTCCCGAGGCTACAGGAATCCGGTGAAGTCGTGTAACCCCTCGATGGAAAGGTATTTCCATGGACTACATCTTTCATATTCAGAGCTCAACCCAGATTTAACATTATCCTATTTGAAATCGGACTTGAAGTCCGCTGCGTACAGAACACAGTTTCTGCATGCAGGATTTATTAAACACCATTTTCGTTTGGATTTTCCCGTGGCTACAGACTTCGCTAGAAGTCGTGCAACCACTCGTTGGAAAGGTATTTTCTAGGGCTTCAACTTTCGTGTTTAGTCAAAAGCCCAGATCTGACCATAATACACTTAAAAATGGTCACGAAGTTCGCTGCGCGCAGAATACAGATTCTGCACGCATCTTAAGGCGGAATGAACGACATCGGTTCATCTTCCTCCTCAAGGCGATCTTCCAAAAATCATTCCAGAAAACCTCCTCCCTTATTCACCCTCAAGAGGCCAAAACCCTTCACGAAACCATCCCTTATCATCCATTGAAAAAGGGGCGTGGTTGAAGAGATCTAAAACCTAAGACACAAGTCTTAGCATGACCTTTCCTAGAAAACTCCTCCTCACCATCAAGACTCTCTTGAGTCGATGTCTCGCCTAGGAAAATACTATAGATCTAGCACCAAGGGAGAGGGTAGGAAACTCACATCGGCTCCAGCGGTACCACCATTTCTCGCCATGGATCGCGTAGTTCTCCTCGGCGGCATCTCCTCTTTCACGGCGATGGCGGATCTCCTTCGGTAGGACTTGCTCCTGCAGTTTTCCCTCTCACAGGAGTTCTCACTGGAAATAGGGGATGAAAAGAGCATGAAAACGGCTAGGGTTTTCTGTCCCCTATATAAATAAAATTTGACACGGGTAGGGACACGGCCGTGTCCATACCCGTGTCCCGCTTCCGCGAAACGGCCGTGGCGGTTTCCATGTCGATTCAATGCTTGACACGGGTAGGGACACGCCCGTGTCCCAACCCGTGTTCACATGACACGGCCGTGTGCCTGGCCGTGTCATTGGCCGTGTACTTCTCGGGTTGCATCTCGACACTTCTCGTCGAGCTCAACTCGACGCACACGGGTAGGGACACGGCCGTGTCACTACCCGTGTCCCTTGGTGTCGACACAGCTCGACGATCTCGACACGGGTCGTCGAGCTCAACTCGACGCACACGGGTAGGCACACGGCCGTGTCCCTACCCGTGTCACTTCCTTTTTACACTGATTCTCCACTTCTCCACATGTGCAGTCCAATTCCCTGCACTCTCAGGACTCAAGTCAACCCTCCTGACTCAAAACACACACACTAGGGGGCTAGAGCGATTCGGGACGTTACACTTACTTCATGAAACACCACATCTCTGTTGATCGTCACAGTCCTGATCACCGGGTTCTAAAGCTTGTACCCCTTGACGTCTTCTTTGTACCCCACAAAAATGCACTTCTCGGACTTCATATCAAGCTTTCCCCTTTTCTCTTTTGGAATGTGAACATAGGCATCACACCCAAACACACAAGCGTAAGACAGATTCATCTTCTTCTTGAAAATGGCTTCATAGGGGGTACACCCCTTCACTGCAGAGGTAGGGGACCTGTTATTCAGATGGTTGGTTGTAGCCACCGCTTCAGCCCAGAACTCCTCCCCCAAACTAGCCCAACTGTGCATGCACTTGCTCTTCTCCATCAATGTCTGGTTTAGCCTCTCCGACACTCCATTCTGCTCTGGGGTGTAGGGTGTGGTTTTCTGCCGTGCAATACCCTGCTCAGTACAGTACCGCTCAAAAGCATCGGAACAGTGCTCGCCTCCGTTATTAGAACGAAGGACTTTCACTTTTCTTTCCAACTGGTTCTCCAGCAGGCTCTTGAAATCCTTGAACCTGTCTAGAACCTCTGACTTGGACCTGAGAAAATAGATCCAGGAATATCGTGAATAATCATCAGTGAAATATACATAGTACTTAGCGTCGCCGAGAGATGGAGCTTGAGTCGGCCCGAACACGTCGCTATGTATCAGATCCATCACTACAGTTTCCCTCGTGCCTGTTCCATGGAAGCTGACCCGGTGCTGCTTGCCAAGTAGGCAGTGCTCATAGAACCCAAAGCCGATGATGTCGTAGCTTGGACTGATCCTCCTGGTCATACTTCTTGCCTTCAGAGATAAGTGCCCCGCTTGGAACCACTGTATCAGCAAGTAGTTTATATAGTGTCTCATGCCTAACTCTGTTGGCAATCATCATTGCCCCTCTGGTCATCTTGCATGAGCGTTTGTCACAATTGAAAGTCACTCCTGCATCCGCCATAGAACCCACTGAGAGCAAATTCATGCTCATCCCAGGAATGTGCATCACACCCGGAAGAGTCTTCGTGATCCCATTTGACAGCTTGATCATCACCTTGCCACGTCCTTCGATCTGTACTGCAGTATCATCCCCAAGCATGATGTCACCACCATCAAACCTCTCATATTCACAGAACTAGTGTCTATGAGGATTCATGTGATAGGAGGCTCCCGTGTCAACATACCACACATCAGAATCCATCTGAGCAACACATGCAGCCGCAATGTACATGTCACAGCCGTCGGTCTCCTTCTTTGTACCCGAAGTTGACCCTGCATCCTTCTTCTGAATGGCCTTGTTGTGACATTGAGACTTCACATGCCCAACCTCATTACACTTCCAGCACTTGATGGGCTTCTTCTCCTTGCTCTTGGATCTACCCCGAGACTTATCTCGAGATCCACCTTGCTTATTATCCCTCCATTGAGGGCGCGATCTGGATACACTCAAAGCACCCTTGCTAGCCTTCTCCGAGCCTCCTCTCCTGGTCTCCTCAGATAAAAGAGTAGCACACACTGACTCACTTGAGAGCGCATTCTCTCCATTACCCCCGATAGCAACAATGACGCTGTCCCAGAAATCCGGCAACGAACAGAGTAGTGTGATGGCTCTGTCTTCATCCGAGATCTTCTCACCAATAGAGATCAACTGACCCACAACCGTGTTGAAATTGGTTAGGTGCTCTGAAAAAGAATCGCCTTCATGCATCTTCAAGTTGTACTATTTCTTCCGCAACAACAGCTTGTTCACCAGGGATTTGCTCTGGCAGAGAGTCTCCAGCTTCCGCCATAACCCTTGCCCGGAAGTTTCTTCCATAACATTTGTCAATATTGCATCTGCCAGAAAAAGTCTGATTAAACCTTTGGCTTTCCGATCAGCCTTTGTCCAGGTCGCAACAGCATCCGCAGTCGATTTCTCGGTTGGCGGAGGATCAACTATTGCCCCCCACAAATCACGATCTACCAGAAGGTCCTCCATCTTCATCTTCCACAAATCAAATCTATTGCCATCAAACTTCTCTATCTCGATCTGCACTACTCCTGAAGCCATCCGAACCTGCATCTGATACCAAATGTAAAGATTCCGAGCGCCAAGAAGCAGAAATTCGATGTACCTGTTGAATACCACAGATCAAACTAACACAAAGATATACAGAGGTTCACCCCAAGTTTGGGCTACTTCCTCTCCCCCTTCCTCCTCTATTTCTTCTCGTTCACCAAAAATAAACAGATCAAGATGCAAAAGGTTATAAGGATTAAACCAATCCTACCTAGACACAAATATCCTTTTTGGACAAGATAATGAGGAATCACCTTCTGAAGAACTCCCTACACAAATAGACCTTCGTGTGTATCTCCAGAACTTCAGCCGTTATCACTCAAACAACAACAGCCCCCTTGTTCCTTTTTTTGTACCCTAAGCCCAAAAGAACAGGACTTATATACCCCGTGAAACAACCAGAAACAAGGATCGTCGAACGCTGAGCCGCGTTCGAAGATCGTCGAACGCCGAGCCGCGTTCGAAGATCGTCGAACGCCGAGCCGCGTTCGAAGATCGTCGAATGTCGAGCCGCGTTCGAAGATCGTCGAACGCTGAGCCGCGTTCAAACACGCCGAGCCGCGTTCGAAGATCGTCGAACGCTGAGCCGCGTTCGAAGATCGTCGAACGCCCCGGTAGCGGGAATGACCATACGAACGTCAGTTTCGCACTCCTGTTCCTCTAAGCTCACTTGGGCTAACCCGGTGTGAGAAACAAGTGGACAATAAGTGTTCCACCACTCCAACATTTCGCAGGTTTCCTGTGACGGGGTGGAGCGAAACCGCCTGACTGCGGCCTCGCCAAACTGACAGGTCCCACGGAGGGGTGGTTTCGTCCTTCAGGCGACTGGTGCGGATCCACCCTATCAAAGGAAGCCTAAAACATAACTAGAAGTGGGATGAATAATTAATACGGTAGCTTTTGATAATCAAATAATTGAGTTGAAGTCAAATGTTTGAGTTGGTCAGCAATGATCACTTCTATTTTAATGGAGAGGAGCTTCTTGGACGGGCATTTATACCTTATAAGGTGGGAATCCTTCTCATTATTTAACTAGCTGTAATCTAATGGCAGCAATTAATCAACACGTTTGTTAATTAATTATATATAGCACTTAATTGTTGACTAGGTCAAGTCATCATCCACCTTCCCAGAGACCAGAGGGGGAGTTCTAATTAGTTTCCCACCTTTACATAACACCTGCCCTCTTCATAGTTTTTCTGTCTCACATCCAATTCCATCTCTTTAATATTCTCTCTATTCCAGCCAAGTTCGACGCTACATTAATTTCCTTCAAAAGCTGTTGGAGAATTCGCCCCTGACTTCAAAAATGACTTGTATCAAGGCTTGCATGACTCTCTTCTTCGTGTGTTTCTTCTTGCCTGGGCTCATGCAGCTCGCACATGGGCAATCCATGGCTCCGGTGGCGGCGCCGCCAATGAGCAATGACGGCACGACGGTCGATCAGGGTGTTGCTTACTTGCTCATGCTGATCGCCCTTCTCGTCACTTACCTGGTCCACTAGAATCTCACAACACTGCAAATTTGTTGGAAATTAACTAATTTTTTTATTGATCTTTTTCCTCTGCTGATGAATCAGAGAAACTGATGATACTCTATGTAAAGAAATTATAGCTCTTGATGTATTATTCAAGATGTTGATATTTCTCAAACTTTGCGTGACTTGTTGATTCCCTTATATATATATATTGTTGGAAACGTGTATGGGTTCCCGCTCTACCTCAATTCCACAAACCGATCCCACTTAACACCAAATAACACAAGTCCAAAATTGCGAGACCGCCACCACAAACTGCCTACTCGCGCGGTCTCCCTCCTGCGAGACAACCAACCTACCCGCGCGAGCTCCCCTCGGCGAGACAACTACGGAGCGAGATCGCCACTCCAAACCGCCTACCCGCGCGGTTTGGTCCCTGTGAGTAGCACCCTTCACACGCGAGCTTCCTTCCGCAGGAGAGCGGGCACTGCGAGCCCAACAGGCGAGACGGCCCCTTGCTCGCGCCCAGACCTCCACACGCGAGCGCTCAGGCCACGAGTACCCTCTCTCGGCGAGATCACCAAGTCGCCAAGTCAAGTCGCCCGGCTACTTTTACAATCCGCCCGGACAACACCTGCGCTGCAGCGCTTCTCCCTCTCTATCCTCTCTCAAATGAGAAATCCGGAAAATGGGAAGTAATTTCACTTTTTCATCCCTACTATAAGTACATGGGGTGGGCCTTTATATAGGCAAAGCAAAACATACCAAAATTCTGTAAGACCCCCTTTTTTTTTTCTTTTCGGACACCGGGGTCTTAGGCCCAGAACCGCCGTTTTGCGGTGACTCCTTCACGCCCTGAAGAGTCATCACCACAAAGCGCCGATTCTGTCGGCCATTTCGATCACATAAAAGTAGCAAAATAATGAAGTAAATGTAAACTATCTGTCCACAGAGGATCACATGACATAATAAATATAACTCCACGAAGGGAGTGTCCACAGAAAATAACATCAGAGTAGCAAAACGGGCTTATGCCCGGTACATCAAATCCTCACTACAAGATCTCTCATGCAGAAACAAAAGTAGAAAACTGCTCAGGGTCGAGACTCACGGTCCCGGCTGTGTGAACTCTGGAGCTAGACTGCCCCACCTCCAAGCGCACCGGTCTCTGGGGCTGCTCCTCCATGCTGGTCTCCGCGATCCCCTAAATGATGCGGTTCGAAAACCGTTAGTCTAAAAGACTAAGTCCTATCATCCCCCACCCCTTCCCCCACGGCTCCTAGGCACCGAGCGGAGAGGAAGAAAGGGGAGGACTTGAAGGTGGAGAATATCAAAAGCAGATGGCAGCGGTCCTAATCTAGCAAGTTCTATAGCATATAAAGACAATAAGCTGTAATATGAAATGTAACATTCACTTATGTGAAAAACACATAAGCCAAGGGGTCTTTTGCAAGGCTCCCATCGTATAAAAAGTCTCATACCGATTTATACGCTGGGGTGTCGGTGGTCAAACAGCAGTAACTAAATATATCAAAATTAACCTTAATTTATAAACTTGCCCACACAAGCTTATAGACTAAGTGGTCGTTCCGCAGGTCCTAAAGTATAAGCGTCTCATTCCACTTATACTTTAGGTGTCAAGGTTAAAGGTAACGATTATGTCATGACATGCAAGTGGGTATGATGGACATGCAAGTGCAACACACACACCCGACTCTGTGCACACAGACCTTTAGTTCCCCCTTTCTGGAGCCGTAACCTCCAGGATACCTCCGTAGTGGCAGACGGAAGCGGTGGGTTGGGCCTCGCCCACCTCTAAACCAGTAAAGCACTACTGGTCAGACCTATCGTACGCCTCAACGCTTGGTGCACGAAGCGGACTCCTGCGTACTCTTGCCGGCTGGCGCACCGGACTTCTGTTGGCGAAGTGCTAACCACACTTGCCGAGTCAACGTATTGGCGTCGGTGCATCGACCCTCCAATACCGAAGACCCACCACCTTAATTTCCTTTTCCTGTTATGCACATGCAAGTTAGCGTAATCAAGAATCGAGCCGAAGCTCCCCGGACCAACACGTCTGACTCAAGCAATCGAGCCGAAGCTCCCCGGACCCAAAGTCCGCCTTTTAACCATCTGAGCCGAAGCTCCTATCCAACCTCTGGTGTCATCAGTGTTGTGGAATGTGCAACCCTAATTACTAAGTTACTCTTTTCAGCTTGTTAAACAGTTTACGTTAACCCAGGACTGCCCCCGGTATTCCCTGTGAAGGGCTCTCAAGGGGCACTAGGAACTATGTTGGGATTACGCCCAGCGTTCCCTTTCGCAAGGTACTTATTTTATTATTAGTTGATTCTCTTACCCTTTATTTTCTCATATTTCGATATGCTAATCCTAGGGTAATTTGACTCCAACTCTCCTTGGGTAGGACGATCTTTCGTCGGACCCGAACGCCTATAACCCTAGACAGAACCACACCTTACTCACTCATCTTCCAAAGACGCAGCCCATTCCACTTGTCCAAACCATCAGGACTCATCATACTTGCCCTAATTCACATCCAAATGAAATCCTGCAGTTTTGCTATATGCAGACCACTTAAGCTACATGACCCGTAAAAAGGAAGTACATGAAATACTCATCCAGTACCCTTATGATAATTATTAGAGGTCTAAAAGGACATTTGAAGGATAAATTCAGAAATTCATAATTTTTCTAATTTGTCTGATAATTAATTTATTTATTCTAATGTCCCAAAAGGCCCAGGTTTGAACATGAAGTACCATAATCAGACAAGATATTATTCCACTAAATTTATGATAAATACAAAATGCCTAATCAACTCTAAATCCTAAGTCTCCCAATTTTTTAGCAAGGTTTAGGCCTTTAAATTTAATTTCAAAGATGCCCCATAAAAAGTCATATTAAAAGATTCTATAGTAATAACACCTCCAAAAATTCAGCGAAACTTCAGGGATGATTGTGATGGACTACAAGTACCCTAGAAAAAGTTTCATAATTTATCATTTGGAAATAAAGCTATATTTGATTTTCTTATGAACTCTCTAATTTAAGGATTAATGAACAAAGTATGCTAATCAATCATCAAATAATTCCACAAAAATTTCCATATGATATCATTGAGCAAAAAACACTATGCAGGAAGTTTCATGATTTTTCAGTAAGTAATGGCCTCTGACAAGAATTATTAATATGTAATCAAAATAAAGCACTTGTGAAGTAGATGCCCTAAATAGATACCCAAAAATTCTAACAAAATTCATACAAGCTTATTATAACCTAAAACCAACTCTGCTTATGCTTCATACCCTCTCTATGGGCAGTGAGACCACAATAGCCAAAATAATTATTAGGGCATTACTATTGATTACAAATGAAGTGCTAAAACCATTGTCCAAAATTCCTCAAGTAAATTGTCAGAGGCTCAAAATACCCTAGCCCCTTCACTACCCAAATTTGGTTAAGGTTCAAGATGTTTAACTAACCTAAACCTACACTACAAGTTTTAGGTCCTAAGCTAGGGTTAGAGTTTTGGGGGCTCTACCATTTTCAAAGTTAGCTAATATTTTAACAGAGGGTTATATATGTCCTAGGAACCTCCTTGCAAAAATTGAAGTTCATCCAAGGTGTTTAGGACTCATACCCTTCACAAGGCCAACAGGTCCCTCCTTAGGGTTTGACCTAGCAACTTAGGGCAAATCTATTCCTCCCTATCCCATATTCCATGGGGAGGTGATGAGTGCCCTAACAAGTCAGTGGCCCAAATTTTAGCCTCTGTTGAGGTGATTTGGTCACTCAAAATCAAAAGTGCAACTTTTGACCAAAATGCCCTTTTTAAGGTATAACTAGGGTTGGGTCAAAACCTATTCAAAACACATCCAAATTGAATGGAATTTTATACAGATACCTAATTGGAACCCAGGGACCACTCACCAAGATTTGAGAGGGTTTGGAGGTGTTTAGGGCACCTACTTAATTTATCTAATAATTATTAAATATTTACAAAAACTATAGAAATATTTTCTCCAAAAATTCCCATTTTTGGGCAGGCCCTAGGTATATCTAAGATAGACTCTCTGCCAAAATTTCAGCTAATTTGGGCTATGGGTGAAGAGTGGGCACTCAATTTAATGACTGCCTAGCCCTAAGGGTATGTCCCACCAAAATGGGTGCCCTGGTCAAACCAGAAGCCTAAATGGGTTCAAACCAATTTTAAAATAAAGTAGACAGGAAGGGCTACAAATCATGTGTTGATCATTTTCTCATACAGAGCCTCTAACTATTTTTAAAAATTTAAAACATTAAATGTCAAAAGTGTGACAGAATGAAATAAATAACATTAATTTCCTATAGTTTAATACTGATGCAGCACGAATCTTGGCGCAAGGATCAACGGCATCTGGTCATCGTCTTCATTGAGCCGGCGGCTGAGATTCGTCCCGCCTGGAGCGATTTCCAAGCCCTGCCGCCGGCGATCCAGCCCCTTCCCCGGCCGGCCACCGCCACCAACACCTCCGTTGAGGTGGTGGCTATCGCCAGGCGGCGGCTCCGCCGCCGGAGAGGCGTTTTCCGGCGGATATAGCAAGAGGTTTTCTTGCCGAAACCAGGAAAAATCCTGGATTGGATCGGGCTCAATTGAGCCCGAAACTCAAGCCTAATTAATCCTAAGATCTACCCGCGGGTTAAGGAGAGGAGGAGGACCTTCCTGGCGGCCTGGATGCGAGAGGAGCGGCGGGATGCCATTGACGATGGCGGCGGCGCTCGGCTTCTGCAACTGCACAGTGGAATGGCTCGTCTCCTCCAGGTAAACGCTCTAAAATGATCCCCTCGGCTCCCTGAAGGTGTTTAAATGGCAAATGGGGGAAAGGGGAGGCTGGTTCTTCAATGGCCATTAACACCATTAAAGGTGTGGCTCGGGTTGTGTGGAGGGGGGCTGAACCCACCCCTTGGTGGCCGGGAAATGGCTGGAATCAACTCCTCTCTCCTAGAGGAGTTGATTGCAGCCATAATTGGTGGCTGTTAGTCTCCCTTGGCCGGCCTCTCACTTCCCCCTTCTTCTTCCTCATTTTCTCTCTCCTCCATTATCATGGAGAGGAGCTCCTTTCTCTCTCCTAGTCACCTCTGGTTGACTAGTCAGCCTCACAAACTAAATGCAGCCCACTTGATTATGATGGTCATGGGAATGGGTTTAGCCTAAGGGAGAGGTGGCTTGGGCTTGGGTTAGCCCTTTTTGGGCTAAGTTTGACTTGACCCAAATGAGGGTTGACCTGGTCAATTTGACCATCTAGGTTGACCCCATTGGGTCCTGGGTGACCCATTGGCTTCCCTTAGGGTCTAGGTAGGGTTATGTAGGGTTACCCTGTACTTTGGAGGTCACATACCCTTAGTAAGGGTACTTTGACCAGGTTAGGGCTTGAGTTGACTTGGGTCAACCTGGCCTCTAGGGCTGACACCAATGTGTCCTTAGTGACCATTTGACCTCACTTTAGGTTTAGGAGGGCATAGGAGGGGTCCTTTTGGCTAGGAGTAGGTCAGTCGGCCCTAAGTAGGCTAGTTTGACCCATTTAGGGCTAGGGTTGACCTTGGTCAACTGGGCCTCTTGGGTTGACCCTAATGGGTCCTTTTGGCTCTAATGGGTCTCCCAAGCATTAGGGGTGTTGTGGTAGGGTCTTGGGGTTAAGGTGTAGCCCATGGTCATCCTAAGCCATTGTTTAGAGTTTTACTATTTGCAGACCATGATGGTCCTCACCTTGGCCTCCTATCTCTTGGCCCATTTCTGGCTTTCTAGGGTTTTGTCATGACCTAGTCATGGCCAAAACCACTCTTAGGGGTCTAGTTGGAAATGGGATGTTACAAATCCCAATAAACAAAACAAAGATTTCGTCCCCGAAATCAAGGTTGGGCCTACGGGTCTTACTACCGAAGGAAAGAGTCTTGTAACATCTCATTATGACGCCTTGTTTGTTAAATTAGATTTTACGGGAAAACTTAGATCTAAGACCCTTTCGCCCAATCGGCAAACCAAAATCCCAATAAACAAGGATAAGCCCCCAATAAACAAAAGATAAGCCTCTATCTGTCTAGAGCAGCCCTTAGTATACTTAAAGCAGGAAAAATAAATTAACATCTTGAGGGGTCTGAGAGGTATACCTGACTGAATAGCTCGGGGTATCTTTGTCGCATCAGGTCCTGTGGCTCCCAGGTATGCTCCTCTTGGCCGTGGTTCCTCCACAGGACCTTGACTAGTGGGACCTTCTTGCGTCGCAAGACCCGCACTCCTCGGTCGTCGATACTCACAGGCTCCAAACGAACCGACCGGTCTGAAGCTACCGGCCCTTCGGTGGTCAAAATCTGCTGCTCCGGGCGTAGCAGAGCCCTCCTCAAAGAAGAAATGTGGAAGACGTCGTGCAGCGCTTCCAGCTCTGGTGGTAACTCCAGCCGGTAGGCTAGGGGTCCGATCCGCTCCAGGATCCTGTAAGGGCCCATGTACCTAGGGCTGAGCTTCTTCCTCCGACCACGCACCCGCGAGACTCCATGCATGGGCCGGATCTTCAGAAACACCCGGTCCCCCACCTGGAACTCCACCTGCCGATGCCGGGCGTCATAGTACTTAGCCTGTCTACTCTGTGCCTCGAGCATCCTGTCCCTGATCAGTCTCACCTGTGCCTCGGTGTCTTCAACAAACTCTGACCCCAACACTTTCGGATCTTCGTTCTGCACCCAAGAAAGCGGGGTCCGGCATCTCCTCCCGTACAAGGCTTCGTAAGGCGCCATCCTGATGCTGGACTGGTGGCTGTTGTTATAGGAGAACTCGACAAGGGGTAAGAGTTTCTCCCACGGTTCCCCGCGGTCCAAGATGCATAGCCTCAAAAGGTCCTCCAGCGTCCGGTTGGTGCGTTCTGTCTGCCCGTCTGTCTGGGGGTGGAATGCAGTGCTGAAGGTCAATCGCGTGCCTAAGTAAGCTTGCACGGATCTTCACTCCCTGGAGGTGAACCGGCCATCTCGATCCGACACTATCGTCCTGGGCACGCCATGATAACGAATGAACTGTTCCACAAACTTCCGCACCAGTACTCCTACTGAATCATCCTTCCTGATCGGTATAAATCGAGCCACCTTGGTCAACCGATCAACGATTACCCAGATCGAGTCATTCCCTGTCCGAGACCGGGGAAACCCATGTATGAAGTCTATGGCTATGTCGTCAAACTTCCACTCCGGCACCGGGAGTGGCTGCAATAATCCTGCGGGGTTCCTGCACTCCGCCTTCACTAGCTGACATGCCTCACAATGGGTCACGAAGTGTGAGACATCCTTCTTCATGCCCGGCCAGTACATCGTCTTCTTCAAATCAGCCGTCATCTTTGTGATCCCCGGTTGACAGAATACCGGCTGCAGTACGCCTCCGTCATAATATCCTCCCGGATCTGGCCTCCCTCCGGTATGTACACCCGTCCTCTGAAGCACACCAGGTCGTCCCTCAGTGTGTAGTCTCCTGCAGTGCCTGCCTCCAGAGCTTGGAAGATGGGTTCCAACTTGGCATCCTGCCTCTGTCCCTCTCTGACCCGGTCTCTGATGTCATCGGTAGCGCCTATCGCGGCCAAGTACTCCTCATAGAGCTCAGGATCATCAGACGATACCAGAGTAATGTGCATGTCCTCTAGTCTCTGCAGTAGCTCCAAAGACATCAACTGAGGCTCTGCTCCTGCTGTGGCAGCTCTCCTACTCAGTGCATCCGCTACCACATTCGCCTTCCCCGGGTGGTAATGCATCTCATACTGATAGTCAGAAAGGAACTCCACCCACCGCCTCTGCCTAATGTTTAGTTCCTTCTGCGTGTCCACGTACTTAAGGTTCTTATGATCGGAGTATATGTCACAGTGGACTCCATAAAGGTAGTGTCGCCATATTTTTAGTGCGAATACAACTGCTCCCATCTCCAGGTCGTGCACTGGGTAGTTCTTCTCATGAGTCTTCAGCTGGCGGGAAGCATAAGCTATGACGTGTCCGTTCTGCATCAGTACTGCTCCCATCCCCTGATATGATGCGTCGGTGTAGACCTGAAATCCCTCCCTCCCCGAGGGGAGAGTAAGAATGGGAGCCGAGGTCAGCCGATCCTTCAGCTCCTGGAAAGCTGTCTGGCACTGCGGGGTCCACACGAACGGTGCCTCCTTCTTCGTCAAGGATGTGAGCGGGAGGGCGATTCGAGAGAATCCCTCCACGAACTTCCGATAGTAACCAGCAAGTCCTAGAAAACTCCGTACGTCAGTGGTTGTTTTCAGCTGCGGCCACTCCGAAATAGCTTGAAGCTTTGCCGGGTCCACTGCCAGCCCGGCTCCGCTGATAATGTGGCCTAAGAAAGCCACCTCCTTCAGCCAGAACTGACACTTACTGAACTTCGCATAAAGGCGATGCTCCCGCAGTCTCTCCAAGGTCAGTGCCAGATGTCGTGTGTGCTCCTCCTCCATCTTAGAATAGATAAGGATGTCGTCTATGAACACTATGACGAACACATCCAAATAAGCCTCGAATACCCGGTTCATGAGGCTCATAAACGCCGACGGAGCATTCGTGAGCCCGAAGGGCATCACGATGAACTCATACAATCCATATCGGCTACTAAAGGCCGTCTTCGGAATATACTCCTCCTGGATCCGCAGCTGGTAATAGCCTGACCTCAAGTCCAGCTTCGAAAAATAATGGGCTCCCTCCAGCTGATCGAACAACTCGTCTATCCTGGGGAGCGGATAGGTATTTCGGACGGTCAGCCTGTTTAGTGCTCGATAGTCGATGCACAGGCGTAAAGTGCCGTCCTTCTTCTTCACGAATAGGACAGGAGCTCCCCATGATGAGGAGCTCGGCCTAACAAATCCTGCTTCCACCAGCTCCTGCAACTGTGTCCGAAACTCCGCCAACTCCTTTGGGGCCATCTGATAAGGGGCCTTGGATACCGGCTTAGCCCCTGGTACCAACTGAATCTGGAAGTCCTTCTCCCTATGCGGAGGTAGTCCTGGCAGCTTATCCGGAAAAATATCGGCGTAGTCACGAACCACCAGAATGTTAGCAATCAGGTCCTTCTCCTCCGTCATCTCGAATAACACTTGATATACCTCGTCCCCTTGCATATGAGCCTTAACGGCCTGAATAGATGAAAGCAGGCGACGAGAGACCGGTGTAGTACCTTCGAATGTCGCATAAGTATCGTCGTGGCTCAGCACGACCCTCCTTGCTGGGCAATCAATCTGGGCATGGTTCCAGACAAGCCATGTCATGCCCAAGACGAGATCGAAGTCCGGCATCCTCAGGATCGTCGTCGGGGCCTCGAGTGTCAACCCGTCTATGGTAACCTCCAGGAGGCACTTTTCTGTGGACTGTATCTCCATCCCATTGGGGAGGCGCACCCTCCTGGGTAGTCTCGTATAACAACGAATCTGATCCAGGTCCTTGACGAAATCCTCCGACACAAAGTTGTGTGATGCCCCCGTGTCGAACAGGGTATGGGCAGGCTTGCCGCACACCATCACCATTCCTAAATCAGTTTGAAAGAAACTCTGGTGTAAGGTTTTCTAACCTAGGTCGTTTAGTAGTTCTATTAACACTTAATATGAGTAATGAATGAATCCAAAATTAAGATTACTCTCATACCTGCAATAACCCTGTCCGGGTTCCGGGGCTGTGCTAAGTCCAAAGCGTAAATCTGCTCCCCATTCTTCCTGTGGTCGCCTCCCTGGTAACCACGTCCTCGGCTGCGTCCTCGGCCTCCGAAATGCTGGGCCGGTGGGCCACCCCGTGGTGCTGGAGGTGGTGCCCCCCTCATAGGGCAGTCTCTCCGGAGATGTCCCACCTGGTGACAATGGAAGCACTCCGGCGGGGGATACGCCATACCCCGGGGTCTCTGCATCTCCTGGATCCGGAGAGGTTGAGGGGCCAAAACCACCTGCTCTCTCGGCTCCTGCCTCAACTCCTGACGAGGCTGCTCCTCTGCCCTCCTTCCATCTGGTATGGTGTCTCGCCGTTGATCATTTTGGGCCCTCCGGCCCTGGTCCTCCGCATGCCGTTTCCGGCCCCGAGTGGTGTGCCAGTCGGCCTCAATCCTCTTCGCCATCTCCAAAATCCGGGAGATGGGCCCGTTAGAGACAAAAAGCAAGGCCTCCCTCAACTCCTCTTTTAGGCCCTTATAAAACCTCTTGACGTAACCTGCTTCGTCCAGTTGATAGGAGCCCGCATATCGGGCCAAATGATCGAACTCTCGGTGGTACTCCACCACTGTCCTGGTGCCCTGCCTCAGCTGCAAGAACCGCTCCTCCAACTCGTCCCTGGCCGACTGAGGAACAAAGTGCTCCAGCAGCGTGGCCCTGAATTCTTCCCAAGTGATTTCTGCAATCTCCCTATCAGCAAATGTCGTGTCCAACAGCATCTTCCACCACCGCTTAGCATGTGACTCCAAGCAAGATACCACTAGGGCCACCCTCTCCTCCCAAGGGCATCGTATCCCGGTCAACATCTCGTACATAACATCCAGCCACTCCTCTGTCCGTACTGCCGACTCTGTCCCTAAGTATGATGGGGGAGAGAGTCCTCGGAAGGTGCTCATCCAGTTGGCCCCTGGGTTTGGCTGCTGGGCTGGAGCTTGCTGAGCCCGGAAGGCCTCAAGGATAGCTGTAAGGGTCTGCCCCATGTCTGACTGGAGGAAAGGTGTGGGGACCATGGGAGGTGGTGCAATGTCTGGAGTCTGCTGAGCTCCACCTTGTGGGGTGGGCTGAGCTGGGGGCTGCAAAACGAACTACATTAGTAGGTAATCGACTCAATGCCTAATGAAAGTGGACAGTTTACATGTGATTCCCCCCATATGGGCACACCACTGCTTCCGCTGCTTAGTTTGTCCCCAAACTAAACCCGCGCGGGGGTGACCCAGGGTTGTGGACGGCTACTTTTCGATCGAGGTCTCCGCTTTGATACCACTTGTAAGACCCCCTTTTTTTTTCTTTTCGGACACCGGGGTCTTAGGCCCAGAACCGCCGTTTTGCGGTGACTCCTTCACGCCCTGAAGAGTCATCACCACAAAGCGCCGATTCTGCCGGCCATTTCGATCACATAAAAGTAGCAAAATAATGAAGTAAATGTAAACTATCTGTCCACAGAGGATCACATGACATAATAAATATAACTCCACGAAAGGAGTGTCCACAGAAAATAACATCAGAGTAGCAAAACGGGCTTATGCCCGGTACATCAAATCCTCACTACAAGATCTCTCATGCAGAAACAAAAGTAGAAAACTGCTCAGGGTCGAGACTCACAGTCCCGGCTGTGTGAACTCCGGAGCTAGACTGCCCCACCTCCAACCGCACCGGTCTCTGGGGCTGCTCCTCCATGCTGGTCTCCGCGATCCCCTAAATGATGCGGTTCGAAAACCGTTAGTCTAAAAGACTAAGTCCTATCATCCCCCACCCCTTCCCCCACGGCTCCTAGGCACCGAGCGGAGAGGAAGAAAGGGGAGGACTTGAAGGTGGAGAATATCAAAAGCAGATGGCAGCGGTCCTAATCTAGCAAGTTCTATAGCATATAAAGACAATAAGCTGTAATATGGAATATAACCTTCACTTATGTGAAAAACACATAAGCCAAGGGGTCTTTTGCAAGGCTCCAATCGTATAAAAAGTCTCATACCGATTTATACGCTGGGGTGTCGGTGGTCAAACAGCAGTAACTAAATATATCAAAATTAACCTTAATTTATAAACTTGCCCACACAAGCTTATAGACTAAGGGGTCGTTCCGCAGGTCCTAAAGTATAAGCGTCTCATTCCACTTATACTTTAGGTGTCAAGGTTAAAGGTAACGATTATGCCATGACATGCAAGTGGGTATGATGGACATGCAAGTGCAACACACACACCCGACTCTGTGCACACAGACCTTTAGTTCCCCCTTTCTGGAGCCGTAACCTCCCAGGATACCTCCGTAGTGGCAGACGGAAGCGGTGGGTTGGGCCTCGCCCACCTCTAAACCAGTAAAGCACTACTGGTCAGACCTATCGTACGCCTCAACGCTTGGTGCACGAAGCGGACTCCTGCGTACTCTTGTCGGCTGGCGCACCGGACTTCTGTTGGCGAAGTGCTAACCACACTTGCCGAGTCAACGTATTGGCGTCGGTGCATCGACCCTCCAATACCGAAGACCCACCACCTTAATTTCCTTTTCCTGTTATGCACATGCAAGTTAGCGTAATAAGGAATCGAGCCGAAGCTCCCCGGACCAACACGTCCGACTCAAGCAATCGAGCCGAAGCTCCCCGGACCCAAAGTCCGCCTTTTAACCATCCGAGCCGAAGCTCCTATCCAACCTCTGGTGCCATCAGTGTTGTGGAATGTGCAACCCTAATTACTAAGTTACTCTTTTCAGCTTGTTAAACAGTTTACGTTAACCCAGGACTGCCCCCGGTATTCCCTGTGAAGGGTTCTCAAGGGGCACTAGGAACTATGTTGGGATTACGCCCAGCGTTCCCTTTCGCAAGGTACTTATTTTATTATTGGTTGATTCCCTTACCCTTTATTTTCTCATATTTCGATATGCTAATCCTAGGGTAATTTGACTCCAACTCTCCTTGGGTAGGACGATCTTTCGTCGGACCCGAACGCCTATAACCCTAGACAGAACCACACCTTACTCACTCATCTTCCAAAGACGCAGCCCATTCCACTTGTCCAAACCATCAGGACTCATCATACTTGCCCTAATTCACATCCAAATGAAATCCTGCAGTTTTGCTATATGCAGACCACTTAAGCTACATGACCCCTAAAAAGGAAGTACATGAAATACTCATCCAGTACCCTTATGATAATTATTAGAGGTCTAAAAGGACATTTGAAGCATAAATCCAGAAATTCATAATTTTCCTAATTTGTCTGATAATTAATTTATTTATTTTAATATCCCAAAAGGCCCAGGTTTGAACATGAAGTACCATAATAAGACAAGATATTATTCCACTAAATTTATGATAAATACAAAATGCCTAATCAACTCTAAATCCTAAGTCTCCCAATTTTTCAGCAAGGTTTAGGCCTTTAAATTTAATTTCAAAGATGCCCCATAAAAAGTCATATTAAAAGATTCTATAGTAATAACACCTCCAAAAATTCAGAGAAAATTCAGGGATGATTGTGATGGACTACAAGTACCCTAGAAAAAGTTTCATAATTTATCATTTGGAAATAAAGCTATATTTGATTTTCTTATGAACTCTCTAATTTAAGGGTTAATGAACAAAGTATGCTAATCAATCATCAAATAATTCCACAAAAATTTCCATATGATATGATTGAGCAAAAAACACTATGCAGGAAGTTTCATGATTTTTCAGTAAGTAATGGCCTCTGACAAGAATTATTAATATGTAATCAAAATAAAGCACTTGTGAAGTAGATGTCCTAAATAGATAACCAAAAATTCTAACAAAATTCATACAAGCTTATTATAACCTAAAACCAACTCTGCTCATGCTTCATACCCTCTCTATGGGCAGTGAGACCACAATAGCCAAAATAATTATTAGGGCATTACTATTGATTACAAATGAAGTGCTAAAACCATTGTCCAAAATTCCTCAAGTAAATTGTCAGAGGCTCAAAATACCCTAGCCCCTTCACTACCCAAATTTGGTTAAGGTTCAAGATGTTTTGCTAACCTAAACCTACACTACAAGTTTTAGGTCCTAAGCTAGGGTTAGAGTTTTGGGGGCTCTACCATTTTCAAAGTTAGCTAATATTTTTAACAGAGGGTTATATATGTCCTAGGAACCTCCTTTCAAAAATTGAAGTTCATCCAAGGTGTTTAGGACTCATACCCTTCACAAGGCCAACAGGTCCCTCCTTAGGGTTTGACCTAGGAACTTAGGGCAAATCTATTCCTTCCTATCCCATATTCCATGGGGAGGTGATGAGTGCCCTAACAAGTCAGTGGCCCAAATTTCAGCCTCTGTTGAGGTGATTTGGTCACTCAAAATCAAAAGTGCAACTTTTGACCAAAATGCCCTTTTTAAGGTATAGCTAGGGTTGGGTCAAAACCTATTCAAAACACATCCAAATTGAATGAAATTTTATACAGATACCTAATTGGAACCCAGGGACCACTCACCAAGATTTGAGAGGGTTTGGAGGTGTTTAGGGCACCTACTTAATTTATCTAATAATTATTAAATATTTACAAAAACTATAGAAATATTTTCTCCAAAAATTCCCATTTTTGGGCAGGCCCTAGGTATATCTAAGATAGACTCTCTGCCAAACTTTCAGCTAATTTGGGCTATGGGTGAAGAGTGGGCACTCAATTTAATGACTGTCTAGCCCTAAGGGTATGTCCCACCAACATGGGTGCCCTGGTCAAACCAGAAGCCTAAAAGGGTTCAAACCAATTTTAATATAAAGTAGACAGGAAGGGCTACAAATCATGTGTTGATCATTTTCTCATACAGAGCATCTAACTATTTTTAAAAATTTAAAACATTAAATGTCAAAAGTGTGACAGAATGAAATAAATAACATTAATTTCCTATAGTTTAATATTGATGCAGCACGAATCTTGGCGCAAGGATCAACGGCATCTGGTCATCGTCTTCATTGAGCCGACGGCTGAGATTCGTCCCGCCTGGAGCGATTTCCAAGCCCTGCCGCCGGCGATCCAGCCCCTTCCCCGGCCGGCCACCGCCACCAACACCTCCGTTGAGGTGGTGGCTATCGCCAGGCGGCGGCTCCGCCACCAGAGAGGCATTTTCCGGCGGATATAGCAAGAGGTTTTCTTGCCGAAACCAGGAAAAATCCCGGATTGGATCGGGCTCAATTGAGCCCGAAACTCAAGCCTAATTAATCCTAAGATCTACCCGCGGGTTAAGGAGAGGAGGAGGACCTTCCTGGCAGCCTGGATGCGAGAGGAGCGGCGGGATGCCATTGACGACGGCGGCGGCGCTCGGCTTCTGCAACTGCACAGTGGAATGGCTCGTCTCCTCCAGGTAAACGCTCTAAAATGATCCCCTCGGCTTCCTGAAGGTGTTTAAATGGCAAATGGGGGAGAGGGGAGGCTGGTTCTTCAATGGCCATTAACACCATTAAAGGTGTGGCTCGGGTTGTGTGGAGGGGGGCTGAACCCACCCCTTGGTGGCCGGGAAACGGCTGGAATCAACTCCTCTCTCCTAGAGGAGTTGATTGCAGCCATAATTGGTGGTTGTTAGTCTCCCTTGGCCGGCCTCTCACTTCCCCCTTCTTCTTCCTCATTTTCTCTCTCCTCCATTATCATGGAGAGGAGCTCCTTTCTCTCTCCTAGTCACCTCTGGTTGACTAGTCAGCCTCACAAACTAAATGCAGCCCACTTGATTATGATGGTCATGGGAATGGGTTTAGCCTAAGGGAGAGGTGGCTTGGGCTTGGGTTAGCCCTTTTTGGGCTAAGTTTGACTTGACCCAAATGAGGGTTGACCTGGTCAATTTGACCATCTAGGTTGACCCCATTGGGTCCTGGGTGACCCATTGGCTTCCCTTAGGGTCTAGGTAGGGTTATGTAGGGTTACCCTATACTTTGGAGATCGCATACCCTTAGTAAGGGTACTTTGACCAGGTTAGGGCTTGAGTTGACTTGGGTCAACCTGGCCTCTAGGGCTGACACCAATGTGTCCTTAGTGACCATTTGACCTCACTTTAGGGTTAGGAGGGCATATGAGGGGTCCTTTTGGCTAGGAGTAGGTCAGTCGGCCCTAAGTAGGCTAGTTTGACCCATTTAGGGCTAGGGTTGACCTTGGTCAACTGGGCCTCTTGGGTTGACCCTAATGGGTCCTTTTGGCTCTAATGGGTCTCCCAAGCATTAGGGGTGTTGTGGTAGGGTCTTGGGGTTAAGGTGTAGCCCATGGTCATCCTAAGCCATTGTTTAGAGTTCTACTATTTGCAGACCATGATGGTCCTCACCTTGGCCTCCTATCTCTTGGCCCATTTCTGGCTTTCTAGGGTTTTGTCATGACCTAGTCATGGCCAAAACCACTCTTAGGGGTCTAGTTAGAAATGGGATGTTACAAATTCTCTCTCCTAATAAATACAACCTCTCTCTCATATTAAATGCACGCAACCATAAATCATAAAATAATATCAAAACAAACTCTGACTTGTTAACCAGGTCAACATAGTCAAACCCCAACAAACTCCCCCTCAAACTTGGCAGCACATGCCGAGTTTGTCTTTCAACTTCAAGAACGTCTCCACCTTTAATGTCTTAGTGAAAATGTTCGCGACCTGCTCTCCGGTCGGGCAATATACAACTTCTACCGTCTTCAGCTCCACCTGCTCGCAGAGGAAATGGTAACTCGTCTCGATATGCTTGTTACGCCCGTGTAGCACTGGATTCTTTGCGAGCTGGATTGCCGACATGTTGTCCACTAATACTGTCGTTGGCCCTTCCTGCGCATGATGCAACTCCCCCAAAAGGTTCCGTAGTCAGATGGCTTGGCAGACGGATGCCGCCGCCGCGATGTACTCCGTCTCGCAAGATGATAAGGCTATAGTAGTTTGCTTCTTAGAACTCCATGAGAACGTCGCGGTTCTCATGTTGAACGCATACCCGAAAGTGCTCTTCCGGTCGTTCACATCACCTCCATAGTCGCTATCCGAGTAGCCGACTAGCTTCAACTCTCCTCCAGATGAGTACTTCAGGTCATGATCCCGAGTCCCGTTCACATACCTCAGGATCCTCTTCGCTGCTGTGAAGTGGTCCTGCTTGGGCTCCTCCATGTACCTGCTTACTACCCCGACCGCATACATGATGTCCGGCCTAGTGAAAGTCAAGTACCTTAAACTTCCGACCAGTCTCTTGAACATAGTTGGGTCCACTCCTTCCTCTTCGGAATCCTTCCTCAGTTTCGTTCCAGGGTCCGCAGGTGTGGATATTGTCTTGCTACCCTCCATCTTGAACTTCTTCAGAATCTCTTCCGCGTACTTCCTCTGCAAAATTATGATGTCGTCCTCCCTCTGCTGCACCTCTACTCCTAGAAAGTAGTTGAGCTCACCAAGGTCCGTCATCTCGAACTCCTTCTTCATGGTTCTCTTGAACTCTTCAAACATTACGGGGTTGTTGCCGGTGAAGATCATGTCGTCTACATATAGACATATGATCATCATGTCTCCACCCTTCTCCACCTTGGTGTACAAGACATACTCATAGGGGCACTTCTTATAACTGTGCTTCTGGATGTAGGCATCAATCCTCCCATTCCAGGCACGAGCCCCCTGCTTCAAACCATATAGGGCCTTGTCCAGCTTGCACACTTTCTTCTCCTGTCCCTTCACGACGTATCCTGGGGGTTGTTCGATGTACACATCCTCTTCTAGGTAACCATTCAGGTAGACAGAGACCGCGTCCATCTGCATGATCTTCCACCCATGATGAGCTGCCAGTGCGTTGATCATCCTGATAGTGTCGATCCTCGCCACTGGGGCAAAGACTTCATCATAATCCACCCTGTGGACTTGTCGGTAGCCCTACACGACTAGCCACGTCTTATGCTTCTCCACGCCTCCATCTTTATTTTTCTTCGCCTTGTAGACCCACTTCACCCTGAGGGGTTTGTGCCCAGCTGGAGGGTCTACAAGCATCCAGGTGTCATTCTTCTTGATGGAGGATATCTCCACATCCATCGCCTTTCTCCAAATTTGTTCTCGGGCGGCTTCTTCGTAAGTCTGCGGCTCAATATCTGCAAACAAACAATATAAAGAAAAATTATTATAAGTTGAAGTCGTCTCTTCATAGATATCCTCCAACCTCCTTGTCCGAGGATGAGGACGATCATCCTTGGTTCCACTGGTGCTTACTCAACCAGATCTTCCTCTGCTCGTACTTGCTTCACTTGAGTAAGGTGTGAGAGCTCCCCCTGATTCCCTGCTGGGTGGTGATGGTGGCTCAGCTCCACCCATCTCAGCTTCATCTCCCTGACCACCCTCTTCTTCATCATCATCGAAGAACATCTCCTTAATATTCCTCACCTCTTCATCCCAGCTCCAGCAGTTGTCTTCCTTAAACACCACATCCCTTGAGATGATGACCTTCTCCGTCTCTGGGTTGTATAACTTGTACGCCTTGCTCGCAGGAGCGTAGCCTACGAAGATGCACTTTTCGCTCTGATCATCCAGCTTCCTTCTCCTCTGGTCCGGGACATGTGCATAAGCCACACACCCGAAGACCCTTAGGTGCTTCACGCTTGGCTTCCACCCACACCATGTTTCAAACGGCGTCTTGAACTTTACACTCTTCGTTGGGTCACGGTTCAGTAGGTACACTGCCACCTGTATTGCCTTCGCACAATACTTCTTAGGCAACCCCTTGCCTTTCACCATACTCCTTGCCATATTAATGATGGTCAACTTCTTTCTCTCTGCCACGCCGTTCTGCTGAGGTGAGTACGCCGCCGTCAGCTGATGAGATATCCCCCACTCTCTACAAAAGTCATCAAACAGCCTAGAGATGTACTCCCCACCTCTATCTGTCCTAAGCACCTTTAGTGGCTGTCCACTCTCCTTCTCAGCCATTGCCTTAAACTCCCTGAATTTGTCAAGTGCCTCGGCCTTCTTTCTCAGGAAGTACACCCAACACTTCCGACTGTAGTCATCTGTGAAGGTAATGTAGTATCTGCTACCTCCAACTGAGGTCGTCCCAAACGGACCTGCTATGTCCGAATGAACTAGCTCCAGCTGCCTTGTCGCCCTCCGGGACTTTCCACCTTCGAACGTTTCTCTCTTCTGCTTTCCTTTGGTACATGCCTCACATACCCTCTGAGGAGGCGAGATCATAGGCAACCCTTCTACCATCTTGGAGTGGGATAGTAACTTCAAGCCTATGAACCCCAGATGTCCCATCCGGTGGTGCCACAGCCAAGCTTCCTCTTCTTCTCCTGTCTTCGCAAGACATGCCATCTCCTTGGCATCCATACTTAGAGGAAAGAGGCGATTCGTCGCCATCTTTACTCTCACCGCCTCTCTTCCTTGACTACCTTTCATAGCTAAGGTATTATCCCTCAACAGAACACGATAGCCATTTTCCACTAGCTGCCCAAGACTTAGGATGTTACTCCTCAAGCCCGGCACATAAAAGACATCGTTGATATGCACCTCCTTCCCATTCATCGTGACCATTATCACTCCTCTTCCTTCCACAGATATCTTCGAGGCGTCTCCAAAACTGACTTCACCACCATTTTCCTCAAGGCTGGTGAACAACTCCTTATCTCCACACATGTGGTTACTTGCGCCAGTGTCCAAGTACCAAACTCCATTCCTCCCTCCTGCAGCACCTTGGATGGTAAGGAACATCATCGGGTCGTCACCCGTGTTGCTTGCTTCAGCATAGTGATTGGCATCTCCTCCCTTCCTTGGAGCCCAACAATCGTAGCTCATATGCCCGAACTTGTTACAGTTGTAACATTGAGTCTGGGACATATCTCCTCTTCCTCTTCTTTGACCTCTTCCCTGGTTTCTTCCTTGTCCTCTGTCTTGGCCTCTCCCTTGGCCACTTCCTCTTCCTCATTCATCGTGTCTCCAACCCTGAGGTTGCTCTGCCTCCTTTTGGTTATACTGATTTCTTCTGAAGTCTCTTCCACCTCTTCCTCCTCTACCTCTTCCTTGGTATCCTCGGCCACGCTGGCCTCCTCTTCCTGAGCTCTCCCCAAAGTTCAGTTGAGTCTGGAGTGCTTTCCCCAAGCCACTCGACTACTCAACATCCTGCAGCATGCGGTACTTATGAGCTTGCAGCGAGTCAACAAGTTCATCTACCTCCATCTCGGTGAGATCCTTCGACTCCTCTATGGCTACTACCACGTGCCTAAACTTCTTGGACATAGACCGCAGGAGCTTCTCCATGAAGCTAACATCATCTATCGTTTCCCCATTCCTCTTCATCTCATTTGTGAGCGTCCGTAGACGCGTCACGTAGTCACCAACCTTCTCTGAGCTTTGCATCCTCATCACCTCGTACTGGGCTCGGAGGGATTGTAACTTAACCTTCTTTGCTTTATCAACTCCCTGCATGGAGCGTTGTAGTATCTCCCAAGCCACCTTGGATGTCCCAGCATCTGAGATCTTTTCAAACGTCGCCTCATCAACTCCTTGATACAATAGGAATAAGGCCTTCTTGTCCCGCTTCTTTGCTTCCCTCAACGATGTCTTCTGAGCGTTAGTCAACGCTGCCTCCGCTTCAGCAGTAAGTACCTCGACTCCCTCTTCAACTATCTCCCATAACTCTTTGGATGTGAGTAGCACTCGCATTTGTATGCTCCAATTCCCGTAATTTGTCTTTGTCAGCTTGGGGACTTGTCCCGGCATGACGCTTCCCATTTCCATCTCAACTCTTCACTGAACACTTTCAAGTAACTTCCAGGGGGTCTAACATGTCTCTGATACCACTTGTTGGAAATGTGTATGGGTTCCCGCTCTATCTCAATTCCACAAACCGATCTCACTTAACACCAAATAACACAAGTCCAAAATTGTGAGACCGCCACCACAAACCGCCTACTCGCGCGGTCTCCCTCCTGCGAGACGACCAACCTACCCGCGCGAGCTCCCCTCCGCGAGACAACTACGGAGCGAGATCGCCACTCCAAACCGCCTACCCGTGCGGTTTGGTCCCTGCGAGTAGCACCCTTCACACGCGAGCTTCCTTCCGCGGGCGAGCGGGCACTGCGAGCCCAACAGGCGAGACGGCCCCTTGCTCGCGCCCAGACCTTCACACGCGAGCGCTCAAGCCGCGAGTACCCTCTCGCGGAGAGATCACCAAGTCACCAAGTCAAGTCGCCCAGCTACTTTTACAATCCGCCCGGACAACACATGCGCTGCAGCGCTTCTCCCTCTCTATCCTCTCTCAAATGAGAAATCCGGAAAATGGTAAGTAATTTCACTTTTTCTTCCCTACTATAAGTACATGGGGTGGGCCTTTATATAGGCAAAGCAAAACATACCAAAATTCTCTCTCCTAATAAATACAACATCTCTCTCATATTAAATGCACGCAATCATAAATCATAAAATAATATCAAAACAAACTCTGACTTGTTGACCAGGTCAACATAGTCAAACCCCAACATATATATGACACCGGCTTGCATGTTGTGAAATTAATTAAGGCTCCGTTTGGCGCGATGAACTCGGTGGTTATGTACAGTTGTTTGTTCATGACTTCCTGAGATTTCCTAAGAAACTTCATCCATTTTATGTTCAAAACTAGTTTTCTTACTTTTCAAAATGGTTAATATATTTGGATTCCTCTTATCAAATCAATAAATTTTGACTATTTATATATCAAAAACGGTGGCTAGACGAGGAAAAAACAGTTCTGATAAGATGAAAACGTTCAAAAAATAATAGTTTTGAAGAAAGTTGATGTGTGACCCTCGTGTTAAAATGTTTAGAACTCAATAACCGCATTCAAATAAATTTTTTGTGCACCCTCATTATCAATTTGTGCATCACAATTATTAATTTTTTGGATTCACCACTTTTCATGACGGTCATCACCGTTGTCATGTCAAACATACATTCACTATGACGTTGACACTTTTGTCTAAACACCATAACAGACAGTGTTTAAGTTGTCATATTAAATAATATCCCATAGTTACCTTCATGTGCATAGAATGTTTTCACAAGTTCTATTATTTAACTTTAATCCATAACCACATATATGCTCAAAGTTTGATAAATCTAACATAGTACTTTCCCTATTTACAAATGCCATCAACAAATATATTTCTGATTGGGTTGGCCTTAATTTATTGGGAAATCGGGCTGCACTTAGCCGGTTCACCCACTCCCACCACTAACGCCATGAGAGGTTACATGCGTAACCACTGCACGCGGCGCGCCCGATCCCCACGGTAACCACCGTGCGCCGGATCCCAGACCTAGTGCACCCAACGCCGACCGACGGCGCCATCGCTCGCGCCCTTTCCTCAACCTCTCATCCCCGGGCGGCCTCACTGCGGCTGGCCCAACGAGGGACAGCTGAGGCCGACCGACCCCGGGCGGCCTCGCCGCGGCCCGCCCCCGCAAGGGCCGGCCAGCGCCGACCAAGCCGGAGCGGCCTTGGCTCTGCCGGCCCCCGCAAGGGCTCCCCGGACCCCGCTAGGGCTGGCCAAGGCCGCCTGTTCCTGGGCTGCCTCACTGCAGCCGGCCCTCGTAAGAGTCGGCCAAGGCCGTACAACCCCAGGCGGCCCCCTCGCGGCCAGCCCTTTCAAGGGCCAGCCGGGGGCACTCGAATCCGAGCGTCCTCGTTGTAGCCAGTCCCTCACAAGGGCCGGCCGGGCGGCCGCCCGACCCTGGGTGGCCTCACCGCGGCCAGCCCTCGCGAGGGTCGGCCAAGGCCGCCCTGCTCGGGAGGCCTCGCCGCAGCCGGCCCCCACAAGGGCCGGCCAAGACCGCCCCTACTCGGGCGGCCTCGCCGCAGCCGGCCCCCGCGAGGGCCGGCTGCGGGAGGCCCCCGCAAAGGGTCTCCGAGGCCGCCCATATCCGGGCGGCCTCACCAGGGGCGTCACCCTGGCCGCTCGCCGAGCACGAGGGCGGCCGCTGCCACCGCTGTCGGGCCGCCAATTTTGACGGGCGGGTTCTCTTTTGGCCCCGGGGTGGGATCGTCATTTTCCATAAATGACGATCCACGTGCTTAGTTTTGAGCGATCTTATTGGCCGGTCCAGAAATATTCAAGCAAAATACCGGTCCGCCCCTCCTGAAATCCTATAAATAGGACAACATTTACTACTCTTTCTCTCAACATTTACTACACTCTTTCTCTCAACAGGATTTTCTACCCAAGTTCACTCCTGCAGGGCTCCGTCAGGAGCGTAAAGACAAGACAAGCGCGGAGAAAACAAAAGACTAGGGCGGGACGCTCGGAGCTATCCCCGCCAGCACGTGAAGACGACTCAAAAGGCGAAAACCACGCCCACCCCTAAAAGAAGTGATTGGCGAAAGACCTCGAGAGCAGAATGGATACGAGCTGCGCTCACGCCCATTCTCCCCCATCTCACCAAGTGTAACGAGCCGCGGACTGTCGCCCTTGCTCTTCTCCCAAGAACTGTGTAATAAACTTTGTGATAGTGGAATTTAGGTCGGCACCGAACCGACCGTGTGATTTTTTTCCCCCCGATTGCGGGTTTTCCACGTCATCAAACATTTGACTCAACATTCTGTGAATCTTCGATTGTTGGTACGCTCGACCGCTCCACGGGCTAGGACAGTTCAGAAGTTTAAGTCTATCAAGAGCGACATGCGGACTCTAACAGTTTGACGTCATTTATGGGAACACAGTTCCCAGAAGTTCCAAGGAGACACGAAGGATAAGCACCCCACACACACCGCCGCTCAACAAAAACGAAGTTGTGGTCGGGCGAAGCACGCGAACGACTCGAGGATAAGCCCATCAGGAGCACGTTGATCCTGGCCAGTCTCATTCCCTGGTGAACGTGCCACAGCATAAGGATGTCATTGCCACGCCGGATACTACCCTTGCCAGAGGGTTCTCCCTCTTTGAGGAGTATCATGCGGAAGTGCTCGCCCACCTCAGAGGCATGATAGACGCCCAGACACTCGTAAGAGTTCCAGCCCCAAAGAATGTACCACGACAACAAGCTCAGGAAGAGGAAGATTCCGAGACCTCACAAAAAACTAGCACTGAACATCTCGTCTACTAGGCCAGGGCCGCCGAAACCAGCCCGCTTAACCAACGCTAACAAACAGGAGCCCCCAAAGAAATAGCAAGAGTAATGACCCGAGAAGAGATAAGAGAATTGTTCAAGGAAGAATTCGGTCAGGAGGGTCGTTGAACAACACAAGTCCACCGCCCAATAAGAAACAGATCGTTGTTAGCACCAAAAGTGTTGGCGCATTCAGTCCCATTGGGATTCAAGCTCCCAAGCATCGAGACCTGTGACAGGACTGAGGATCACCTGGGGCAAGTGAATCATTTTACCGCAATCTTTCGCATCTACAACGCTCCCGATCAGTGCTTTGTCAGGTCTTGTCAGCCAGAACTTTTTTTGATGCTATTGAAAATATTTAAATATCGACATCACATCAAGTCATGATTTATTCACTCACCGTCAATATTGAAAGACTTGAAAATTTTGGACATATTGGGAATCCAATCCCACCAGAGCAGTTGTTGATCTAACTAGAGCATGAAGAAACTCCATCAATTTTTGATTGTTCCCTCCCAGTAGTTCACACAACCGACACCTTTGCCGCCGAGCCTGATGGTTATGTTGTAGTAATTCATGCAGCAGCCTACTCTTACTGTTCTACTCTATCCAACACTCTCACTTACCCCTCCTCCGGACGGTCGAACGTTTCTTCTCCAACCAGCCTCACAACAAACCTTCTTAGTTAGCGTCGTACAAAGTACCCCGCCTGCCACTACTTCAACCTCTTAACGATCACACTGCGGCTTCCAGCCGGCCGCCAACCAGGCCGGCGGGAGAGAGGGGCCGGCCCCGACGGTCAGCCGCCGGACAGTTCAGGGAAGACAATCGCACACGCACGGCGGTTTCCCCATGATCCTCTTTTGGATAGTGGGTTCATGAGGGAGTGGGGTAATCACACCTCAAATGTATTATAAATAGGATTTGGCCCCATCAATTATAAATTTGAACGGAACTTAAACAATACCTAATTGAAGCATGTTAACGATTCCAGGGACCAAAATAAACTAAATTTTTTGGGGGGGAAAATAGAACTTGTCGAGATGCCTGGAGATCCTATAAACTCTTACCCAAATTTTGAGAAAGCAAGGAACCAACATCACCAGACCCACCTCACTTTACCATTAAATATATTGTTGGAGTTGGGGAACACTTCTGGATCTCTTGTTTCTCACACCGGGTTACCCCACGTGAGCTTAGAGACGTCGGAGCGTGACCCTCTCCGATGACTGAAGTACCAGTAAACGCGGGTGTGCGGATATCCGGTTTCCGGTTCCGTGGCCTATTTATAGGCGTGTAACCCGAATTTTAGGGTTATGTTTTTCCTAAGCGGTTTCGGCTGAGGAGTTTTGGAAGCGCCTTTTAGAGATCCCTTGGAGAGGTGTTTTCCGGCGGCGGTGCTCCTTTCGTTTTTTGTCCAAATAGAGAGGTGCGAGGTAGGATCCGTTTTGATCCTTGTAACTTTGTAATCTGTATTTTGTTTGGTGAATACAAGAAGGAAGGGGAGAAGGGGAGAGAGGAGTAGCCCGGTTTTGGGTGAACCTCTGTATATCTTTGTGTTTGTGTTGTGTTTTTTATTTCTGTTTTCGTTTGAATCTCTCTTCTCGACATCCCGATTTTCTACATATATTTCACCCACAGAAAAAATCATCAAGAGCTATTCATTTTTAACTACATCAAGAATTGGCGCTCCTCTGGATAATCTTCAACAGAGGAGAAATAATCAATGAAATTGAATAATTACTTTTCACCAAATCTGTAGTGTGGTGAGGTTCAGTGGAGCAGATAAGTGACGAGAAGGGCGATCACCATGAGCACGTAAGCAACCCCCTGATCAACCGCTTTGCCCTCGTTGCACATTGGTGGAGCCGCTGCCGGCGGTCCCTGCTGAGTGCTGCCGGCCATGTGCGCGCTGCATGAGCCCTGAGAAGAAGAAAGCCACGAAGAAGAGTCATGCAAGCTTTGATAGAAGCCATGACTTTTTTGCGAATGTATATCCGATACCCGTAGTTACTCATAAGGTTTTCCTATTTATATCCATCCAGGGGCAACGGGTAGGAGATTTCACTATGATCTCCATCCAGATGCTTAGCGCAAAACCTAATAGAGAATATTAAAGAGATGAAATTGGAAGTGAGAGTGAAAAAAACTAAAAAGGGGTGGTGCTATATAGTATAGATTCAGGATCCTCTCCATTTCTGGCCATGATGTCTTGCATCTTGATTCAACGGGTTCAGTCATTCCTAGCCTTTTATATTTTTTTTATTCGAAAAAATCTCATCTACAGGATATTATTTGGACTGATCTTGATCATTAAAGGATGAAATAGATCCCCTCCATTTCATTTGAAATGGAGAGGATCCCGATCCTATAGTATATACCCAGGTGGCCAGGTGAGAAAAACTAATTAAGAACAGCCCGGACCTCTGGTCTCCAGGAAGCAGGTGGAACATATATTGAACAAGTCAAACAAGTTTAATAATTAAGAGTGGATCGATCATACATAATGCTGACTCCTTTGGGAGAGCGATGCAAAAGTCAATTCTTTCCCCCACAATCGACTTTAAATAATATGATCAATTTATTTGATATATTGTCACGAAGGATGATTATTTTGCTCATTCAACACGATATTCTCCCTATATATATATATTTGCTCATTCAACACGATATTCTCCCTATAAAATATCTTTAATTGACATTTGTCGTGGATGTGATATTTGTGGTGGGAACGATATTTGTTATGGGGGGCGACATTTGTCGATGGTGTGACATTTGTCGTGCATGCGACATTTATCGTGGGGGCGACATTTGTCGGGGGGACGATATTTGTCGTGAGAACGACATTTATCGTGCGGATCACATTTGTCGAGGATGTAACCCACTACAAATGTCTTGAATGTGGAAATTAATTTTGAACTGCAAGCAATTGCAGTTTTATAAAATTGCAACATGCAAGTTTAACAAAACTGCAACATTCAATTTTAATATTTTGTTTTTCTAACCATTATTCAGTTATTGCAGTAAAAATAAATTCAGAGAAATAACTATTGCATTACAGGGGTTAACATCTTATGATTAAACAATTAGGGACAAGCTTTTTTTGTAGGAGGTATGGGCGATAAAATTGCATCTAAGGAAAAATATTAATTCTAAAATAAAACAGATATAGGTGAACTTATTGAAGAGTGAGGGAGAACATCACAAATATGGCATCACAATGCCAATTGTTAAAAGAAATCGTTCTCCTGCAACAACTTAGTTTTTAACACTTGTGCACAAAAGAATGTTTTCGAGAGGAGCAGTGAACATAAGCTTTGAAGGAACTCTGGAGTTGGGAAAGTTAGAAGAAATTATTTCTAAATCAAATCATACCCAAATTTAGAGTAAGAAAAAATTATTTCTAAATGAAGTAATATTTAATTTCTTTAGCTTATTTGAATAACTATAATAACAACTTAGTTTTTAACACGTGTGAATCAAAGAAAATCCAAACCCTTTGTATGTGTGTGATAAAATGTAAATCTTCTCGGCAATGTTTTGATCATCCAAAACATGCCATCATTGAGAATAATATCAACTCGCATACAATTATAACCAATCAAACATTAACACATTTTGCTCTTCAATTGAGTAATCATTCTCACCTAAAAATGCCAAACAAAATGCATATAAAGATGGTAATAAATTACTAATTAGGTACAATTATAACCAAGCAAGCGTTGTAGAAAATAATATAGGCTGGCTTCAGGTGGCTGCAAGGTTCATAAAACTTTAGGTTTAAAAGAAGAAATCGAAGGAGGAAGGAAAATGCAGAAGCCTAAATCGAGAGTAAGCGAGGGAAACCAGATGCGGCGAATCAGCGCCACGTTCAACCGTCTATCGTCGCTGTTTGACTGTACATATATCTCTAATTGTTATAGACTTCCAATATTAATTATCAAATCTTAAGACTTTTCTCTCAGGCATTGCATCAAACAACTGTAAATCAAGAAAATAAAACAGAGTGGATGTGCAAGAACTTCTAGAAAAATAGAGAAAGAAATCTCCTCTTCTTGATCGGGGAGTCGAGGCCTCTGCTCCCGCCTCCAACCCGGGGGGTGGAATTGATCTTGCCCCCCTTAGTGGTGGTCCCTTCCTTGGTACCCTCTATGTGGCCTCTGCCCTTGCCACTCGGGCCTCCAGCCCAGCCGACGATCATGCTCCTGACGCCCCCACCTGGGCTGCTGTTGCCCCTAGAGCTGCCTCTGCTCCCTCTACCGGGGCTCTCCTCTCCTCTCCTCCTGTCCTCTTCCTCCTCCTGGCTCCTTCTCCTCTTCCATGGCCCACCTGGCCAGCTTCCGGGCGAACTCCGGGTTTGACGCCTCCCCGTCGACTTTTCTCGCCTCCCTCTCCATCAACTCCTCATAGGAGAGGGGGGTATCCTCTTCAACTCCATCCTGAAGAAACCCTGCCGCAGGCCCAGGGTGAAAGTCATCATCAAACTATGGCCCGGCATCTCCTGGACCTGGGTGACCTCCTAGTGGAACCGGTCTACGTAGCTCCCCGGCGTCTCGTTCACTCCCTGCTTGATGTGGAACAGGGACTCCGACTCCTTCTTCCTCCTCTTCGAGGTAGTGAACCTCAGCATGAACCCCCGGCGCAGGTCCTCGAAACAGTAGATGGAGCTGGCCCGCAGCTGATGGAACCACTCCCTCGCCTTCTCCTTGAGGGTGATGGCGAAGAGTCGGCATTTGAACTCATCCGACATCTGCCGGATCAAGACCACATCCTCAAACCACTGGACGTGTTGGACCGGATCTCCCTTCCCGATGTAGTAGGACATCTCGGGTTCCCTGAACCCTTCTGGAACTAGAGCTGAAGAGACCAACTCGTTGAAGGGGCTGCCTCCCCCTACTGGGCGAGCTGGCGAGTCTCGCGAGCCCAGCTCGCCGAACCGGCCTCGGCTTGCCGAGCCTGGGAAGGGCTCCCGCCCGGGGAGCTCGCACCCCCGGCCCTCCTCGGCAATTTCCTTCCCAGCTCGCCTGCCGGGAGCGTCCTCGCCTAATGAGGGGGCGGCTGCGATCTGCATCGCCGACGTCAAGCACTCTGCCCGCGTGCCGAGTGCGAACTTGACGAGGCCCAGCACCTCGTTTCTGAAATCTTCAAACATCCCCACCGTGGCCAGAGGTGTGGGGGCGCCGAGCTCGACCTGTTAGGTCCCTGTCCTCCTGTCATCTAGCTCGCTGAAGCTTTTCTGCACTGACCACGCTCCACGCTCACCGCACCAAAATGTTGAAACCGAAAAACGGTCTCCTATGGAGTTCACCCTTGGGGAAGGGGTGATCGCGCGCCCACTTCACTCCTGCAAGCAAAACAACAAAAGAAACAAAGGATAACTGACCCAAGGGCTCGGCGGGGAGGACCCACCACACACCCGGAAGATCTGAGAGCGCTTCCCCTCCTTAGCCAAAGGCCGAGCTAAGGTACCTTCAGAAAGCACTTGAAAACTGGAGCAAGAGAGCATAGGAAGCCTGCATTCTGGGGCACCCCTTGGGTCCTATTTATAGTTTTCAGAATCTGAACTGCCAATAACCAAACCGAACTGACCTGAAGTTACCAAAATACCCTTGGTTGGGTCTTCCAACAGCCAAACTCCGCTGTTTTGTAGGGCTATGGGCAGACCAGCGGGGGAAAACAGTAAAAAGTACCTCATGGATCCAGGCGAGCTGGGGAGCCTGGCCACCTCGGCAGATCCGGCTCGCCTACTGTTGTCGAGCTCCGTTGCGAGAGCGCGAGCTGGGACGGCGAGCTCGCCCATCCGTCGGCCTCCATTAGTCGATCTCAGCCCGACGAGTCTTGACTTAGCTCGGCAAATGCCGAGCTCGCGGTCGACGAATGCCGAGCTCGGGTTCGTCTTCTCCATGCCGAGCTCGCCCACTATCTCCAGATTCCTCTGTTGGGCTTGCTTGTTGCTTGGACGATCTGAACCGACCGATCTGGTTCCTAGCGACCTCACTCACGGGATACGGGGTTGTACAGTCTTTGTTGTTCACCATATGGTTTGAACAACCACTGATAATATACATATTGAGGGATATATGGTGGCACTAGAGGTATTGTAGGTGAACAAGTATTCATCACTTTTTGTTTCAGTCACCTTAACTTCTTCTTTTGGCATGTGCCAACATCTGTCGGCAGAATGGATTGGAATTTTGCACTAACGATGATTGAAGAAGCAATCTCTTGATTCGTGGTTCTACTTCTTGCATATGATGCATCAAGAACTATTTCCAGTGGTCTTCTCATGCATTGTTTTTGGTTTATTGAAGTTTTTGTAATCAACCTTAGGCTTTGTTTTTGTCTCATAGTACTTCTTTTTCGCATTCTTGTTTTCCTGGATGTGCATCTTGGTTTGAAAGGCTTTTTCAAGGATTGGTTTATTGTGGTGGAGCAAATCCTTATGGTTTTGCAGGGAAGCCATGAGATCAATAACAGTAAGATGCTTAAGGTCATGGGCTTCTAGTATGACATACAATTTGTTTATGGGTATGTGGCAGGGATCTTAGGATTTTCTCCATGATTTATTGTTCTTCTATTATTCCTGAAGTCTTTTAATTTGATTCACAAGGCTAATGATTTCAGCAAAAAAATCTTGTGCAATCTCATTTTTACCCATGGTAATTGAATCAAAGTTGCGATTAAGGGAGTATAGTTTGATTTTGATGACCGTCTGAGAGCCTTTGTTCTCATTTTTCAATCTCTGCCAAGCCTCTTGAGCAGATTTGGATCCCCTGATCCTTGGGTAAATGAAGGGTGCAATACCCTGCTGAATGAGATGAAGGGCTAGAGCATCCTTCTTTAATTCTTTCTTGGAGTACTGCACTGATGCACCTTCATCAACTTTGCCGTCGGATTGAGGCTCCGTTTTAACAATATCCCAAAGGTCTTGTGACCATAGGAGTGTCTCCA
The DNA here is from genome assembly GCA_039583875.1 of Platanthera guangdongensis. Lineage (NCBI taxonomy): Eukaryota > Viridiplantae > Streptophyta > Magnoliopsida > Asparagales > Orchidaceae > Platanthera > Platanthera guangdongensis. The sequence goes on from CM077159.1 coordinate 186,378,641, forward strand.
TTTTGTCACTTTAAAAATCATAAAGATCTTCATGGAAGATGGGAATGGTGGAATGTGTGTAAAGAGGAGCATGAATGGTAGATGACGAGGCCATGAGATTAAGGAAACGAGAGAGGCGGAGAATTGGACCAATATCACTATGGTGATGATGCCATTGATAGCTTGCAATGTCTCATGTAACGATAGTATTTTACTCAAGGTTTTACGGGCAAGGAAAATAATAGATTGGAGGTTTACTAACTTGAGTAAAAAAAATGAATTGCGGGTGCAATCTTATATATAGCAGCAATTGAACGGATACATTTGGGCATACATTGATTCAGAGCAAAACAGTTGATGGATGGACCTTGTTGGAAACGTGTACAGGCACCCACTCTCCTCACTTTACAAAACACCTCTCCTCTTGCCACTAACTACAGCACCGAGAAAAACAAAACGGCGAGGCCCACCACAACCCGCGCGACTACCCCAAGCGAGATCCCTCTCGCGCGCGGGAGCGAGACGCCCCTGCAAATGGTCTCCCGGCGAGTTAACACCCCACTCGCTTTTAACCTTCCTCCGCGAGTGCTCAGCCCGCGCGGCAACCACACTAGCCGGGCGAGTCTACCCCTGCGAGATGAGTCACCCGCACAGACGAGCCCCCTACCCGCTCGGCAACACACCAACTCGCCCGCACGCCGGCTTGCTCGGCAACTCCCTGGTCAGCCCGGCAACTTCAGGCCGCGATGTCCAGCTCGCGCGGTTAGAAACACAAACCGCCCGGACTACACTCCAGCGCTGCGGCGCTTCCCTCTCTATCCTACACAAGTGGAGAAAAAACCGGGAGTGAGGAAGATTTTCACAATTTTCAGCAGCATTCAAATGAAGTACAAAGAGCCTATTTATAGGCAAAAGAAAAACTCTCCAACTACCCCCACATAAATGCAGTCTCTCTCTCCTATTGATTACAACTCCTCAACTATCTCATTAAATACAACTCTCTTTCCCATTATTAAATAATCATAATTATAACTCCAAAATGGGGCCCGGTCAATATGTCTACTCCAGCAAACTCCCCCTCAAACTTGGCAAACCATGCCGAGTTTGCTTTTCAACTTTAGGAACGTCTCTACTTTCAATGCCTTAGTGAAAATGTCCGCAACCTGCTCTCCAGTTGGGCAATACACCACTTCCATTGTCTTCTGCTCCACTTGTTCACGGAGGAAATGATATCTCGTCTCGATGTGTTTGCTCCTCCCATGCAGCACCGGGTTCTTCGCGAGCTGGATGGCCGACATGTTGTCCACCAACATTTTTGTTGGCCCATCCACTCCATGATGCAGACTCTCCAGAAGGTTTCTTAGCCAAATAGCTTGGCAGGTGCCAGCCGCAGCTGCAATGTACTCTGCCTCGCAAGATGATAGAGCTATCGTAGCTTGCTTCTTTGAGCTCCATGAGAATGCACCCGTTCCCATGTTGAAAACATATCCGGAAGTGCTTTTCCGATCGTTCACATCGCCGCCGTAGTCACTATCAGAGTAACCTACCAGCGTCAGCTCCTCGCCAGTTGAGTACTTCAACCCATGTCCTCTTGTCCCATTGATGTACCTCAGGATCTTCTTCGCCGCAGTGAAATGGTCCTCCTTCGGTTCCTCCATGTGCCTACTCACCACCCCGACCGCATACATGATGTCTGGTCGGGTGAAGGTCAGGTAGCGTAGACTACCCACCAAACTTTTGAACAAGGTGGAGTCCACCGCCCCTTCCTTCGATTCTTTACTCAGCCTCATCCCTGGATCTGCAGGAGTAGAGATAGGCTTGCTATCCTCCATCCTGAACTTCTTCAGAATCTCTTCAGCATACCTTTACTGGGATATGAAGATCCCGTCTTCTCTCTGCTGCACCTCTACTCCCAGAAAGTAGCTCAGCTCACCCAAGTCCGTCATTTCGAACTCTCTCTTCATCATACCCCGGAACTCTTCATACATCCCAGCATTGTTCCCTGTGAAGATTATGTCATCCACGTATAGGCAGATAATCATCATGCCTCCATCCTTGTCTACCTTGGTGTAGAGTGCGTACTCATGCGGGCTCTTCCGATAGCCATGCTTCTGTAAGTAAGCATCTATCCTGCCGTTCCAAGCTCTAGCTCCCTGCTTCAGCCCGTAGAGTGCCTTGTCAAGCTTGCAGACCTTTCTCTCCTGCCCTTTCACCACGTACCCTGGAGGCTGCTCGATGTACACATCCTCCTCCAGGTAGCCATTCAAATAAGCAGAGACCGCGTCCATCTGCATTATCTTCCACCCGTGATGTGCGGCTAGCGCGATGATCAGCCGGATGGTATCTATCCGCGCTACCGGTGTGAAGACTTCATCATAGTTCACTCCCTGAACTTGGCGGTAGCCCTTCACGACTAGCCTCGCCTTGTGCTTCTCCACGCCCCCATCTTTATTTTTCTTCACCTTATACACCCACTTCACCCCGAGGGGTTTGTGGCCTGCAGGTGCATCTACCAGCTTCCAGGTATCGTTCTTCTTGATGGAGGCGATCTCCGCATCCATCGCCTTCCTCCAGCTTTTCTCCTTCGCAGCTTCATCGTAGGAGCACGGCTCAACATCTGCAAGCAAACAGTATAAGGAAAAGTTGTTATGGGTTGCAGCCGTCTCTTCATAGATCTCCTCCAACCTCCTAGTCCGAGGGTGAGGACGATCATCCTTAGTTCCACTGGTACTTGCTCCACCGGATCCTCCTCTGCTCGAACTTGCTCCACTTGAGTAAGGGGTGAGAGCTCCCCCTGAACCTCCGCTAGGTGGTGATGGTGGCTCAGCTCCACCCATCTCTGCTTCAGCCTCTTCTCCACCTTCTTCCTCATCATCCTCGTAGAACATCCCCTTGGTGTTCTTCACCTCCTCATTCCAGCTCCAGCAGTTTCCTTCTTCAAACACCACATCTCGTGAGATAATGGCCTTCTCCGTCTCCGGGTTGTACAACTTGTAAGCCTTGCTCGCAGGAGCGTAGCCTACAAAAATGCACTTCTCACTTCTATCGTCCAGCTTCCTCCTCCTCTGGTCCGGGATGTGAGCATAAGCTACACACCCGAAGACCCTCAGGTGCTTTACACTGGGCTTCCTCCCACACCAAGCTTCAAACGGTGTCTTGAACTTCACACTCTTGGTTGGGCAACGGTTTAGCAAGTACACCGCTACCTGTACTGCTTCCGCCCAGTACTTCTTTGGCAACCCCTTGCCCTTCACCATGCTCCTCGCCATGTTCATAATGGTTAGGTTCTTCCTTTCCGCCACTCCGTTTTGTTGAGGCGAGTACGCCGCCGTCAGCTGGTGTGAGATCCCCCATTCTCTGCAGTAGTCATCAAACAGCCTAGAGGTGTACTCCCCTCCTCTATCTGTCCGGAGCACCTTCAGTGGTTGCCCAACTTCCTTCTCAGCCATCGCCTTGAACTCTCGGAACTTGTCCAGAGCCTCTGCCTTGTCCTTCAGAAAGTATACCCAACACTTCCTACTGAAGTCGTCGGTGAACGTGATGTAGTATCTGCTTCCACCTATTGAAGTAGTCTCAAACGGACCAGCAATGTCCGAATGGACTAGCTCCAGTTGCCTTGTAGCTCTCCGAGACTTGCCACCTTCAAATGTCTCCCTTCTTTGCTTCCCCTTCGTGCATGCCTCACAGACCCTTTGAGGAGGTGTGATCATAGGCAGCCCTTCCACCATCTTGGATCCAGACAACAGCTTCAGGCCTGTGAACCCCAGATGCCCCATCCGGTGGTGCCACAACCAAGCTTCCTCCTCTTCTCCTGTCTTCGCAAGACATGTCGTCTCCTTGGCATCCAAACTTAGAGGGAAGAGGCGGTTCGTCGCCATCTTCACTCTTACCACCTCTCTTCCTTGGCTATCCTTCATCGCTAAGGTGTTATCCCTCAACAGGACGCGATAGCCCTTCTCCACCAGCTGTCCAAGACTTAGGATGTTACTCCTCAAGCCCGGTACATAGAAGACGTCGTTGATGAGCACCTCCTTCCCATTCATCGTCACCGCGATCACTCCTCTTCCTTCCACAGAGATCTTCGAGGCGTCGCCAAAACTGACATCTCCTCCATTCGGCTCAAGGCTGGTGAATAGCTCCTTATCACCACACATGTGGTTACTTGCTCTAGTATCTAGGTACCACACTTCATTCCTCCCTCCTGCAGCGCCTTGGATAGTAAGGAACATCATCGGGTCTCCACCCGTGTTGCTAGCCTCCGCATAGTGGTTGGCTTCACCACCTTTCCTGGGAGCCCAGCAGTCATAACTCATATGTCCAAACTTGTTACAGTTGTAACATTGAGTTTGGGACATATCTCTTCCTCCTCTTTGACTTCTTCCCTGGTCTCTTCTCTGTCCTCTGCCTTGACCTCTACCTTGGCCTCTTCCTCTACCTCCTGCATCTTGCCTCCAACCATGATGTTGCTCTACCGCTCCCTGGTTGAACTGATTTCTTCCAAAATCTCTTCCACCTCTTCCTCCTCTACCTCTGCCTTGGTAGCCTCGACCACGCTGGCCTCCTCCTCTTCCTGAACTTTCTCCAAAATTGAGTTGAGTCTGAAGTGCTTTCCCCAAGCCACTCGACTCCTCCTCATCTTGCACCATCTGATACTCATGTGCTTGTAGCGAGCCTATCAGTTCATCCGCCGTCATCACTGTGAGGTCCTTCGATTCTTCGATGGCCACCACCACGTGTCGGAACTTCTTACACATAGAACGCAGGAGCTTCTCCATGAAGCTGACCTCGTCTATCGTCTCCCTGTTTCTCTTCATCTCATTTGTGAGCGTCCGCAGACGGGTCACAAAGTCGTCAACCTTCTCCGAGCTCTGCATCCGCACCATCTCATATTGTGCTCGAAGGGATTGCAACTTCACCTTCTTGGCCTTGTCTACTCCTTGCATGGAGCGCTGCAAAATTTCCCAAGCTTCCTTCGAAGTCTCGGCGTCCGAGATCTTCTCAAACGTAGCTTCATCCACCCCTTGGTACAAGATGAACAGCGCCTTCTTGTCCTTCTTCTTGGTTTCTCTAACCGCCATCCTTTGAGCGTTAGTCAACGCGGCTTCTGCTTCGGCAGTAAGCACCTCGACAACATCCTCTACTACCTCCCACAACTCCTTGGAGGCTAGTAGTACCCTCATCTGGATGCTCCAGTTCCCATAATTGGTCTTCGTCAACTTGGGGACTTGCCCCGCCACGGCACCTCCAAACTCCATCTCTCCTCTACTTCAAACCTCCCGAGGGTCTCAACCTAGCTCTGATACCACCTGTTGGAAACGTGTACAGGCACCCACTCTCCTCACTTTACAAAACACCTCTCCTCTTGCCACTAACTACAGCACCGAGAAAAACAAAACGGCGAGGCCCACCACAATCCGCGCGACTACCCCAAGCGAGATCCCTCTCGCGCGCGGGAGCGAGACGCCCCTGCAAATGGTCTCCCGGCGAGTTAACACCCCACTCGCTTTTAACCTTCCTCCGCGAGTGCTCAGCCCGCGCGGCAACCACACTAGCCGGGCGAGTCTACCCCTGCGAGATGAGTCACCCACACAGACGAGCCCCCTACCCGCTCGGCAACACACCAACTCGCCCGCACGCCGGCTTGCTCGGCAACTCCCTGGTCAGCCTGGCAACTTCAGGCCGCGATGTCCAGCTCGCGCGGTTAGAAACACAAACCGCCCGGACTACACTCCAGCGCTGCGGCGCTTCCCTCTCTATCCTACACAAGTGGAGAAAAACCGGGAGTGAGGAAGATTTTCACAATTTTCAGCAGCATTCAAATGAAGTACAAAGAGCCTATTTATAGGCAAAAGAAAAACTCTCCAACTACCCCCACATAAATGCAGTCTCTCTCTCCTATTGATTACAACTCCTCAACTATCCCATTAAATACAACTCTCTTTCTCATTATTAAATAATCATAATTATAACTCCAAAATGGGGCCCGGTCAATATGTCTACTCCAGCAGACCTTACATTAATACACTTAATGCTAATGAAATTCTTCAATACATTTCCAATGCAGGCCGGCAGCGGCGCACCAACAAAAAGAGTAGGAATGGGCCAGATTTTGTCATCTTTCACACGAGCGCCTTGTGCGGCCGCGCTGTTGGAGTCGCAAGGCCGGGGCCGTGCAATCGAGGTAGCTGCATGGCCCGGGCCGGGCCATGTGGCTTGGGAGTTGGGAGGCCACACGGCTAGAGCCGTGGCCGAGGCCGTGCAGCCTGGAGGCCGAGCGGACGCAACCGTAGCTAGGGTCGTACGACCGAGGCAGCTCCGCGGTCTGAGTTTGGCGGCAGTGCGGTTTTTGCTTCACATTCGATCGTGCGAAAACTCTTAATTGATAGTTGATCACCGATTGGTACTATCGGCCTCAAGGGAATAGCGAACACCCATCTCGTAACAACCAATAACCTTTGATCGTCGATCTTTAGGGATCGCCAATTGACCAATGCATTTCACTTATGTTTATTACTATTCCATTATATTACAAGATAAATGGTATAATAGATTTGAACATGTGCACCGTAAGAAATAATTTATTTAATATATTATTATATGTTTGCTGATCTTCAAGAAAATTTCATGCATGCACTTGTAATTAATTGAATAATAATTTGTTTTAAAGGTACTCAATAGCAGCATATGCAAGCCATTAATGAAGATGAAGAAGAAGATATATTTATAAGTTGATCTTTATTATGAACAAACTTATTTCAAATTATGGGCATGTAATTATAATTAAAGAAGGAAAAGTACTAGAGGTTCCCTCTAATTAATTAAAGTGCAGTTATTAAAATAGATGGTTAGCTAACTAGTAATTCCAAGCTAGATTTTATCTTGAAATCAATGAACAAGGTAGGTAACAAGAAGGGCGACCAGCATTAGAAAATAAGCAATCCCTTGGTCAATTGTCTTGCCATCCAACCCTGAGCCGATGGCCCCGTCGTCGCCTTCCCTTGCACGAACTGCATCAACCCGAGCATGAACAGCGCGACGAAAACCAGCTGCTGGGCATATGCATTTATCGAACTCATTTTTATAGAGAGACGGCGATCTAGCCAGGGGAGAGAGTTGAGTTGAGAGTTGTGCAATTGGAACAGTAAAGAAGAAAGGCAGAGATCTGTGATGGTGTGGCTCAGCTTGGAAAAAGTGTTATTTATAGAAATACGCAGATGAGAGATCAGGGAGAGAGTGATGGAAGGAGAGTGGAAGGTGGCAAATCGGCGAATTTGACCAAATCTCTGCGGTATGTTCAAGATTTGACCGTCAGTCCGTAACGGTAACGGCATGTTTCGGCAAATATTAATGGTATAATCATTGTATGTCATGCACGAAAATCAAAATGCTATATTTAATATTTTAATGGGTGGAGTAGGAAAATCCGAAAATGCTGGGACACAATTTTCCATGGAGAAAATCTAAATGCTATATTTAATTGTGGTATTGATATTACTAAGGGCTATAGTTTTGATTTAGACTCTATTTGGAGGGATTTATTTTCGCCGTTCAAGCGGTTACGACTGCATGAACCGGATCTTAATTAAGGTTCATGCGGCTGTAACCGCTTAACCGGTGAAAATAAATTAAGGTCTGGTTCATGCGGTCGTAACCGCTTGACCTGTGAAAATAAGTCCCCCCAAACGGAGCCTTAGTATTTTAAGACTTGTTAAAAAAAAACTACTCGCACTCACTCCAGCCTAACTTACTTGCACTCTCCTTGGACGTGTGAAGTCTTTTTTTGACATTAGAGGGTTGACACTACACGAACACGTGGAAGTGGTTCTCCCGACAGGTATATCCATGTATCCCCGTTAGTTTTGCATTTAGATACGGAATCAAAGTACGGAATATGCATATTGTGTGAAGCCAATCCTGACAGGTTGGTCTGGATTGGTGATGTTTGTATGTTTTGTATGCCGGAGAAGACTCTGTGATTATCGCGTAGATTTCGGAGTCGCGGGGTGTGCAGATGGCTGTGTTGAGAGTACTGGATATAGACTCCAAGAAAACACCCGATTTGGAGGAAGAATCGATAGTCTATCCCCCTACCACCCGGTAATAGAGCTACCGTCGGCGGTAGCTCCCAATGAGCATTGTGTTGTTTGTTAAGGGTTGTTTCTTGGAAACCTTGTGGTCGTTTGCTGAAGTCTGTCTCTGGGAGATCTCTGGGCTATTTTGTGAAGCCTGTCTTGTGAGACCTGGGGATCATGATGGCATGTCTCTCAAAGACCTGGGGGCCAGTTTTGTGGAGCGTGAGCTTGAATTGATCAGCTTTGGTAGTCATAAGTGCTAGCCTAGGATCTTTACAGAGTTATCGATCATGTGAAAAGGGAAAGGGGATGCTGACCCGCGTCAGGCTTACGAGCCGGACGATTTGAGAACGAGATGTGGCTGAACTGTACCCTCCCATATGTCGGTTGACTTGGAGTGGTCAATGTGTAAAGCACGTGACTTGCTGTAGCACTGGGGCGTTGTCTCTGGCCTTGGCCCTTGTGAGATTGAAAGCTCAAATGTTGTTGACTGTCATAGAGAACGGTGGTGCGACCCTTGTGGACATATGTACCGAGAATGTGCCCTGAGAACACGGGGCCTGGACATTTGCACCAACATCTGTGATGAATGGTGCCTAAGTTGCATGTTTTGATTGTTAATATATGATAATACTAATGCCTGCAGGGAAGGAGCACCGCCACCCTGGGTGAGGGGTGGGGTCGTTATAATTTGATCAGCTAATGCTGACATTTGCACCAATGTTTGCCACCATGCGGTGGAATGTTTCGTGCAGGTGCAGCCGAGCCAAGCGGGACATAGCGGGCTGAAGCCCAGGATTTCTAAGCAAGCCCATGAAGGCCAAAGCGAATTACCTGCTTATTTTATTATTCATATGTGGTCGGCCTGCGTGCAGATGTATGCAATGTAAGGCCTTAAGGCCAAGACTATTTGTGTATTTGTTTATTCATTCGTACTTTTATGTTAGTGGATATTCAGTTTGTTGGGTTCCTGTTAACCTTTAAATTACTTCGGCTTGAATGCACTCTGTGATAGGATGCACGTATTTGGATTATGATTTCAATTAGTAACTCCTTTGACTGTCCGTAGTATATGGCGTTGGGTCCTGGTCGGACCTTCTGTTATATGCTATGTGACAAATGGGGATGTTACAAGGAGCGCGCTTGTGGGTCGTGACAGCGCTGCCAAGAGGCAATTGTTGTTAATGAGTGTGCTTCCCAGATGCAGGTGTTGTGGACGTCCTTCTGTTGGAGTGAATTGAGTACATGGTTCCATCAGAGCAAGCGATGTCTGCCTTCTATAGGCCTGAAATGAGCAAACTTAAAAAGTTATTAAAGTCATGGCCACGAGACTGGTCTCATGGTAATTTACGTTAAGGATTCATAAAGAGAAAAAAATTGATAAAATATTGTGATGACGCAGGTAGGGCCCTGCTGATTGGTAAGAAGCTTTCTCTTGAGATTGTCGTCCTAGGGGTTCCCCCCCCCCCCCCCCCCGAGTCCCTCCTAGCGACCCCCGTTGGTGGATTCGATGCTTGGTCCTACAAGAACCTTCCTAACATATCTTATCTGACAAGATGCTCGATTTCCATCTAGAGTTTGGACAACTTTTATGTCGTGCCCTCGTCCGTGATGGAACTAGCAATACTTTGACTGGTCTCCTGCACCTTTAGCGAGTGGTCAGGTCTTACGAAGTGCACCTTTTCTGGCTTCCTTTGAATTATTTTTTATGAGATTTTGACGCCGACAACGAGTGGTGGTGTTGGGGATATCGGGTCAGAGTGGTCTGCGGCATGCCTTGACTATGCTTCTTGGCGACTGAGTTGCGAACTTCTTCATGAGCAATCCTTCGAAACAAAGGCTCGGGGATTGATACTTCCATATGATAACTAGGTTGATGAGTTTCGATTTCTTTAGGACTGGCTGAGCTAGTAGTACTGACGGATTTTCTTACAGTCACACCGTACTTGCACAACAAGAAAAATCTTGATTAGTAAGGAGTAAAATTTGTTGCTAATTAGATAAATTCGTTGCTAATTTTAATTAGCAAGGAATTTAGAAACGAAAAAAAATTGTACCTAATATGGTCCTAACTAAATTTAGCAACGAATTTATTTATTTCTAATTAGCAAGGATTTCTTAGGAAGGAATTCTTTTGATGCTATGTTTTGCATTTTATATAATTATTTGGTTAAATTTTAATATTTTATATATATAAAAAAAATATTTTTTTTTATATGCGCTTGTTGAGAATCGAACCGGAAACCTCTCAAATATAAATTCTTTTACCCAACCAACTCTCCTAATTAACTAATTTCTTTATAAGTAACGGTAATATATATATATAATTATAAATTTATATTATTTATATATCATGTTATTATTTATACATACATTTATTTATTTATTTATAATTTAATATATATATTTATTATTATATATAATTATTTATATATATCGTTATTTCTACATATTTATATATTTATATATTTCTGTATATTTTACATTTGTTTATTTGTTTATTTATTTATATTTTTTATATGTATATATTTAGTTATTTCTCGTTGGAGTAAGGCAGAGAGATCGTACGGGAGTGTGACGAGCTCGGCGTGAAGATCGTGCGGGAGAGTGACGATCTTGGCAGGGGAGCAGTATCAGGATGAGAATGAGGATATAAATAGTTTCTTTAATTTGTTTAAGAACTTATAATAAGATATATTATAAAAAGTGTGATGAAAATATTTGGAAGGAATTGAATTTTTCCCTACATAAATATTTAATCTAAAATAATTAGCATAGAAATTTTGAAATAAAATATTTCGTTTCTATTTAGCAACAAATATTTTGCAACAAAATAATTCGTTGCTATTTTTACAACGAATTTTTTGTTGTTATTTTTGTAGGTAAAAACAAATATCATTTAATTACCTAAATTTGATGTTAATTAGCAACAAATTATTTATGCTTCCTAATTTTCGTTGCTAATTGAAGTTTTTCTTGTATTGTTGTTGGTTGGCTCTTTGTTCATAGCAAGGTTCAAAGCTAGTCGAGGCGAGTCACCGAGCCCAGAAGTTAGTCGATGGGTAAGAGGAATCCCCTGCTCTCTCAGGAGCGTGAGTGCATGTCTATGACTCTCTTCAACTCGGCGCGTGAATTCCACTAATTCTGCAGGCGTGGCATTTTCTATAGGAGGCGTGCTAACGAACGAGTTGGGGAGGGTTGGATTAACATGCCCCCAAGGACCGATCTTTCAGTTGTGCGGGCGGCTCTTCCTGTCATATTTTCTAGTCTCGAGTATCGTTGTGTTGATGATACTGTCTTTTGGGTCTTCTAGGAATGGTGGGAACTGCTTTCCAACAAACGACACTAAACTATTGCGATCGCTCAAGGCTCCAGTAGACCGGACTAAATTGAATTGCCTTAGCTCAGGAGCGGTCGAGCGCGCAAAAAGTCACAGAAAGTAAAAGTTGGAAGTGGAATTTTTTTAACGTGAAAAACCCTTCAATTTGATGAAAACCCACACGACTGGATCGGTGTCGATCAAACCTCCACTATTTACTAGTTGTACAGAGTTTTCTTGAAAAACTCGAGCGCGACATGTCGCCTGTCGATACAATTGTTGAGTGAGAGAAGGGTGAAAGCTCGGAGGGTGACAGACCACCGCAAGTAGAGCTAAATATCTATTTGAATGCTTTGAGGGGGTGATAAGCTCGTTGTAGTTCGGGGTGCTTTGATGATTCTTGGAAGCGGGAGCAGCACACTCTGCGCACTGCTTGGTATCTACTGCTTAGAAACTCGAGCGGTGCGTTCGGTTTTTTTTATCTTCTGGGACTTGTCTCATGTTATGTATAGAGCAGTCTGGAGAGATTGATTTGTAGACCGGGGAGCTTGTTGTTGAGTTGAGGATGTTGGGATCTTATGGTGGTCTTGATAGTGGAGCACACGGGAGTGCGCTTGGTGCGGTCTTGCCGGCAGAGCGCTTGTTGGAGGGGAGCGCACGGAGCGCTTGCTCCAAATCCAAATATTATAAACCCAGATTTTTAAGTGCAGGAATAGTCTGGACAGCAACTTCGACCGGAGATTCCCGAGGCTACAGGAATCCGGTGAAGTCGTGTAACCCCTCGATGGAAAGGTATTTCCATAGACTACAATCTTTCATATTCAGATCTCAACCCAGATTTGACATTATCCTATTTGAAATCGGACTTGAAGTCCGCTGCGTACAGAACAGGTTTCTGCATACGAGGTTTATTGAACACCATTTTCGTTTAGACTTTCCCGTGGCTACAGACTTCGCCAGAAGTCGTGCAACCATCTCGTTGGAAAGATATTTCACAAGGGCTTCAACTTTCGTGTTAAGCCGAAAGCCCAGATCTGGCCATAGCATACATAAAAATGGCCACGAAGTTTCGCTGCGCGCAGAATACAGATTCTGCACGCTTCTTAAAGAAAAATGGACGGCATCGTCCGTCTTCTTCTCAAGATCCTTCCTAAATTTTTCAGAAACGTCCTCCTCCCTTATTCAACCTCAAAGGCCAAAACTCCTCACGAAACCATTCACCCATCGTCGTATTGAAGAAAATGGGAAGGGTTGAAGAGGTCTAAAGTCTAGGATTCAAATCCTAGCATGCCGAACATAGAAATCTTCTCCTCTCCATCAAGACTCTCTTGAGCCGATGTCTCTCTCTAGGAAAATAACTATAGATCTAGCACCAAGGAGAGAGTAGGAAACTCACATTGGCTCCAGCGGTACTCTCAGGACTCAAGTCAACCCCCTGACTCAAAACACACACACTAGGGGCCTAGAGTGATTCAGGACGTTACATGCTGGAGGAGAGCACGTGGAGCGCTTGCTGGGGGGGAGCGCGCGGATCGCTTGTTGGAGGAGAGCGCGCGGAGCGCTTTCGATCGGAGAGCGCGCGGAGCGCTTGCTATCGGAGAACGCGCGGAGCGCTTGCTATCGGAGAGCGCGCGGAGCGCTTGTTGGAGGAGAGCGCGCGGAAGAGAGCGCTCAAAGAAGAGACACGCACAAGGAAGAGGCGCACGCAAGTAAGAGGCGTGCGCGGGATCGTGCAAGGACGAGCCGCGAGAGGGAGTGCGCAAGAAAGAGGCGCTCGCGGGAGCGCGCAAAGAAGAGGCATGCAGGAGCGTGCAAGGAAGAGACGCGCAAGGAAGAGGCATGCGCGGGGGCGCGCGTGGAAGAGAAGTGGGGGAGAGAGAAGGGCGTACGAGGAGGAGTGATAAAATTCGTAGTAGGATTTTCCGGCGCCCCGAGAGAGAGTCAAAATGAAGGAGAATTTGGAGGAGGAACAAACGTTGGCTTTTAGGAGGGAAAATTCTCCTAAGTTCTACTAGTTCATTCCAAGTGCGCCCCTGTGTGCTCCGCTTGCGGCGCACTTCACTCCAACTCCGCCTCCTGCGCTTCGTTCCAAGTGTTCCCCCACATGCTCCGTTCTAAGTGCGCTCCGTTCCAAGTGCGCCTCCTCACGCTCCGTTCCAAGTGCGCCCTTGCACGCTCCATTCCAAGTGCGCCCCCGTGCGCTCCATTTGATACATATTTTTTTGATCTGAACGTCATTGGAATGCACGTTTGACATGACAACGATGATGAACGCGACCAAGATAAGAAAACTAGTTTTGGACATAAAAAAAAATAAGTTTCTTTGATGAGTTGGGGCGATCACGATAAACAACCGA
>CM077159.1:186392867-186792867 GCA_039583875.1 Platanthera guangdongensis
CTCCTAAGCATTAACCCCATACAGAATATAACAAGCTAAAAAGAGAAAAGAATTTATGTTTTAATTGGTGATCACCGCTACCATTCGGGGCATAAATGCAGAGGTATGAGGAATTAAATAATCTACTTAGTGGGCAATAAGTGATGAAATTCAACAAAGAATCTCTGAAATACCTTTCCCTGAAGAAGATGTACCCAACCGGCCCCATGATTTCGCATATAGATAATTTAAAATATTGTGGCGTTGGGTCCTCTTCTTCTGGAACGGATTTCAGAGATTCTAGTTCAATTTCCTCTTCTTATGTGCCCCCTAAGTAGAGTAATACTCCTCTTCCTCTGCATTTATGCCCCGCATGGTAGCGCGCATCGCAATTATAACATAATCCTTTTCTCTTTTAGCTTGTAATTCTGTTGGGGTTAATCGCTTAGTTGGTGGCAGGCGGGGTTTAACAGCCGTATTGAAATTTCTGTCAGTTCTGTTGAAGACTTTGTTCTGTTCAGTGGAATTATTATAGATGTACTTAGGACCTAGATTTCGTCTTTTGTGGTTTTTATTTCCATATCTTCGTGCATCCTGGCTAAGGCATATGCGTCATAAAGTTCATTTGGGCGGGCCATAAGAGCAGGTCCCCTAATTGATTCTTTTAACCCATATATAAACATATCTGTGATAAAACTTGGGGTTAGCCCAGGTACCTTGGTCATTAAGTCTTCGAATCATTCTTATATGCTTTGTACATTGATTGTTTGTTGTAACTTAGATAATTGTCTTGCCGGTCTAATGTATTGCGATGGTCCAAAGCGTTTTTGAATAGCATCGACAAACATATTAAAGGTGAGGGCAGGATGATCCCTCAAGGTTTGCCTGGTATCATTTAGACGCTGGTTTGTCTAAATGCAGCGAGACAATCAAGAGAGTACCGTAATCTCATTGTATTCAAAATAATTACGAAGGTCATAAAACCAGTCTGTTGGGTCCCCTTCTGAAAATCTAGGACATGGAATATCAAAATTGTCAGGTCGATTAGAAACAACCTGAATTCTGGGAGTCGTGGCGTAGGTCCAAGAATGCCTTGCGTGGTTGTTGATGGATTGAATTCTGGATCAATTTGACGGTAACTGGTCTCTCCCACCTCAGTTGGACCCTAATGCAAACTTTGTATCCCCTTGCCCAACGATCTTGGCGCATTCTCGAACTGTGACAACATTTCACGCCTTAGTGAAGCGATTTGGTTGGCGTGATCGGAGGATTGTCATGTGTTTCAAGAATTTTTCAGGCTAACAGATTCTCTCACTTGTATCTCGGTGGTAAATTGGCTCTGAATTTGCTTCAATTCGCTGAGGAAACGATGTGTAACTCCTCTGTTTGTGTTGCTCTCTGTTGCTGCTCGACCTGAATGATATTCTTGAGTTCCAAGAATTGTGTTGGCTTTCCTTCGAACGTAATCCTTCCATGACAAATATCGGTGGGATGAAAATCTCTCAACGAGAGCACCAAAATGTTAGGCTCCCGCGGTGGTGGTGGTGGTGGTGACGGGGGTGAAGATAGACAAAGCTCTAGAGGGTGGCAGGGGATAGAGAGAGGCATAGGGTCAAGTGGTAGAAGAGGACAGTATTCTCATTAATTCATGCTTAAAAAAAGCTATTACAACCACAGCCTTATCTAAAGGCTAATACAATGAGTAACAGCTCTAAAAACTAGTCGTTAACAGTATTGAATGGCTCAGATGTTTCCTGAAATAACTCCCCCCCCCCCCCCCCACGTGGCCGGCAGTGATGCTGCATTCCCCGGATTGATGTCAGGTGGCCTGAAGGCAAAGATACTATCGCTGGATTAGTTGACACCTGGCTCCATCCAATTATTCCAGCGAGAAACATAAGGACCGTTGATTGAAAAAAGGGGATTAATCTTAGGCGTTGATTTACACCTAACAACAAAGCAATCCCTAGGCGCCAACGAACCCTGCTGTGGCGGCCGCGTCGATGGTGACATCGGGGACCCATCTAATCGACGCTTATGTGGCTTGTGAGCTCGTCCGTTGACTGGTTGCAGGCTCTACAGTCCTATTTTCTCCCTTGCTCGTGTGCCCCTTCTCCAAATCATAGCCGACCATGGTTCCTGTTTTGATTGGAAAGACCTTAAGCCGTAATATGCACACAAGGTGTTTGTAGAATTGCCTCCCCCAACTCTACTTCTCTTTCTTGGGTTATGGTTTTACTGTAATAGCACAAATAAATTTTGATCACGGGATATCCGCCAAAACTCCGGTGAGATCATATTAATCTTAAATTTTGTCTCATCGGAGTGCCGCCAAAACATGTGAATCATCCGCCAATGATAAGAAAGTTCCTCCTTCACTCTCGAGGAAGAACTTGACATTGTAATGCACCGATTTTGTCTGTTTTAAATTTCTCATACGGCTTGCACATTATTCATATGTGAAAGAGATCCTTACCCAAAAAGAAAATTAGTTTTTGAACATAAAAGCGGATGAAGTTCCTTAGATGAGATTGGTCGTCGTTCACGAACGACGGTTCATAATCACTGCGATCTTGACCATCACTGTGGAGCCTTAATAATGAGTCTGACAAAGGAAAGATAACAAATTTGTCTTTAACCTTTGATTCATATTGAGACATTGCGACCTATAGTATTGCAATTGTCAATCTTCCTGCGGAAGATGAATCAGTGAATAAGCGCAAACAGGGGGGGGGGGGGGGGATCTTGCTCGCATTTGTGTTGAACTAAAACTTATTGTTTGAGAGTTGCATGAGAACGTTCATATAATTTCTTTTTCCAAGAAAACTAGAAACCAACTACCAGAGATTGCATTGTTATCTATAATATGATGACCAAACTGCCTACATGGAAACATGCGAAAATGCCAGTGGCAAGGGCTCTTCAAGCAACTATCAATGTGATGTGTTTGAAGGGATCTTGATTGGCTTGATGATTATGTTTTCACTACTTGTGCTCTAATTGGGAACCATGCTAATCACAAGGATGGTTTAGAGTCTGTTTGGCACGTTGTTTTTACTCCATTGAGTTTAGAAAAAACATCACCGTCATAAAAAATACGTTTGACATGACAATGATTATAACCGCCACCAAAAAAAAATTATCTTATGTGAAGAATGAAGATCTCTCACAGCACAACCAGAAAAAAAACTACTAAATGAAGGATTTTACAGTATTATAAAAGACAAGTAATTCAGCTCCTCTTTTCAGCACTTGCCTCATCCTATCAGAAGAGGGGGCAGAGAAAGACGAATTTAGGGAACATTTGGTGGGGCCTTCTTGCTCCCATGAGTTTGAACAAAGACGGTATCATCATAAAATGTATGTTTGGAATGACAACGATTATGACTGTCATCAGAAAAGAAACTAATTTTGAACATAAAAGTGAATGAAGTTCTTTAGGTGAGGTCAGGCGCTCGCAAACAACAATTCCTAACCACCACGTTCATGACTGCATCCGATGTGCCAAACGGAACCATAGAGAGAAAAAGAGGAGGGGAGGGGAGGAGGAGAGAAATTGTTTACTTTTCTTTGCAGAACGGCACCCTAAAACTCTAAACCCTAAAGATGAACGGCACCCTAAAACTCTAAACCCTAAAGATGATACCCACCGCGTTCTCTAATTCTATTAAATCCCTACTGAATGAAGCCTGCAATAACAAGCGATATGCTGCATTTTTAGTACTATAACATAGAAGAAGATCACAAATTTCTTCACCTTCAGAACAGCACCTGAAGGAGAAGAAGATACAATAACCTTCAAGAAAACAAGGTATCAGAAAATCTCTGGGGAATACATCACAATATAAATATTACAATCTGCACAAGCAAGCATAAACACTCCACGCTTCGACTTCGACTCGTTATATTTGATTTTGCTGAGTAGAAACAGGCATTTGAGATCTGGGGAGTCCGTCCCTTTGAATCTCTGCCATATCAGCAACCTGCTGTATGAAAAGCAAACGATTGCATGAAACCCACTCCATTTAATCAGAAGGAGGGAGGAAACCGAATCATCCTGGAATGTTGAAGTGAAAAAGCCATGAGATGACGAATGCAAACACCATGCACGCGAGAAGGAAGTTGAGGAAGCGGTGCCCTTGCCAAAAGCTTCGTGTTTCGGTCTGCGGTGCTGGTGCAGCGGATACGTTGCTCGAGTCATTCCAGCTCTCCATGAAATCCGTCTCACTAGTTCCCGACACATTCTTCGCGATTGCGCCGCAAATTTCGCAGGTCCTGCGATGAGATGAGACAATGTGAGTTTAAAATGGAATGTAGCTCTCAGGGAGGTGCTTATGAAATCAAAGCCTCCAAGGATGTTCATGGCATAAGATGGAAGCTCTAGAAGCCAGCGGCCACTAAGGGTTCAATTGAGGACATTTCTAAACCTATTTGATGCGATGCTAAATCAATATTCATGGGTGAGCACTGAAAACTCTAATCAAATTTACTGATTTTGTTCACTCACAAAATGAATGAAAGTTAAAACATATTTTTCATCCACTAGCAATGGCATTAACTGTAAGAAGAAAAAGGAACATAAACATCAAGGAAGAACAGCATGTGAACAGGTGCTCTTAACCCAAAGCCACCGCTATTGGTAAACAGTCGTAAGTAAAAAATCAAAAAGAAACGGAAAAAAACAGCAGAAAAACTATGCAAAACATGCAAATTGATGTGATTCAGCAAGATTGTTACTCCTTGATGGGTCCCCCCATGAAATTTCTAAATCAAACCGTCAAGGCGCGGACCAAGTACGCATGGGATTGACCGGATCAATTACGTGCATCAAAGCCGCTAGCCCCGGAGCCCCCGGAGAAGAAGCCGAACTCGCGCACGGCAGGGCTATGCAGGCGCTCCCGACCTGCGCGCAGGCACGCGTGGCCAGCCCGCCATCCGCGCCCCCGCGCGGCCGCACTCCCCGCAGCCGCGCCCCGTGCGCGCGCCGGCGGCGGTCACCGCCGCCGCCGGAGACCCCCGCCGTCTCCAGCCGCCGCCGCCGCCGCCGGAGACCCTCGTCGTCTCCACCGCCTCCGCCGCAGCCAGCCACCGCCGTCCACGGGCACCTTGCTCGGGCCGCCCGAACCGCCTGGGGGGCACTCCCGTCATTTCGGCAAAAACGGTGATCCGGGTGATCGAAACGGAGCGACGTCATTCGCCAGCACAAATTACTCTCCGGCATAATTACCACCATGACCCTCCAGAAAACTATAAATAGACCCACAGACCTTCATTTGAGAACAAGTAACTCCATAGATAATAAAGAGCTCTGAGGTTTTCGGCGAGATCGTGGACTTGGGCCGATTCTCCGCTCAAGAATTCTCTTCACTCTCCTCCTTACGCTAAGGCTTCAACACGCCCCATGTCACATCAACCGCCTCCACGAGAGCGCTCCCATCAAGGCTCCGCCTCAACGAAAGCGCTCCCTCCAAAAGCTCTGTGGACTTAGAGAATTTTCCAGCCAGAACGCTCCCATCCAGGTTCTGCGAGCTCAACAACATTCCAAGGCCGGAGCGCTTCCATTGAGGCTCCGAGGGCTTGGTTGTTTTTCCACATTTTCTGCACCTGTAATGGAGTAGCGTCATGTCGCCCTCCGAGATCAAATCAATCTAGCTTGAGCTCAAGATCAATCTACAGGTCTCGAACTCAGGCCATAAAATATGAGCTCGTCGAGCTCAAAATTACTAGCGTGGGCTGGAGCTCAAAACAACTAGCTTGAAATCAAGCCATGAATCCTATAAAGCTTGGTTCAAGTATGAGTAGTTTGCACCCCTAATCCTTCATCCACGTTCACCGTCAAAACAGATGAAAATTAGATCCAAAAACTATCGAGTGTATGTTTGTCAAGTGTACTCAAGTGTGAAAAATCAAGATTCTTTTCTCATGTATCTTCCTTTGTCATTTAAATAAAATGAGATAACATTCATACCCTTTGTGCTTATGTCGCATGAGTTTCTGAGCCTGTGGAAATATATTTGCAACATTCTTATGAAAAATACAAGAAGGTCGTGGTTACAACTTAATGATAAGACGGTCGGTCAAGTACTGAAGTGCACTCAACAAGAGGAGGCTTTGGTTGTTGAACTTGTGCAAGTCTAAGAATAAAGTTAACTCCTGAAAATGAGGTAACAATACTAATCCTTTTTCATAAAGTCTGCTAGAGCTTCAACTTCCTATAGCCATTTGGAAGGAATTATGGCGTACACCAAAGGACCATTATATTCTATTATTTTGTATTATGTCATTTGAAAAGTACTCACCATCCAATAAAATTTTCTTGTAAGCTAAAATAGTTATCTCATCTCAACTACCTTATTTGAGGTATTGTCTAAGTGAAAATTGAAAGAACCTACGAATTAAGAAATGGAGAATTAAAAAAAGAATAAGAAACCAGTGGATTTGGACATTTGCGAGTTACTTTGCAAGTAAAAAACAAGTAAAAACTTTACACCAAATTTTCAACAAACCAAATATCTTGTTAACCCAAGCAATCCAATGCAAATGGCAGGGGTGTGCATAAGTAACCGAATAACCGAGAACCGAACCGAAACCGACCCGAACCGGTTCGGATCGGTTCTCTAATGGTTCGGTTCGGGTACGGTTCTATAAAACATAGAACCGGCGGTTCGGTTCGGTTCTCGGGTCTTATGGTTGGGACCCGAGAACCGACCCGAACCGATTTTAATAAAAGTTTAATTTATAATATATAATTTAATGTCAATTTTCTTGAAAAAGCGCTGTCAAAATTTATATTTTCACGACACTTTTATATAAAAAACAACGACAATGTTCTTATAGAGTATTAGCCATATTGTTTTCAAAAAAAATGCCGCAAAATAAAACACTACAGTGACGTTTTAAAAAGCATCGCAAAAAAAATATTGATGTAAACCTAATTTGTTGTAGTAGAAGGCTCCCCTGTTTATTTTAAATCAAGTGAAATGTGAATAACTCTCCTCTCCCGTTTATTTATTTTAAATTCCATAAAATCTTGAATGACTCGCCTCTCCCGTAGTCCCGTGAAAAGCCCTTCCGAACCTTTCCGCCCCCATCGCCATCTCGCTGGCTCGTTGTTATAGATGACGATGCCTCTTGCTCTAGGTCTCAGTTTCTTTGATCGTCATTCAAGTGGGAACCGAGAACCGAACCGACATTTCTGGTTCGGTTCCGGTTCTGCAATTTAGAACCGTGGGTCGGTTCCAGTTCCAAAACTTGGGAACCGAACCTATACGGTCGGTTCCTGATTCTGAGGGAACCGAACCGATCCGAGTTGCACCCTAGCAAATGCATTACTGGGCCGTAATGCTAGAGTCAAAAGTCAAATGTTTGAGATTCAGGTACTTTTCACATTACCAGAGAACTCTATCTTTTTAAAATTCAAATGTTATCTACATACATTTAGTCGGTATGTTTCATAGATTGTTTTATTGACGGCCTCTAATTATTGATATACAAATATCAAATGTGTGCAAATATTAATGACTAATAGGTCGTTACCAAAGTTGCAGAACTCTCCGTTTGGTATTCAATTTTTTGCTCGGATAGCATTTTGATTCAGCTGGCTCGTTGTTATAGATGACGATGCCTCTTGCTCTAGGTCTCAGTTTCTTTGATCGTCATTCAAGTGGGAACCGAGAACGAACCGAACCGAACCGAACCGACATTTCTGGTTCGGTTCCGGTTCTACAATTTAGAACCGTGGGTCGGTTCCAGTTCCAAAACTTGGGAACCGAACCTATACGGGTCGGTTCCTGATTCTGAGGGGAACCGAACCGATCCGAGTTGCACCCTAGCAAATGCATTACTGGGCCGTAATGCTAGAGTCAAAAGTCAAATGTTTGGAGATTCAGGTACTTTTCACATTACCAGAGAACTCTATCTTTTTAAAATTCAAATGTTTTCTACATACATTTAGTCGGTATGTTTCATAGATTGTTTTATTGACAGCCTCTAGTTATTGATATACAAATATCAAATGTGTGCAAAATATTAATGACTAATAGGTCGTTACCAAAGTTGCAGAACTCTCCGTTTGGTATTCAATTTTTGCTCAGATAGCATTTTTGATTCAGCTCGTTGGAGAGTTTGGGTAACGATGGGGATCAGCGACATGGACCCACGGTGGAGCATAAGTTTTGGGTCAGCTTGGACTTTGGAGCCGATTAGCCACCATCCATAGTTGGCATTTACGGATCGACGATTCGACTTTGCAGATGAGTCCGGATTTTCGTTTGCCTATTTTTTTATTAATTATGTTGTTATGTTTGGTTCTTATTTCATGTAATCAGACCTGCTACATCAACGACCAATCATAGTCGTAATGAAATAGGACTTGTTGCGCCCAACTCGAGGCTCCTGCAGACCGGTCTAGATTGCACCGTCCTAGCCCGGGAGCGGTCGAGCGCGCTAACAGTCAATGAAAAGAAGACGGCTGAACAAGAGACTTTTTTTAATGTGAAAAACCTCGGAAATAGATGAAAAACAACATGGTCGTGTTGTGCAGACCAAACTTCATGTGGTCGGGTTGTGCTCAGAGGGTGACAGACCACCACTCGCGGAGCTAAGTCTTTTGCTTGTCGTGGTGGGGAGCACTGCACTTTGGATGCTTTGAGATCTTCTGCTGGTACTCGGAAGCTGAAGGGGTGCACTTTGCACGTCTCAGCGTCTGCAGCTTGTCTCCTGCATCGCGCAGAGGTATCTGGGGCGGTCGACTTGTCGTTGACTGGTGGACTTCCTGCTGAGTTGAGGGCATTGTGAGCGCTGAGTGCATTGCGCATGGAATGCTTGCTACGGTGCACGCGGAACGTGCTTTTCTCGTGGCAGAGTGCGTGCGGAGTGGAGCGTGCACAGGGGTGCTCGAAGGAGGATGAAGGTCTTTGAAGGATCATCAAGGCGCTCGAAAATCTTCGAAGGCGAAGGAGATCTCCAAGTGATCCCGGAAAGAGCTATCACGCGCAAGGAGAGGAAGCAGGAGGAGAAGAGGATGGAATGAAGGAGGGTCATGGGGTCCTAATTATAGGATTCTTGGGTGATTATGGTGGTTATGTGATTATCTGCAGACCATAACCACCTTATGTGCTATTTGCAGACCAGAACCATATATTTTATGTCGTACATATTTTTAGAAGAATTATGATGTGCACACCAATCATTATTTTTGGCTATGCTCCCCCACCCCCACGCACACACATGATGGGCAGTTATGAGTTAGTAACATGTAGATCTGACGGTGGAGAACGCATAACGGCGATCCGACGGTAGTGGTCGGCGACAAGACTCCGGTGGTGGGAGGCCGGTTGAGTAGGAGGGAGCGACGGCCAGCCAGGAGGCCCACCGCGATCGTGCGACCGTGAGGTGCGGCGGCCTGGCTGGGAGCAATGTTTTAAATATCGGATGTCGGACACATATCAGATTGTGTTTTTAAATGTCGGAAGTCGGAGATATGTCGGAGATATTTTAAAATATCGGATTTTCATATATTATAAATAAATTTTTTATTTAATGTATACTAACTATAATTATATGTTATAAAAATAGAAAAATAATATAACAAATAGATAAAAAATGAGTCATTTATATTATGAAATAAATTTAAATAGTATCTAAGAAAAAATATTATTAACAAATACAAAATGGTACATTGTAAAATATATTTAATACTATACACTAATTTTATTTTGATAATAATAAGTTTATTGCAAATTAAAAAAATTTAAATGTTAAAAATACTTGATTTATTATAAATTTGTTCAAACTTATAAATTTATATTAAAAATATGAAACAATCAACTAATAAGTGTATTAAATATTTTCCTATTTTTTATAATATGAAATTAAAAATTTGTGAAACAATTATACAAAATTGATTGTAAGAATAAAACGTTAAAATTTTGAAATAATAAGTTTAATCGATTTAAATATACATAATATAGTATCTATAGGTGATTTAAATATATGATGTTTGTCTGTGTTAGAAAAGCCTACTTTATGGCCCATCTAGGGGCCCATTCTTCTCTCTTCTCTCTCTATTTGTATTAGTCTCACATCTTGGATTGGGATTTCTTTCTTTCTTCTTCTCTTATATAAATGTATTCATACTTGTAATTATCAATTCAAGAAGTATATACAAGGTTTGGAGCTTTTTATACATGGTATCAGAGCCAGGTTCGAAGCATCGCGGTCTCCTCTGTTCTGTTCGCCTCCCGCTGCCTCCTGCGGCCTGCCTCTCGCGATCTGCCTCCCGCGGGCTGGTTGTTTCTAGCCGCTTCCTTCTGCGGCTTGCTCATCTCAGTCCGCTTCTTTCTCCGCTCCCTCCTGTTGCTCTCTTTTCTCCCGTGGTTCCACCCCTATCCCTCCCTTCTTATAGTCATTTCTCCTCCATCTGTGGGGCCACCTTCTCCTTTATTCTCCGTTGTCCGCTGCGGACTCCCTCCTTGTTGCGGCCTGTCTTCAGTCCGTTGCGACTTGTTCCAGCTCGCCGCATCCTACCTTCCCTCTCCGCCTGACCGTGCGGGTTGTTCCTCTCTTACCCGCATCTTGGTCGCGGTTTACCTTCCCCTCAGTTTGCTGTTGTGATCAGCCTGACCGTGCGGGCTGTTCCTCTCTCACCCGCATCTTGGTCGCGGTCGCCTCCAGCTCTTCTCTTCTCTGTCCGCGCGGCTTGTCTCTGCCCGCTGCGGACTTCGTCTCCCAGTCCGCTCTCCTTCCTGTTCGCAGCTTGCTCTGCGGTCTCCCTCCTACCCGCCTACCCGCCTGTCTCCGCGGGCTCCTCTTCCGCGGACTGCGGGTCTGACCGCTCTTCCCTTATCCATGCGGTTTTTTTGCGGCCTGCTCGTTCTGCATCTGCTTCTCGTCTCCCTCTTCGTGGATCCACCCTCCTCAGGCTTCTTATAGTCATCTTCTGCTCTGACACGTGGGCCCCACCTCTCTTATCCGTCCGCGGACTCTCCTTTTGTCCGTTGCGGTCTCTCTTCCTGTCCGATGTGGTTCTGCTTTGAGTTGTTTTTACTCGCGGTCTCGTGTCCTGACCGCTCGAGTCCCTAGCTCGCAGTATCTTGCTTCCCGTTGTGCGCGTGCGGACTTCCCTTTCCGCATTTTGGTCGCGCTCTGCCTAATCGCTGGTGTCACCGCGCGGACTGCTCCTTTTCGCTGCGGCCTGGTCTTTCTCGCTGCGACTTCCTTCCCGATTTTTCCCATTGCCGCTTCTCGACCCGCTAAGGTCGTGTTTTCCTTGGCCCGGTCTGTTTCTATCCGCCCGGTCTCGTTCCTTATTCGTCAGGTGTTTGCTTCTGTTGCGGTCTTCTCCTAACCGCGCAGCCTGCTTGTTTCTAGCCGTTGTGGCCTCTGTTCTTACCGCGTTGGTCGTGGTCCGTTTCTTGCTGCTGGTGCGTTGTCACCGTGACCGCTGCGGTCTACTCCTTGCATAATGATCGTCTGTCCTCCGGGCTCTGTGGTGTCTGTTTCCGATGGTGGCACCTCCTGCCTTGCTCACGGCTCATCCTGGATTTTGGATTCCGGGGCCTCTCACCACATTACATCCCGGAAACCACCCCAATATTTGAAACTCCGTGCATCCCCAGTTCATTATTGTTGCTAGTTGAGGGACACACTTCCCGTCTCTGGTGCTGCAGATATTCACCTCACTCCCTCCATTACTCTTCGCTCGGCTTTCATGTTCCGGGCTCTCCGTTCAACCTTCTCTCTATTGGCCGACTCACTGCTGACCTCGATTGTGCTGTTATTTTTTCTTCTAACTCGTGTGTTGTGCAGGATCGCAAGACGCAAACCATCATTGGAAAAGGGCATCTGTCGAATGGTCTCTATATCCTTAACCCGTCTCCCCCAACGGTGTTGTCGTCCATTAGCTCTGTTGACTGGCATCGCCGTCTGGGTCATGCTCCTCTCAACATCCTAAAAAAATCTCTCCCAGACGTGTCCTTCCACGAGTTCACGTGTGAGTCCTGTATCTATGGGAAACATCATCGTTCTACGTTCCCACCACATCCTTCTCGGCGTCCTGCTCCCTTTGATCTTATTCACTCCGACATTTGGGGCCCTTACAAAATTCCTAGTGTTTTTGGTTACCGTTACTTTGTCACATTTGTCGATGACTACTCTCGGGTGACCTGGATGTATCTCCTTCGTGACCGTTCTGAATTACCCGGTGTATTCCGTACCTTTTTTATTGAAACTCGCAATAAGTTCTCCACAACCATTAAAACCCTCCGCACCGATAATGCCCGAGAATACACTAGTCATACCTTCTCTCACCTCTGTGCGAAGTTTGAGATCATCCATCAGACCTCCTGTGTTTATACCCCCCAACAAAATGGCGTTGTTGAACGCAAGAATCGCCACCTGCTCGAGATCACCCGCTCCCTTATGATTCAGATGAATGTTCCAAAACAATATTGAGAATTTTGCGGTTTCAACCGCTTGCACTCTTATTAACCGTCTGCCTTCATCTTATCCTCAATTTTGCGGTTCCCTTCAATCTCCTTTTTCCCTCCCAACCTCCATTCTCCATCACCCCACGCGTGTTTGGGTGTGTATGTTTTGTTCATCATCTTGGTCCGTCCACTGACAAACTTGCTCCCTGTACCACTAAATATATGTTTGTGGGCTATTCTCGAACTCAGAAGGGCTACCTTTGTTTTTCTCCCACGGATCGCAAGGTGGTTACTTCTGCTGATGTCACCTTCCTCGAACATCAGCCGTATTACTCTCACTCTATTGACCCTCCTCTTCCTCCACCTCTCCCGCGACCTGTTATCCTCGTCCATTCCACCATCCCACCTCTACCTTCCCCACCCATCCCACCTACACCACCAGTCATTCGTGCGTGCACTCGACGTCCTCCCTCGTCTACTATCCCTACGAGAGCTGCCCTGCTCTAATGATGCTTTGCCACCTGCGGATCCGACATCTGCTTCCACTGCCCACTCGATGGCCAACTTTGTCTTTTTCACCGCCTCTCTCTGGACCTCCGTCAGAGTGCTCTCTATTTATCCTCTATCTCCACCCCTAATTCTGTACAGGAGGCTCTTCACCACCCCGGATGGCAGGCGACCATGGAAGATGAAATGCGGGCTCTCTGGGCCAACCGCACTTGGGATCTGGTTCCTCTTCCTGCAGGTCACTCCTGTGTTAGCTGCAAGTGGATCTTTGTTATTAAACATGCGGCGGATGACACCGTTGAGCGTCTCAAGGCCCGCCTCGTGGCCCGGGGTTTTACTCAGCAACATGGCCTTGATTATGAGGAAACTTTCTCTCCAGTGGCCAAATTGAACACGGTCCGAGTTCTTCTTTACTTGGCTGTTCACCGACATTGGCCTCTTTATCAGCTGGATGTTAAGAACGCTTTTCTCAATGGTGATCTACAGGAGACTGTTTATATGCATCAACCTCCCGGGTTTGAGACCACGGGGGAGTCTCGGGTTTGTCATCTTCGGAAATCTATTTATGGTCTCAAACAGTCCCCGCGCGCTTGGTTTGACAAATTTAGCACGGTAGTCCGCGATATTGGCTTCACTAGGAGCTCGGCTGACTTCTCTCTCTTCACTCGACACCGGCCAACCGGAACAGTGATTCTTCTTGTCTATGTTGACGATATCTTCATTACTGGCGACGATACTACAGGGATACAACATACCAAGCAACAGTTGAACTCCGTCTTTCAGACCAAAGATCTTGGTAACCTACGGTATTTTCTCGGGCTTGAGGTTGCACGACGGCCTGATGGTCTTGTATTATCCCAAAGGAAGTATTGTATGGACCTTCTTCATGATGCTGGCTATTTGGGATGCAAACCTACGGATACTCCAATGGACGCTAATCACAGGCTATCGGCCCATAGCTCTGACTCCGATAAGCTGCTTACGAATCCGGAATACTACAGACGCCTGGTTGGGAAATTGATCTACCTTACAGTTACTCGACCAGACATCTCTTTTGTCGTGGGAGTCGTGAGTCGATTTATGCATGCCCCGAGGACATCTCACCTTCAAGCTGTCGAGCGCATTCTTCGGTATCTCAAGAACGCTCCAGGACAAGGGCTTGTGTACAAGCCATCCACATCTTTATCCCTTGTCGCATACTCTGACGCTGACTATGTCGGGTCATTGATGATAGGTGTTCCACAACAGGTTTTTGTACTTACTTCGGTGGACATCTCATAACCTGGCGGAGCAAGAAACAAAATGTGGTTGCTCGCTCTTCTGCTGAAGCTGAGTACCGCGCCATGGCTGCTATTGTTTTTGAGTTAACTTGGTTTGAGAGCCTTCTGAGAGACTTGGGTGTTCGTCTCTCATCACCAGCGACCCTATTTTGTGACAGTCAAGCGGCAATCCATATTGTCCAAGAATCCAGTCTTTCACGAACGCACAAAGTATATTGAAGTTGACTGTCACTTTATCCGAGAAAAGGTACATGCAAAGAAAATAGATTTAGAGCATGTTCCTGCTGCAAGCCAAGTTGCTGACATCCTGACTAAAGCTCTCTCCCGGCCACTATACTACCAGTTTTTATCCAAGCTTGGTGCCTACGACTTGTACGCTCCAGCTTGCGGGGGAGTGTTAGAAAAGCCTACTTTATGGCCCATCTAGGGGCTCATTCTTCTCTCTTCTCTCTCTATTTGTATTAGTCACACATCTTGGATAGGGATTTCTCTCTTTCTTCTTCTCCTATATAAATGTATTCATACTTGTAATTATCAATTCAAGAAGTATATACAAGGTTTGAAGCTTTTTCTACAGTCTGCAAATATAATATAAAATAAAATAGCGGGTGATATATTTAAAAGTCGTGTCGGCTGATATATCGGAAAAGATCGGACATGTCGGCCTATATTTTACAAAAGGACATAATCTATTATTTTGAGAAAAACATATCGTTTTTCTCTAAAAAATGACATGTCAGACATATCAGAGGACATTTAAAACAATGGCTGGGAGACCGGCCGCGACCCCCCGCGGCTAGAAGCGTCTGGTCGTGAGGCGCAGCAGCGGCCGGCCGGTCGCGGCCCCTTGTGGTCGCGTGTGTGCGGCCGCGAGGCACAACGACAGCCAGTCGTGAGTCCGGACGCGACCCTTCGCGGCCGCATGTGTGAGGCCGCGGAGCGGCGGCGGACGGCCGGGAGACCGGTCGCAGGCCCCCGCGGCCGTGTGCGTGCGGCTACGAGACACGACGGCGGCCGGACGCGGGCCCTTGTGGTCGCGTGCGTGCAGTCGCAAGGCGCGGCAGTGGTCAGCCGGCGGAGAGGTCGCGTGCGCGCAGCCGCGAGGTGTGGCGGTGGCCTGCTAGGAGGCCGACCACGACCCACGCGGTTGCGTGCATGTGGTCGCGAGGCATGGCGCTGACTGGCCAGGAGGCCGGTCGCGGGCCCTCGCGGCTGCGTGCATGCGACCGCGAGGGCCGGCGCCGGTCCGGCCAAGTGACCGTCCGCGGGCGGTTGGCACAGGAGGTTTCATGGCAATTTGGGCTCGCGGATTGCGCATGTGGTGGTTTAGAGCGGTTCCTTCCATGACCCCCAGTAACTTAATGGGGGACATAGGAATTCCGGCTATTTGCAGCCCAAAATTCCTATAAATGGAGGACCCCATCAGGGCCAAAGAGTGGTTTTGTTATAAATGTGTGCAAGAGGGGGTTGTTGGCTTTTCGCTGTATAATTTGGAGAAGAAACATTCCAAGAAACTAACAATCCTCTCACGATGACAACTCTGTGATACCCTAGGTGACGACTCCTAGATATTTTCCTGCCTTTCCTTTTGTATCCCCCATCCATAGTCGCAACTTTCCCCATCTTGAAGCCTCCACTGAAGCCCCATAGCCAAGGTTCCCCCCTCCCGTCATTGCAGCCCCAGGAAACCCACGTTTTCCTGCCCGTAAACCTACGCCCATGCCACCGTTGACCGTTTATTTACACCCAGTCAACCAAACGCCATTCCCCGTGGAAGATCCATTGCTCCCCAAAAGAAAACTCTCGTATAACTCTACATCAAACGCCTACAAGCTACAACCCATCAACTTCTCGTAGCCCAAGCAGCCCGATCTTCTCCTATAGAATCATCCACACTCAGTTCCAAAACAACACTCAATGCTCAGTTTCCCTTGTTAAAACCTTCCCTCCATCCAAATTCCCCCACAGAAATCTCATGTTCAGCCCCCCACCGAACCTTATTTCTCTCTCAAAGATCTCAACACCTCTAGGCCCAGTTCAGACCGAGTTCAACAACCCTTTTCCTCCCCCTCGCAGAACGCCTCCCGACAGTCACTGTACAACCACCATACAACATTCTTTCCTCCTATGGACAACGACCAACCACCCACAAGCTACGAAGCACAGATACGTCTTATTTAGGCTCGTACCCATACCGGGTACGTTTCCGGCACGGGTACACGTATGGTATGAGCTGATACGCGCTATTAGATTTCGGTCGGGTTTTGTTTCCGCATTTCATTTCTTCTCGCAGCGCATCGCCTTTTTCTTTTTTGCAGATCCCGCGTTCCGCATTTCTTCCCGCAGCGGCGACCATCGACAACCCATTCTGCCGCCTTCCTCTTCTTCTTTGATCCCGTACGTTGCGGCCTTCAACGATCCCCCACGCACCTACGACGATCCCGCACGCTGCGCCTTCGACGATCCCGCACGATGCGCCTTCGACGATCCGGCCTTCGACGATCCTCTTCCGCAGGTAGGTCTTAATTAATTAGTGTGAATGTGTTGTTAGCTCAATTAATTAGTTCATGTTAATTTGTGAATGTGTTGTTAGTTCAGTTAATTAGTTCAAATTAATTTGTGAATGTGTTGTTAGTTCAATTAGTTATTTCAAATTAATTTGTGAATGTGTTGTTAGTTTGTGAATACTGAATATTGTATTATAGTTCAATTAATTTGTTAGTGAATGTGATAGTTTATGTCTGTTATGGTGTTAGTTCATTCATGTATTATAGTTCATTCCTATTCAGTAATTTGTGAATACTAAATAACGTTCATTTCAATTTTTCATCTTTTTCTTATTACAGCAATTATGTCGCAATCACAATCTCCTATTAGTGTCACTTGTTCAACTTCTACCTCAACAACAAGTAGATTTGTTTCTGATGATGTAAGTAGGGATGATAATGCGCCACTTTGGGATTATGTATCTCTTATCCATAGTAGAGAAGTTGGAGGCGGAAACAGAAAATGAAAATGCAATTTTTTGTGAGATAGATTTCAGTGGCTCATATTCTAGAGTAAAGAGTCACTTGCTAAAAATATTTGGTAATGGTATTAGGGTATGTCCAAAAGTAACTCAAGAGTATTTAAAAGAGTTTCAAAAAGTGGTTGCTACATCAGAAGAAAAATGCAAGCCGGCTCTCAAGGTATTATCGTTTCATAATGCAAGTCAAGCTTCTCAATTAGTTGGGGAAACGAAAAAAAGAAGAGTGAGACCTATTGATACGACTTTTCAAATAAAGCTAGAGATGAGTTAAGCAATCACATAGCCAGGATGTTTTATTTTTGTGGTTTGTCATTTCATCTAGCTAGAAATCCATATTATGTTAGTTCATATAAATTTGCTGCTAACCACAATCTTGATGGATTTGTTCCTCTTAGATATAATGCTCTCAGAACAACACTTTTGCAGAAAGAAAAATCAAATATCACTAGAATGCTTTAGTCAATTAAAGATAATTGGGCCCTAAAGGAAATCAGCTTAGCCAGGATGTACTATTCTGGAATCAACTTAGTCCTGCTGCGAGAGAAATTGGAGCACATATTCATTCACTCATTGAGAAGAAACAAAATTATACCACAACGAGCTAATGATTTGATGTACGTGCATAATAATATATGCTTATTATCGAGGAAAGACGAAATCTACAGTCAAGAAAGGAGTATAATGTGGGATATAGGAGGAATGCATGGGCAAATCCTTTTGATCGAGTTGGCATGCTTACGGTTGCCAACTTTTCTTTAGATGAGCCAAAAATTGAAGATGCCTTGATCTCCAACAATATGGAGGAAGATGAAGAAAATGAGTGATAAACATCGTTTTATTTGAAATAATTATGAATAGCTTATGTCTAAGTACTTCATGTTATATTGCATTAGTTATGAACTTGTACTTCAATTGATTATTTATGCTTCATGTTTTATTGTTTTGAGAATTTACAATTGTATTTATAATATATGCATATATATTTATTAAATTTAATACAACGTATCCCGCCGTACCCGTATCCTTGATTTTAAAATTTTGTCGTACCGCCGTACCGGATACATATCGTACCCGGTACCCGTACCCGTACCGGTGCTTCCTAGCCCACAAGTCACCGGACCTCTAGTGCACGACAAGCTGCCCATATTTTATGAGTATCTTATAGTTTTCTGGAATTTTGTTTTCAATATTAAAACATGGTGATATGAATTTATGCTCTTTGGGATCTAGAGCATTGAAGAATTTTGTTTTATATTATTTTTGTGATTTGCAAAATCTATTCACTAACATGCTCTTGCTTTAGCTCCACGCGGAGAAAAGCCTAAGTTTGTTTTTCCCAAAAGAAATTATTTTGTCTTGCTTTAAAATATCTGCGTGTGATTTAATTTTTTATTATTGTATTTGGATATCTTTGTCGGGACTGCATGTGTATTTGGATATCTCTGTCGGGACTGCATGTGTCTTTGGATATCTCTGTCGGTAATAGAATCATCTCCCCGCACTTCACCTTAGGATTGCTAGGTAATCGCACACCCACACAGCCTACCAACATTAGTCAGTGTTTAGGTTCAATGCATTCGTTGCATGATTATTTGCATTGCATGTAGTGTTAGGGCATCGCTTGTCCGCCACCTATAGATTCGTCATGTGTCATGTAACCTCCATTTTTTATATCCGGTGCAATGGGAAGAAAAATCTTTATAATCAAACCCATTTCGGACTGAAAAGTAAGAGGCCGGTTTCTTATCGGAGACACGAGCACCGCTCTCCTAAACGAGGCCGAAGAATCAAATCCACAAGTCCGTTGTGTTGCAAAGGGCAACATAGGAATATACTGTGATATAAAAGGGTCGAACAAGACATGAACTGAAAACCTAATCCTTTGCAGTCATTGTTAAATCAAAGCAAATACTTAACCCCAAAGATTGCATTATCATCAATGTACTCCAACAGCACCCTAGTTATTTACAGTTTCAAGAACAAGCTCAGCAGAGATCCAACACCCAGCATTCAACAAACTGCATTCCCTGCACCCGCATACACAACAACAACAATAATAATAATGCTAAAAATACATTTTTGAAAAACAGGAAGAAATCACAATGATCGCCTATTTCATTGGAAAGAAGGTACAGAAATGTTTGTTAAAATGTAAACTTTTGAGATCCATATTCGAAATTCTGAAAAAAAAAATGTCACAAATTGACAGATTCTAAAAAGGCTCATTGGAAACAATGAAATGGTCAAAAAATCATGAATATCCAGGAAATACGCATTCAAATCCCAAATGAAAAGAGGAAATGAAATAACTTTTCAAATGTAAAATATTTTTTGATCAGAAACAGTAGACTTACTTGTTTCCTTTGATTTTGAACCATGTCTCCGCGCATTGTTTGTGTGCAGCAGCCAAATCTGCCTTGCACGAGCAACCTAACACAATCGGAATGCCAGATTCATGGGCATGGCTCTCCAAATTCAGATGACAAATCCTGCAATCTCTGTCATCCTTCTCCACACTCACCTTGATCTCCAGCGTCTCACACTCTACCAGTTCAGCTGAAGAATCGGAGATGCAGGAGTCCCTGCGGGGCTCTTGAACTCCAGAAATTTCATGGCTGAGTTCAACAGATGGCCTGTATTCCTGTGCTGACCTAGATTCATAAGGCAGATGCCAGTGCTCGTCGGCAGCATCAGAAAATTCGGCACTTCCATCGTCACTCCCACTGGAAGTGGAATGCCTGCAAGGCCCAGCTTCCACATCTTGCGATGATTTCTCCTCCTTTATCACCATTTGAAGATAAATTGAGATGCAATAGTTTAAAGCAAGGCATGAAATGTCCAGGCCCAAGTGTTATTTACGTGGCAGAAGTGGAGTAAATGATGAGAGAAGAAATTAATAAATTATAAATCCGCCAAGAATGGAGTCCCTCTAAACAAATCTTCAAGGAAACGAAGGATGAAATCCCTAACTTTTAAAAATCATAAGACGCCCAAAAAAATTCCTAAGCTGAGAAAATACTCAAACAGAAGAAAGAAATCACACAAAATAATCAATTCGAAGCTGCGGAATAAGATTGGGAAAGAAGAGCTCAATCAACGAAGAACAAAAACCCTTGCAAAGCAAGAATGCACGATATTTTGGAGGCGAGTCAGTAATCACTTCCACCTGTCAAGTCCAAAAGCAGATTCGCAAAGACAAAGGGGGAACATGAGGAAAAGGAGTGCGAGAAAAAGAAAGATGAAGGCACAGCTCTGAGTCTCTGAGTAAGGTAAAGGAAGGAGAGAGAGAGAGAGAGAGAGATTAAAAAAAGAGGAGAAATCCACAACCTACTTCCTTAGATTCCACAGCACAGATAAGAGAGAGAAAAGTTGAAAAAGAGAGAGGCGATGATGGTGATGTCCAGCCACTGTCCGGTGAGAGAGGAGGCAGGAAGGTCGTAAAGCCTGGGCCTCATGATACTCGTGGTCTACTTGAAGAAGAAGAAGAAGAAGACGAAGCGCATTACACTTCAGATCTGGGCCCTCCTCCTTTAATCCCATTTTATAATCTCACCTTAAAAATGGTCTGCCTCAGTCTGTTCAATTTCTTACAAATTTTATTCGGCTAAAAACTTGCAGTCTAAATTTTTGAAATGACTACAGAGGATTTTCTTTGAAATGACTACAGAGGATTTTCGTGCAGCAGCAATTCTACGTTACTACATTAGTGCTTGTTTAGTCCGGAGGATCATATAAAACTTCAAAATAGTATTTTGTTTTGATCTTTTTGTTTGGGTGATTGTTACAGGCAAATTCATTTTGAATATGGACAAATTCATTTTGAATAGGAGCAAATCAATTATAAGGGCAAATCAAAAAGATTATATGTACAAATCAATTATACGGGCAAACCAAATTGATGATGCTGCCTTCCTAGCCCGCAGATCTCCACCGCCAACGCAGCACACTCTCCACTCTCCCCTTATTCCCTATCTGCATCGTCCTCCCCACCACCGCATAAATGCACGTCCACCTTCCTCTCGCCACAACCCGCCACAATCTCCATCACCCACATCCCTTTTTCGGCAACCGCCACTAATAACACCTGCTCTGACTATTTCTACACTCATGCAACCCATTGTTTAGGCTGTGGTTCCACGATAAACTCCTTCCATTTTTTTTTGTTTCATTAATGGAAATCTAGTTAGTGTCTAAGACAAATTCTTGTTGTTCTTACGGTTCTGTGATCTGGAGTCCATTTTTCATGGATTTCCTCTTCTCCTCTTCCGCTCCCATTTTGATTTTGTTTATGTTGGAGTAAATTTGCTTGTAAACGAGGATGATCGGCTAGAGTTGACAAATCTTCTATCAGCAAGTGGTAACCCTTGGCATAGAATTAGGACTTGTGGTACCTCTCATCCCTGCTAGATGATTTGCTGTGAGCTGATGCTGATGATGGTCAATGGTGGATGAAGAATATTGTTTTTTCCCATTGAGTTTAGGTAGCTCTATCACTTGATGGTCAGATCGTAAACATATGGTTTGAGAAGGGACGCGTGAAATATGGATCCGGATCCTCTCCATTTCACTTGAAATGGAGGGGGTCCATTTCAGCATCCAATGGATAAAACAAGTCTGGAAAATCTTGTGGTGGAGATTTTTTTGAGTAAAAAATCTAAAAAAACATGGGAAATGGTGAATCCGTCGGATCAAAGTGAAATCAATCTAAACCATGAAATGAATCCCCTCCATTTTAGTTGAAATAGAGCGGATCCTGATTTTGAAATACTGGGTCTATCTTCTATTTTGGAGGAAGGAGTAGACCGTAAGTTATATTGTTGTGAATTGGGACCGGATCCGCGACTACGGTGATTCGCCGCAGATCTAGCAACGGAAGCTAGTCTGAGCAATAATATGATAAACGAAATTTAAATCCAAAACCAAGCAAACCACAGACGACAAAATAATTACGTGGTTCGGAGTTGGGACTCCTACTCCACGGGGAGAGCGCGCCAGAAAGATCCACTAAAACTGATGAGATTACACAGATACAACCAGAGACCAAACATATACGGTCGAACAACAAAGGAAAACCAAAGAACCCTAAACTTGAAGAACCGATATCGCCGGGCGGTATCGATGTCGCCGGGCGACAACCCCTGTTCTTCTTCCCGATGGATCCGTCGTTCCTGCACCTGTTGTCGCCGCCTGGAGCTGTATGCCGCCGCTGGACAGAGCCGCCTCCACCTGAATCCTCCTGCTACTGCCGCCTCCTGGAGCTGCCTGCCGTCACTGGACAGAGCCGCCTCCACCTGAATCCTCCTGCTACTGCCGCCTCCTGTAGCTGCCTGCCGTCACTGGACAAAGCCGCCTCCGCCTGAGTTGAGCCCGATGCGCCGCCTCCGCTGCAGCACGCCTGCTGCCGCCGCCGCCGCCGCGCCTTGTCTGACCTGGAGCTGTCGCCGCTGCCGCCGCCTGAACACCTCTCGATGCCGCCTGGAGATCGCCGCTGCAACACGCCTGTCGCCGCCTCTGATCCTCCTGCACTGACGAGGTCCGCTCGCTGCCGCCGCCGCCGCTGGAAACCGCCTCCACAGAACTTGCTCTCACACTCCTCGCTGGTGGCCGAAAAATAAGCTGGATTCTTCTCTGATTCTTGCTTGATTGTATTCCTTCAAGGCTGCAACAGCCCTCCTTAAATAGGCAGCCACCACCACCTCTCCATGCATGGAAGAAACGGCCCCCATAAAAGCTCCATGAGCTGGCCAAGGCTGTTACGGGAAAGAGAATTAAAGAGGCCAGCCGGCCATGAATGACCCTTGCCAAAATAGATGGGATTCCAAATTAATGATTGGCCTAGATTAGGAATAACCCCTAATCCCTCCAAAAAATCAGCCCTCCCATTTAATGTCATTCCCATAATGAGAGGTGGTCATGGATCACGGACGTGGCGCGATCCGGACGGTCCGAGTCCATGCGTGAGGTGTCACAATCCTAACAATCTCCACCTTGACACCTCATGCCACAACCGAACTTCACCTCGAAGCCTAACAAACGTATCTGAACCCCCAACCTGGATCTCCCTACTGGCGACTACAAGCCCCCTCTCCCTGGGGCCCTCACGATCAACATGCATCAGTCTGAGTCAAGTCAAGACCGCTCTTGAACTTGACTCCTCTCACTGATTTCTCTCGCACGCTCGTAACATTTTCCTCCGTAGATATCTCCCTCAACTCCACGCCTCCACCTCCAGTGAACTCCCTCGACTCCTGGTGGCGCACACCACTGTGCAGCTCCACCTTATTCTGAGTAAACCTGAGTTTCTTGGTGGGACTCCTGAGCCAGATGGCTCCTTTTGCGGAGCCTTCCACTGCAGCAATGTATTCAGCCTCTGTCGTAGATAAAGCCACAATGTCCTGCAGAGTGGCTTTCCAACTGATGGGGCCCTCACCACAAAGGAAGATGTACCCGGAGGTAGATCTTCTTCGGTCGAGGTCGCCCGCATAGTCGGAATCAACGTAGCCCTCTAGGACTCTAGAAACTCCGCTCTTCTTAACAACAAATCGACGTTTTTCGTTCCGTTCAGATATCTTAGAATCAACTTGACTGCTTCCCAGTGTTGTCGCCCGGATTCCCCATATATCTGCTGACTACGCTCACAGCCTGAGCGATATCTGGCCTCGTACAGATCATGGCGTACATCAGACATACCGCTAGCTAGCGTACGGCACCCCGAGCATCTTTTGTCGTTCTCCCTCTGTGTCTGGACACTGCTGTGACGATAATCTAAACTGTTGCCCGAGAGGGGTTGAAACGGGCTTAGATTCAGTCATATTGAACTTTTCCAGAACCTTCTGAATGTACCCTGTCTGAGAAAGCCAAAGCATGCCCCGCTTCCTATCTCGCTTGATTTCCATGCCAAGGATCTTCTGTGCTTGACCCAGATCCTTCATTTCAAACTCAGCTTGCAGTTTCTGCTTCAAAGACTGGATCTCCTGAGCTGACTTGCACGCAATCAGCATGTCGTCGACGTATAGCATCAGAATCAGAACGTCGTCGTTAGACAGAAACTTGTAATAGGTGCAGCTGTCGTACTGGCTCCTGCTGAATCCTTGTGAAACCATGAACGTATCAAATCTCTTGTTCCACATTCTTGGAGTCTACTTCAGACCGTAGAGGGACCTTCTTAGTTTGCACACCTTCTTCTCGTCACCGGGTTGTACAAACCCTTCAGGCTGCAAGATGTAGATCTCCTCTTCCAAGTTGCCATGAAGAAATGTCGTTTTCACGTCCATCTACTCTAGCTCCATATCGTTCATTGCCACCATCGCAAGAAGCACCCGTATGGAGCAGTGTTTTACCACGGGTGAGAATATTTCATCAAAATCGACACCCTTCTTCTGCGCGAACCCCTTGGCAACAAATCTGGCCTTGTATCTCCACTGGTCTTTGCCGGATGTAGATTCCTTCTTCCTGAATATCCATTTGGAACTGATTGCCTTCGCCCCTTTGGGCAGACGAACCAAGTCCCAAGTCTGGTTTTTACGAAGGGACTTCATCTCTTCTTCCATAGCTGCTTTCCACTGAGAACTCTCTCTACTCTCTACAGCTTCTTTATAAGATCCAGGATCTGTGGAGATCACCTGGAAAGCGTACGCTACCGTGTCCTGTAGCCTGAGAGGCAGTCTGACCTCTCTCCTTGCCCTTTCTCTAGCAATAGAGTACGGCTCTGCTTCCGTAGGTTGCACAGCATCAGCATTTTCTGGGTCAGAGGAATCACCGTGGTCGTCAGCTTGGTCGCTCCCTTCCAGCTCCACCCTAGGGGTGTGACTGGAGTCTCCTCCACCTCTTTAGGCTGAGCCTCAGATTTCTTGAGCATAGAGGCCTCATCGAAGATCACATCGCGCCTGACCTTCACCTTCTTTGTGTCCGGGTTCCACAGTTTGAACCCCTTCGTGCCGGTCTTTCGTCCCAGATAGATGCACCGTTTGGACTTAGCATCCAGCTTCGTCTTCTCAGAGTCCTGTACAAGGGTGTACACAGGACAACCAAAGATGTGGATGTCAGAGTAGTCAACCGGCCTGCCTAACCAAACTTCTGTGGCGATTTAAGATTTAGTGACATCGATGGGGATCGATTCACTAGATAGCATGTCGTATTAATAGCCTCGGCCCAGAAGGACCTTGGTAGGTCTGCAAATAACCGCATGCACCGAGCTCTCTCTAGCAACGTTCGGTCATCCTTTCTGCCACGCCGTTCTGCTGCGGTGTACCAGGAATAGTAAGGTGTCGAGTGATTCCCTCTTGTTTGCAGTATTCCTGGAACTCCGCTGAGGTGTACTCGCCACCGTTATCAGATCTCAGATATTTGACTCTTTTCCCGGTCTGCTTTTCCACTGTCGTCTTCCAGACTTTGAATTTCTCGAATACTTCGGACTTGTGCTTCAGAAAGTAGATCCAGACTTTTCTCGAAAAATCGTCGATGAAAGTCACGAAGTATCTGGCCCCACCAAGAGACGGCTCTAGGGCAGGCCCCCAAACGTCTGAGTGTATATATTCCAGTGTCTGCTTGCTCCGCTGCGTAGATGTCATGAATTTCACTTTGTGCTGCTTCCCGAGAACGCAGGTCTCGCAGAAGTCTAACTTGCATGTCTTGACTCCTTTCAGTAGGCCCTTCTTGTGAAACTCCAGCAGTCCTCTCTCGCTCATGTGGCCAAGTCTAGCATGCCACAGCAGAGAGGAGTCCTCATCTGTCGTCTCAGAAACCGCCGCGTCGCCGGCGATGGTAGTGCCGATCAGTTTGTAGAGAGTACCAGAGCGCTCTCCTTTCATGACCACCAGAGCGCCTTTCTTGACCTTCAGATATCCTCCCTCGCCGGTGTATGAGCACCCAGCCGCCTCTAAAGTGCCTAGGGAAATTAGACTCTTCCTCAGATCGGGCACGTATCTTACATCAGTAAGGGTCCTGATTGTTCCGTCGAACATCTTAATTC
This sequence comes from Platanthera guangdongensis, assembly GCA_039583875.1. Taxonomy (NCBI): domain Eukaryota; kingdom Viridiplantae; phylum Streptophyta; class Magnoliopsida; order Asparagales; family Orchidaceae; genus Platanthera; species Platanthera guangdongensis. Next base: position 186,419,061 of record CM077159.1, read on the forward strand.
TGATACTGCCGATCCCGAGCGTCTTGCACTCCGAGTCATTTCCCATCAGAACGCGACCGCCATCACATTGCCTGAAGCTAGTGAACCATTCTATGTTCGGGCACATGTGATACGAGCATCCCGTATCCATGATCCACGTCTCGGCGGTATCGAGGGTGGAGTGTACATGGAGTACGTCAGCATCGTTCTCGGGGTCAGACGCCACAGCCGCCTGTTCCTGATTCCTTTCTTCGCCTTTTTCTTAGGACAGTTGTTTTTCCAGTGCCCTTCTTCCTTGCAGTAGTAGTGGCACTGGTTCTTCTTGTCCCGAGACTTAGACCTAGCCCGATTGAATTTCTTCCCTCTGTCTCTCGATCTCCCTCTGACCGGTTCTTTGTTCTTCACGAACAAACCTTTGCTGGTGCTGGGGCCCGGTTTGCTCCGCGTTTCGTTCGATAGCAGCATCGTCATCACCTCCTCCATTTTGAGCGTATCCTTTCCGTAGAGGATCGTGGTGACCAGATGGTCATAGGACTTCGGTAGAGAAGACAGTAGTAGAAGCGCCTGGTCTTCCTCTTCGACTTTTACGTCCATGCTCCGCAGCTGGGAGATCAACTTGTTGAACGCATTCATGTGTTCTAGCAGCTTGTTGCTCTCAGACATTCTTAAGCTGTATAACTGTCTCTTCACATAGAGCTTGTTTGTGAGAGATTTCGACATATACAGCTCCTCCAATTTCTTCCATAGGTCTATGGTGGTGTCAGCGTCGACCACGTTGTACATGACCTCGTCGGCGAGACTCAATTGGATTGTGCTGATGGCCTTCAGATCCAGTTCCTCCCATTCCTCGTCTTTCTTCACGCCGGACTTCTCCTTGCCGAGTAGCGCCTTGTGGAGTCCTTGCTGAACAAGAACCGCCTTGATCCGCTTCTGCCATAAGCCGAAATCGATCTTGTCGTCGTACTTGGAAATCTCGAATTTTGCCGCCATTGTTTTGCTCGCAGTGCTACTGAGTGATCTGAAAAATGTTCTCGGATCAGATCTTGAGAAGGTAGGGAGTGGACCTTGTCGTCACCTACCGTTGACCCAGATCTAGAACCAGAACGCCCAGACGATCACCCCCGCGGATCCTCGCTTTGATACCAATTGTTATGCAATCGGACCGAGTACCGCGGTAGCGCAACGGAATTAAATTGAGCAAAAAACAATCGTGCAAAATAAAAAACCACAGAACGAGATATCCAAGCACACAGACGACACAAAAAATTACGTGATTCGGAGAGGAGCTCCTACATCCACGGGGAGAGCGCGCCGGAAGGGATCCACTATAAATCAGAAAGTTACAGGGAGTATTACAGTGATATCAAATAAGACCTCAGAGAGGAAAACAAAATCAGGAAGAGGGAGCCACTGTGCTGCGATTTCTGAAGCCGTCTCTGGACACAAATCCCGCTGCCGAGTCGCTACTGTGGACGCTGCTTGGACGGGAGTAAATCCTCCGCCACTGCTTCCTGAAGCCGACCCCCCCAGGACCGTTGAGAGGCCGCCGCTGCTAACACTGCTCGTTGCGGATCGCCGCTGCTAACGCGGCCTGAAGTCGCCGCGATCGGGAACGCCTGCCGCCCGGAAGTCGCACCTCCAAGAGGCGCACTGAAAGAGGTTGAGCAAGTCGATCGTCGGGCTGCAAGCGAGGGGGGTGCCGATCTGCACGTCGGGAAAGAACTCCTCCTTGATTGATCTCTCTAGGTTGCCTCTTCTCTGTGTCTTTTGGCCTCAGGGATCGCAGGAAAATAAATAGGCAAATCTCATCTCCTGATTTAGGAATTAGGCTAAGTATGGAAGGGTTCTCTGGAAACAATTTTGGCCGGTCTTAATGATATTCCAAAGAAGGATTAGCCTAAATAAGGAATTGCCAAGCCCATGGATCGGTGAGGTGTCAATTTCAACATGGAGGGACTTATTTTCACAGGTCAAGCGGTTGTGACCGCATGAACCGGATCTTAATTAAGGTCCGATTCATGCGGTCGCAACCGCTTGACAGGTGAAAATAAGTCCTCCCAAACGGAGCATAAGCTTTCTTTCTGTTGGCTGGCAATTGTTAACTGGTGGTAGGGATGAAGCTTTAGTAGAACCCAGTGACCCTTTTCCAATTTAAATTTTGTGCGCTTTTTATCTACTTGCATTTCATCATGTGATGTGAACTAGTGAGATTCTATTTTAGGGAGTGAAGTAGATCTTCTCTAGTTTGTAATGCCATCTCTACTACTCATTGATTGTTCTTTCTACACAATAATTGAGCTAACAAGGAGGAGGTTGACCATGACTTCAAATGGAGTCATGCATGTTGATCGAAAAATTAAATGTTTGGGATTCGCGCTGCTCTCTTTCTCTAGTTCGCTCAACGTTCAACCCTCACTTGGATGCTTCAGTGAACCCGAGAGAAGACTCCAAGAGACGCTCTTGTGGACGCATCGTGGATGTTTCATGGACTTAGGTTGCGTTTGGAAGAACTTATTTTCACCGGTCAAGCGGTCATGACCGCATGAATTCGGACTTATTTAAGTCCGGATTCATGCGGTCATGACCGCTTGACCGGCGAAAATAAGTCCCCTCAAACGGAGCCTTAGTTTTTTTCCTCTTCTTTTTGGACTCAAAGCTTGCAACGGAGAGATGATATGTCACCCTTTGAGTAACTCCAAACACTTGTAACAAAAGAAAGATAGTGGATTTTAGTCTACCGGTCCGACCAAGAGGTTTTTCATTATTTTCAGGTTTTCCACATTAAAAGCCCCTTATCAATCCAATTTGATTTTAACATGACTGTTTGTGCCCCTGATCTGAACTCGGAGCTAAGATGGTCTGATTTTTCGAACGGTGGAAAACCGAGTGACCCGCAACACCGACAATTTTTTGCTAGGCGACATTTTAGATTAAAAAAACACGTCCACTGCAACTCTGAAAAATGTGACATTTAAGTTTTAACTTGATCCCTCAATATTAGAGATATCTTTTCAGAATAAGTCGTTCTTGCAAGAAAAATGAGAAGACCTGTCTTTCCGTTTAATATGAAACAAGATGATCCAAATTAAAGGACAATATCATTCAAAATAATGTTTCAAGACACTGAATATGGATAGTGGAAAAGATATTTTGTATTTCTAGTTGATACATGAGTTACAAAATAGGCAAATTATGTTCCCTACCTAAAATAGAATATAGATAATCAATGCAAGTATATTTTGATATTTTCCAAGATACAATAGGCTCAATTAATAAATTATTCCACACTTCAATTGTGAGCATTAACTTATGCTAAAGTGTGAAAGATTAATTTAGGTATTTTTTATATATAAAATAAAATTATTAGACTTTAGTGGCATTTTTTGCTCGGATGAGTTTGACAAAAACTCATAACCGTCATAAAACATATGTTTGGCATAAAATAAAATTAGAAGATGATTCATAACCGCCACCAACATACCAAACGTAGTCTAGCTCTCGTTTGGGAGGACTTATTTTCACCGGTCAAGCTGTCATGACCGCATGAACCTGCCTTAATTAAGATTCGGTTCATGCAGTCGTGACCGCTTGACCGGTGAAAAGAAGTCCTCCTAAATGAAGCCTAAATGATTATTATCACAGAGTTCAGCCGCACTAAACTTTATTATAATTATCATGAAAGGGCCAAGTGTTCCACAGTACTTTTAAAAATTAAAAACTGTTCGCCTGCGTGTCGTCATCAGTTGTGACGCCGCTGTTCACCCCTTTCTTGTTTTTGCTAGTTTCCCGCACACCAAAAGTAATTTATGACATTGAACATGAAATGAAAGCAACAAATACTATTTTCCGAGGATTCCTAACATATTCCGCCCGTGATGATTTTAAAAATATCTTTAATTTAGATATTTTGTATCTTCATGGGCGTGTATTATGTGTGTGATTGGGTCATATTGCTTGTATAGTCTTGTTGCTCAGTGTTTCAATGTATAGATGGAGTAGAGAAAAACTTCAGATCCGTTTGTTTGGACTGAATTATAACTCTAGAATTGAAATTGGAGGTTCAGCTGAATGAGAACGGAAAAAATCACAAGGCCAAGTTTAGGGTAAAAAACTAAACATCCACACAATTATTATCGCGCAAGAAGTTGTTTGTGTAAAGCTCTGGGGGCACGAGGTTGGAACGGATTTAATTTTATCGTCGTCGGACGACCAACTGCCGCCATGATTGAAGAATAAACCAAAGTCAGAATTCGCCGTCCACCTTTGATTCTCTTAAAAGTCTCATAAGAGTCAACCACATGATACTGTTGAAATTGTGAAGTGGAAGTGAGTGATGGGCAGGTCGGGCGGTCTGAGCGGCCTGTGCGGACTGAGGTCCGCGGCCTGGGCGGACTGCTGACTGCGGCCTGGGTGGTAGCTGTCTTGGTGGCTTGCTGATTGAGCGGCCTGTGGTCTGAGCGGCCTGTGCGGACTAAGTCCGAGGCCTGGGCGGACTGCTGTCTGCGGACAGGGTGTTGATTGTCTTGGTGGCTTGGCTGATTAAGGAGCGGCCTGAGCGGACAGAGGTTTGCGGGCTGTAGGCAGTGCTCTGTTCAGTGGCCTTGTGTTGCAAGCTTGTGTTAACCGGCGGATTTGGGTGTCCTGTCCGCGGGAGGCTTGCGGACTGGCGTGTCCGCGGTGTCCGCTGTGGCGGACTGACCTTGGAGTTTGGCTGTGGCCCTTGCCGAACTCTGGTGGTATACAGCAGGTGCTAACTGTTGGGGAGGATGCGCGGACTGATGTCGGAGTTTCCGGAGTTGGCCGCTTGTTTGGGAGTTGTGCGAGGATTGCTTGCGGACTCTGCCTTAACTCTGTAGAGAGTATTGGCGATCTGCTTTGGGTATTGACGGACTGGGCCTTGTCCGCCGAGCTCGCCTAGGCCTTTGGTGATTTATTGGACTTGGTCACATTTCTGTGACAAGTCCAGTGTGTCCGCAGTATCCGCCAAGTCCGTTGTTGACCGGGCGGACTGCCTTTGATCGTGGACTTGTGGCGGGTGGAGGCGTTGGTCTTGTATCATGCAGACTGCCTCTTTCTTGTGCGGACTGTTACTGAAGGAGTTGTGGCTGTCCATGTGATGTTGTGGGCGGACTGTGCGGACTGTATCGTGTCAACATAGTGTGGGCGGTCTGGTGCAAGACCGCCCAATAGTGAACATGGGTGTCTTGCTTCTGGCGGTTTTCTTGGAATCGGGCTAAGCTTTTGCGGACTCAGCGGACGGAGGTTTTGCTAGTGTGCGAGCTGGGGTGATGATTATATCCACTAGGGTGGCGACCACACTCCTCACCTCGCCTATAAATAGACCCCCCCCGGCACGTCGACAGTAACAGAGTAAACAGTAAGTTGGGTTTGGGCAAGTGTTGCGGTTGCGGTTTTTGTCCGTGCGGATTGAGTAGTGCTGACGGTGTTGTGTGTGTGTGCAGGTCGCGCGACTAGCTTCAAGGAGCCAGGAGTTGGGCATTGAAGTGTGCGGTTTCTGCGGTCTCAGCTGGTCGCTTCTGCGGCTTGTCAGTTTTCTACTTCAGCTTGATCAAGTTCCAATAACCTGTCTGCCGGTCTCAGGCGGGTAGGCGGTCTGTTCCTCTGTTCTTCAGCAGGCAGCGAATAACGGTGTGTCCGCGCGATCTCGCGGTCTCGGTGGACTCCGTGTGCTATTCGGCTTTGTAGCAGTTGCAGCTTGGGCGGCTTGGGCGACCTTGGCGGACGAGGCGGTCTCGACGGTCTCCAGTGCTGTCCGCCGGCTTGTTGTTCTTTCTGTTTGTAGTTGTGTACTAGCGAAATCATGTCTCGCTACGTATACATCGCCTTGTAAAGAAGTGTGAATGAATAAAAGACCTGTTTGTGCTTCCATTTGTGGTTGGTGTTAAACTTGCTTCTTGGGTTTTTCCGCATGATCAAAATGTGAACTGGGTAGTTATGAGAATATTAATTTGGCTTTAGGCTACCTTGCTGACGACTTTGAGAAAATTCAACAGATACTTCACCTGTCAACTAAGGCATTGTTTAGCGTGGCGTTTTTGCTAATACCATTTATCATAGAATATATGTTTAACATGCAGCACCGAGAAAAGAAGACTAGTTTTGAACATAACAATGAATTGAATGCATTTTCGTAGGCAAGGTCGGGCATTCAGCTCTTTCGAAGGTTCATTACCACCTCTTTCACGGTCGATACCGTCGTACCACCTCCTTCACAAACAAAGGTTCATTACCACCTCTTTAAAGGCCGATACCGCTGTACCACTTTTAAGGCTGTGTTGGGCGCTTATTTGCTTCGGTGAGGTTGGACAAAAACGTTATTGTCATAGAATGTATATTTGGTATGACAAATGTTACTACCGTTATAAAAAAGAAACTAGTTTGGGACATAAGATTTTGGTATGACAATGACATTTTTGTCCAACCTCATCAGAGCAAAGAAGTCAAGATAAGTCGCGCTAAACGCAGCCTAAATCTTTCTCAATCATGATTATGCTTTAATTGGGATCATGTATTAACTAACTGTGATGATCAAAGTACAACTACAACAATGAATAGAATGTCAATTAATTTGTTCATATAAATAGTTATTTAATTAAATTAGTTGTTTATAAAACTAATTTGTTGCATATTTATTTTATATAATTATGTTCATATAAATACTAAAAATGATATTGTAGAACTATTTTCATTTTAGTAAAACATAATTAAATATGAAGAAATACAATGTAGTGAATTAGTAAGAATAATATAATATAATGTCATATGGAATGATGACTATGTAATTCTGAAGCATGGGTATTTGACATTTTAGGAGAAGCTTTGGAAAGCGGAAATTTCTCTTTTTTCTGACTTGAGAAGAAGACGGGACCGTGACATATCTCGCTTCCGACAGATCGAGTCGGAGCTGAAGGCCGAGGTGGAGCAGCTACGAACAGAGCTTCGAATAAAGAAGTCTTCCACGGAGGAGGTGATACGGCTTTGGAAGGCGCAGAGAGAGATGTGACTCGTCTGGAGACTGAGTTAGGGGCCTCAAAGGCCGAGGTGGAGCGCCTTTCTTTCCAGGAGCGGACTGCAGAGCTGAAGGCGGCGGGACTTGATGAGTATAGAGACTCTCTTGACATATGTTGGATCGCTACTTGATTTCCGAAGAAGTCCAGGAGATCTGGACAAGAGAGATTGAGCCCAAGATTGAGGATGTTCGAGAGGTTGCTCTCAGGCGCAGTGTCGAATGCTTTTCGGATGGTGGACTGGAAGCTCGAGTGTGACGTTTTTGTCCTTGCCTTTGACGACCTTTCTAAGGACAAAGGCTTGGGCTCCGACTCTAATGTTGATGTTGTGGGCAAGTAGTGTATCTTTGCTAGTTAGTTGTATCTGTATGTTTCTGCCATTATGTGACAAACTTGTATCTGTATTTAGATATTGTATTCTTGTACTTTATATTAGCTTTGTTAGCGGCGTTTTAGACACTCTTTCTGTATCGAATCTATGTTTATAGATTTCTCTAGCTGAGAGACCTGTTGATTGAACTTGTGTAGTGTTGACCCCGTCGCTTTGATCGTAACTATGATCTCCTTCTTGGAAGTTCGCGGGTGAAGGACGAGACCTGATGACATCTTAACACACTACCAAGGCGAAGGACGAGCACTTCTAGTCGGGTAGAGGTTAAGATATCTGAATCGGAGGGTGTCACTGATTGTGGTGGTGAATGGCGACCCTTCGAACCTGGGCAACCGTGAGGGGGGCAGGCCCTAACAGTGTCGTGACCTACTATGAGGGAGAAAGGCAAACATTCGATTCGGGCAGTGAGAGGTCACAAGGTGAAGGCCCTGGAAACATCGAGGGGTAGACCTGCCGGCCGTTTGACGCACGCGAGGGGAGACTTACCCTGGTGTCAACGCGACTTACCGCGGAGGAGAAAGATGAACCTTAAATCCGAGGCAGTGAGAGGTCGTTGGGATAAGGCCTCAGAGATGGCGAGGGGTAGACCCTACTAGCCATTTGACGCACGCGAGGGGGGATTACCCTAGCATCACTGTGAACTACTGCGGGGGAGAAGAGCGAGCTTTTTGAAAGATATGGTACCTAAACACCTAGAGGGGGGGGGGTGAATAGGTGACCTAATCCTTTTCTAACTTTGTTGGCAGCCAAACAGTTATATCACAGATTTCTAAGTAGTCTATTACAGCAATCAGCAAAAATTAAACATACACAACACATTCACAGCACAGCACACAATGATTTATAGTGGTTCCCCAATATTTGGGTACATCCACTTTCCCCCTTCGCCTATCTAGCAGTGTACTAGATTCGGCCAAACTTCTCCACTGTCTCAGAACCCAAATAGGTTCCTACACCTCAGGCCCAAAGCCTTACACCTCAGCTTTCTCCAAAGCCTACACTCAGCCACAAAGGCCTACACTCAGCCACCCAGGCCTACACTCAGCCAATCAAGGCCTACACTCAGAGTTCTTTAACTCCTACACTCAGGCTATCAAACCCTACCCTCAGCCTTTATAAATTTAGGCTTACAATCACTCAGATCCAATGGATCCTACAAGTTAAAATAGTATTACAACAAATAACTCAACAACTCAGAAAATAAGAGAGGAGTTGAGAGTTTCTTGCTGAGTTCTTGGAAGAACTCAGATAGATCCAAACTGACTTAGCTTCCTTCAAAGCTTCTTGAGTAGAACTGAATAAGTCTGAATCTTCTGCAGTTGTTCCTTGACCTCTGCTTCTTAAGATCCAGATGCTTCTGAATCCTTCTTCTCAGCCTAGTTCCAAAGACTGAATTCTTGATTGGAGCTCTCTCTCTCCAACTTCTTAGATTTGCTGTTGGACAGCAAGATCTTCTTGATTTGTATCACTTGGATAATTTGATCAGCAACCACTTGAACAAATCTCTTAGATTAATCTTTCAACCACAGTTTCTGTAAACTGTGGGTGCCTATTTATAGACATTATTCATGGTAACCGGCTGGTCCGGTTCATAACAGACTTCTGACTTCCCTGACAGTTGCTTGTAGACCGGCTGGATCGGCAGCTGTCATATCAACCAGTCACTTCTTGAAATTCTCTAACTGTCAGATAGTGTCGAGACTTTCTGTTCTTAAGTGTCGACACTTATAGACCAAGTGTCGACACATGCTGTGTAAGTGTCGACACAAGTCTACAAGGTGTCGACACAACTCCTTGTATGTCTCGACACAGATTCTTCTGCATGTGTCGACACTGAAATTGAGTGTCGACACAAGTACTTGTTCTTCATTCTTTAACTGTATTCTTCTAAGTGTCGACACATCTCTTTTGTGTCGACACAACTTCTTGTGTTGAATCTGTCAAGTGTCGACACTGCTTCTTGGTGTCGACACAAGTCTTCAATATAGATTCTTCAGCTGAGTGTCGACACATTCCCTTAGTGTCGACACTTGTACTTAGAATATATTTTGTAGATATTTCTGTTCTTTGCTAAGTGTCGACACAGCTCCTTGTGTCGACACTTTCTACAAGTGTTGAGTCTTTAGCTAAGTGTCGACACATTGTGCTGGGTGTCGACACTTACTTCAAGTGTTGACTCTTCTGGTTGTGTGTCGACACATTGTGTTGAGTGTCGACACATACTTCAAGGGTTGACTCTTTTGGTTATGTGTCGACACATTGTGCTGAGTGTCGACACATACTTCATATGTTGACTCTTCTGGTTAAGTGTCGACACTTGTACTTAGACTCTGCAGACTTTTGCTGAGTGTCGACACAGCTCCAAGTGTCGACACTTTCTGGTGTAGACACTGCTTCACTGGGTGTCGACACAGCTCCTTGTGTCGACACTTTCTGTCTGCACTTTTCTTCACTGAGTGTCGACACATCTCCAAGTGTCGACACTCTCTGTCTGGTGTCGACTCTTCATCCCAGGTGTCGACACAATGACTCCAAGTGTCGACACTGCTTGTCTGGGTGTCGACACAAGCTTTCTCAAGTGTCGACACTTTCCCTCTGGGTGTCGACACATGGACTTAGAAAGTTTTAGCTTCAGTCCAGTGAATACCTAACCTGCACAAGTAACTCAAACATACATCAAATACATCATGATGTATATCATTGAGTTGGGTGAGGCTTCTTCAAATCAGGTACATTTGACCAATGTACCCAACAATCTCCCCCTATTTGGAGAAGTCATAACCCTTAGTCAATGATATACACCATTCATAATTAAAAATTACAAAATGATGAAAAGCAGATTATAATCAGCAGGGTTAACATGAACATGTAAAACTTCACACATATACACATTCAACATTCCAGAACAAATAAGAAACAAACACATTTCAGAACAATCATACTATATTTATCATATATTGTTCTAACATTGTTCCTTATACATTTTCAATGTTGTACAAAAATGTTTTTCATTTAAAAGATTACAACAAGCTTCAAGTTTAATTCCTAATCTATTTCTGATCAGGTTCTTTGATAACAATTCCTTTTCCAGCTTTAACTTGAGCTTTGACAGCAGCAGTAGCAGTAGGCTCAGCATCAGCAGGCTTCTTGCCTTTTGAGTCCTTCTTCTTTTGTTCTTCAGCCTTGATGTTCTGTCTCTCAAAATAATGATAGGGCTTAGGAAAGTACTTGCTAGGCTCCACTGCAGTAGGAGGTAGCTTTCCTAACTTAGCCTTTCTTCTGTACTAGACAATGGCTTCCTGCCTGATCTCATGCTTCCTCCATTCAGCTTCTGAGAACCACTTGTTTCTATCAGTAGTGTTGTCTTTAGCAGCTTTCCAGGCAGTTAGAATGATATTTCTATAGGTAGGGCTCCACTGTTCAAAATCTGGCTTTTGTTCAGCTAGTTCCCTAAACCTCTTCTTTGACAGCCTTGTCTCTTCTTCTTTGTCCAAAGCCTCTTGCATAGCTGCTGTTATAGGTTGAACAACCTTTTCTAAATGGACATTGTCCTTGCCCCCAGATGGGCTATACATAGTGCTCACCTCTGCATGAATCATTTCAAAATCTGGAGGTGGATAAATGACTTGAGCTACTTCTTGTGGCTCACCTCCAAAATAGGCAGGGTTCAGTCCAGATTCAGCAACTTCATTGTCATCACACAGGGGAGGATATCCAAGTGTAGCCCTGATGGAATTTGAAATCCATTTTGCATGCTCAGAACTGGCCTTGACTAACACACTCTCCCCCTTTATGACTTCGTGAGCAACATGGTCTCTTACATCATCCTTTTGGAATCTAATCTAACTATCCAAATACCTGATTCCATCCTTAAAGTAGGGTTTAAGCTTTGTAAGCTGTTCTGAGATTGCTTTCTGGGAATCTTGTATAGCAGTTTTGACAGCAGTAATCTCAGCTTGAAAATTTTATCAAAATCAGCCTTTGCAGCAGCAGCAGATGTAGATGGTTCAGCAGACTTATTCTTTAATTCAGTGACTATAGCATTGTGGGATGCAGTCAAATTATCATTCATCCTTAATTGATTTTCCAGCACATAGCCTTGTTTCAATGCTATATCATCTACTTGAGTCTTGATCTTCTCCTGGTGAGTAGCCAAATAGACTACTGCATTCCCATCCTTGTGGAAGTAGTCAGTCATCTCCTTTTTATTAAGGTTCATTTCAAACCTTATTGACTTGATTTCCTGTGCCAGATCAAATTGTAGGGTCTTGTGCCCTTCATCAACATAAGTCTTTATAGCCTTCCTTTGCTCATCCAGCTTGATCTGTAGTGCAATCAGTAAAGCACTATAGTCAGCAGTTGGAGCTTGCTGAACTATGGGCTGTGGGGCAATGGATTGGAGGGCTTTCTTGTAGCTCTGACTTCTTCTTTTGAATACAAACAATTTCTTCTTCTTAGCCCTAGCACTCTCCTCATCTTCAGAGGCAGAGGTGCTGGCAATCTCAACCCTGTCCTTAGGGCTTTCAGGCCTTTCAGTCTGCACAGCAGGTGCTTTCTCAGTGTCTAGCCTTAAAGGCTCTTCCAGAACTGCCATGTGCTCCCCCTCAGCAGCAGCACCCTTCTCTTCAGCAGCAGCAACCTTGTCCATGTCAAAATCCTCTTGATCTAAATTCAGAAAGAGGTCTTTCATTGTGTATTCAGGAGGTGACTGTGCAGGAGAAGTACTTGGTTCTTCAACTACTTGAGTAGTATCTGGAATATTTTGCACAACAGCAGATGTGTCTTCAAGACCAACATCTGGAGCTTGGCTAGGTAGCTGAGTTTGCTGAGGAACATCAGACAAATCAGCATCTTCTATAAGATATTCTAAAGTTTTTAAGTCAGTGAGTACCTCTTGGATAATGACTGTGGCTTGCTCACTGTCCAGAGTAGATGGTTCTTCTACTGCTGGAAGCTCCCCCTGGCTGTGATCCCTATGGATGGGGCTAGCTTGAGGCAGCTCCCCCTGGATCTCAGCTACATCTTGAGGAGCAGGGGTCTTGACTACTGTCTCATCTTCGTGCTCATCAGGTGTGAACACCACCTGTTCTTCACTTTCAGAACTGCTTGAAGGACTCTTGTGCCATAACAGCAGTTTTTCTCTTCTTCCTGGGAGGAGTAACTTTCTCAGATACTGGCTTCTCAGGGGTAGGCATGTCCTTTGACAACACCCTTTCCCACCTAGAAAATATCCTAGAATCCATCTTTCTCATATGATTGATCTTGCTTCCAGCAGCTGTGCTCATTACCTCTGGTATTGTACCAGCCAGGTAGAGACTTATAATTCTGCCCAGATTGGGCTTCTTCAGACTTTCCTTGATCTTTTCATAAATGACCATTGACCAATCTGTTTTTAGGGTGAAGATGATTCTTGTCATGATATTGAACATTGAGGCTGACACCCTGTCATGCCCTCCAGGTTTACTGAGAATCACCTTTCCTACTATTTCAGACATGAATTTCCCTTGATTATTCATGCCTTTCCTGTTAAAGACTGATCCTACCTTCATCTTTGGATCCAGTCCACACCAAGTAAGAGCTTCCCTGGTCTTTGAAGCAGTTACTTCCTCTTCATCATGTGCTTTAGGTAGCTGGAGTACCTTTCTCAAACTCTTTGGTGAAACTTTGACCTTAGTCCCATGAACTCTGGATTTGATCCTGAATCCAGAGTCATCTACAGCAGCTTCATGGAGGAATTCAAGAACTTCCTTTTTCCAAATCTTTGTTGGTTCTGAAGTCAAGTATTCCAATCCAGAATCGGCAATTAGGGTTACTACCGCCTTGAGTTCTTGATCAGCTTCATCGAATGCACCTCGCACGAGCTCATAGCCTTCGTTAACATTCTCCTCGAGCTTGGGAGCCATTAGGGTTTGGAGATTTAGTCTTGAGAAAAGAGAAATGTCGACACAGGAGTTTTGGTCTCGAAACTTTGAAAGCGTGTCGACAAACACAGACAGAACCCTATTTATACCTGTCTATTTTTGAAGATGAACAGGCGGGATGGATAATTAAAAATGTGTCGACACTGTCAATAAGTGTCGACACTGACTTATAATGTCTCGACACACATGTGTCGACACAAGTTTAGTCAACAGATATTATGTGTCGACACTTGGTTATGTGTCGACACAACATAACTCGACACATCGTCGAGACTTTACTTAGAAAATTTTGAGTAAAACTTAAGTGTCGACACCACATTGGATGTGTCGACACCTACTCGACATGTGTCGACACTAACATTTCTGAAGTGTCGACACCTACATCCTAGATGTGTCGACACCTTTTTCCTTAGTCAATTTTCTATTCTGTAAACTTAGTCTAAGTTTATCATACCTAGTTCAATTTTGAATCTATTGAACTTAGCTTCTTCTAAGGGCTTAGTAAACATGTCAGCTATCTGATTATCAGTTTTAACATATTCAAGTGCAATATCATTTCTTTCTACATGCTCCCTAAGAAAGTGATATTTAATCTCAATATGTTTTGTTCTACTATGAGATACAGAGTTGTTAGCTATTGAAATAGCACTTGTAGAATCACAGTAAAGTGGAGTTCTACTTACCTGAAATCCATAGTCAACTAGCTGATGTTGAATCCATAGAAGTTGAGCACATCAACTTCCTGCAGCTACATATTCTGACTCAGCTGTGGAGATAGCCACACTAGTCTGCTTTTTGCTGCTCCATGAAATTATTCTTCCACCTAGGAATTGACAGGTTCCAGTTGTGCTCTTTCTATCCTCTTTGCATCCTGCAAAGTCTGCATCTGTATAACCTGTTAGATCAAAATCTCCATTCCTAGGGTACCAGAGGCCTAGATATGGAGTGCCCTTTAGATATCTCAAAATTCTCTTGACTGCAGTCAAGTGAGACTCTTTAGGGCAGGCTTGATACCTGACACAAACACATGTAGCATACATAATGTCAGGCCTACTTGCAGTCAAGTATAGTAAGGAGCTAACTATCCCTCTATACAAGGTTTCATCTACAGGTTTCCCTGCATCATCCTTGCTAAGAGACATACTTGACCCCATAGGAGTCTTCATGGTACTGGATGAATCCATACCATATTTCCTTATGAGTTCTAGGGTGAACTTGGACTGACATATGGACAAGCCACTTTCAGTCTGTTTAACTTGGAGACCCAAGAAAAACTTTAGCTCTCCCATACTACTCATCTCAAATTGACTTTGCATAAGCTTTGCAAACTTTTTGCAAAGGCTACTTTCAGTAGACCCAAATATAATGTCATCTACATATATTTGGACAAGTATGACTTTGCCTCTAGATTCCCTAAGGAATAGAGTCTTATCTATTTTCCCCCTTGTGAACTTGTTCTCAATGAGGAAACTAGATAGGGTTTCATACCAAGCTCTAGGAGCTTGTTTTAACCCATACAATGCTTTCCTAAGTCTATAGACATAATGAGGTTGAGTTGGATCAACAAAACCTGAAGGCTGCTCCACATAGACTTCTTCTTTCAAATTATCCATTTAGGAATGCTGACTTGACATCCATTTGGTATACCTTGAATTCTTGATAGGTTGCATAGGCCAAGAACATCCTTATGGCCTCCAGTCTGGCTACTGGGGCAAAGGTTTGATCAAAATCAATACCTTCTTCTTGCCTATATCCTTTTGCAACCAGTCTTGCTTTATTCTTTATGATGACCCCTTGTTCATCTAACTTATTTCTGTAGATCCACTTAGTTCCTATAACATTGTGGTCTTTAGGCTTTGGAACCAGCTCCCAAACCTTGCACCTTTTGAACTGATTAAGCTCTTCTTGCATAGCTTCAGTCCATTGTGGATCTTGTATAGCTTCTTCAAATTTATTAGGTTCTATTTGAGACAGAAAACTAGAATATACTGCAGCATTCTGATTTCTGCTCCTTGTCTGAACTCCTTGTCTTGGATCTCCAATAATCAGCTCTATTGGATGATCTCTTAGATGCCTGTTGGCTGGTGGCATCCTAACTTCAGGTTGAGCTTCTTCAGCATCTGCATCATGCTGTACTTCTTGTATTTCTTCAGCTATTGGTACATGTAGTTCTCCCCCTGGACAACTGTCATTGCCTTCTACTTGCTGTCTTGCAGCAGGTATCTCTTCTATAGTAAGCTTGTCCAATCTCTTTGTCAGACCTGTGGGGCTGCATACATTGCTAGACAACTCATTATTAATAAGTTTTGTCTCATCAAAAACTACATGCACAGTCTCCTCTACAACTTGTGTAATCAAGTTGTATACTCTATAAGCCTTACTATTGTTGCTGTACCCAACAAAAATTCCCTCTTGGGACTTGGCAGCAAACTTAATTATGTAAGACTTCCCATTGTTAAGTATGAAGCATTTGCAACCAAAGATCCTAAAATAGGATAGGTTTGGTTTCCTGCCTTTCACTACTTCATAGGGGGTCGTTGTTTAGTCTTTTAGTGATAGGTAGCCCTATTTATCACATGGCATGCAGTGTTAACTGCTTCAGCCCAGAAATACTCAGGCAGTGATGTATCACTAAGTAGGGTTCTACCAGCCTCTATCAAGGTTCTATTCTTCCTCTCAGCAATGCCATTTTGCTGAGGTGTTCTAGGTGAAGAGAATTCTTGAAATATCCCAAAGTCTTCACATAGTTTTGTCATGCTTTCAGATTGAAACTCAGTACCATGGTCACTTCTAATTTTGACCACAGTACTATTTAGTTCATTCTGAATTTGCTTGACAAAGCTGTAGAAGACACTAGGTGTTTCAGATTTCTGCCTTAAGAAGAACACCCAGGAAAACCTTGAGTAGTCATCAACAACTACAAAGGTATAGACCTTCCTACCTAAGCTGTGAACTAGGCATTGGACCAAAGAGATCCATATGCAAGAGGTATAAGCACCTCACAGCATCTTTGTTCTCAATGCTTTTAAAGGTGGATTTGGTCTGCTTGCCCTTTTGACAAGCTGAGCAAATGCCATCTTTAACACACTTAACTTGAGGACCATTCCTCACTAACTCTTTGCTAAAGAGTTTGCTAATAGTCTTGTAGTTAAGATGAGCTAGCCTCTTGTGCCACTTGACACAATGAGAGACTGTCTCATCAGCTACAAGACAAACAGGAGAACCATTGTTCTCAATCATGATGTCTAGACAGTAGACATTCCTCTTTCTATATCCTGTCAAAATGATCTCTTGATCACTTGACCTCTTGATATGACAACCATTTTTAACAAATGAGATGTCATACCCTACATCACTTAACTGACTTATACTTATAAGGTTGTGTTTCAACCCTTTAACATAAGCCACTTGAGTAATGGTAACAAGGTTTGAAGAAATGTTACCAAACCCTTTGATGATTCCTTTTTCAGAACCACCAAAGGTCACTTTAGGACCATTTTTGATTGGAATATAGTCCTTCAGTAGTCCCCTTGTTCCAGTCATATGTCTGGAACATCCACTATCCAAGTACCATGTTGGGGTATGGTCATTTGGATTCACCTGCAAAACAAATTAATGAACCTTAGAACCCAAAGTAAACTTGGGTCCTTGGTGATTGTTAGTTTGCAACATGACACAGCTACCTACTGGCTTTCCACCAGGTAACTTGCTACTCAACTTGGCACTGGCATTGTGCCAACAATCCAAGGCAAAGTGGTCCAACCTTGCCACAACACCAACATTCAAACTTATTGTACCTTTGCTTAGGTACAGACTTTGCTGTCTTAACTGCAGCTGACTTATTGAATGTTGGGGCCTTGCCCTTGGACTTGGACTGATCCTGAACAGTCCTAGCAGGTTTAATAAAACCCAGTCCAGCCTTACCTTTGTGATGAGTAAAATCATCAATCAAAGGCAAAACTGATTTAGGCTTTGAAAACTTTGCAACCAATTCTCTCTCTTTCTGAAGATTTGTCTCCAGTTTCTTAATTTGATCATTCTTAAATGTGATAGTACCCATCTGAATCACTGTAATGTGTTTCAGCCTGGCTACCTCATTCAGTTTTTGATCAATTTGCTTCTCAAATTCTGTTGCAGCAGCCTTGAGATCAGCAATCTCCTTTGCCTGACTTTTGGCAAGGGACTTGCTTTTCTTATAAGCCTGTAACAGCACCTTATATTCATCTATGAGCTGATGAATATCATCCTCAGACTCAGAACCACTTCCATCATTTGATGTAGATGATTCTGATTCTGAACTAGAACAAGAAACTAAACTTAGAGTTGGACTTTGTACCTGACTAGGTCCTGGCTGCTCCAGGATTTTGGTACTCTCAGTCAATGCCATCAGTCCTTGGCACTGGCAGTCTTCTTGTTCATAAATTGACTCCAAGATCTGCATAAATTCTTCTTCTTCTTCTTCAGCAAATAGCCCTATGTAGGCTTCAGCATCAGTATCAGTGTCTGAAGAAGAAATATCTGAAAGAGTCTTCTCATTCTTGGCAACAAAAGACTTCTCTTTCTTCCCTTTGAAGTGAGTCTTTTTCCTGTCACTGGATTCTTTTCTTTTCTCAGGACAATCAGCAACGACATGACCCTGTCTATTGCAGCAGTAGCACACAATCTTTGATCCTGTTGTCTTGCTTGTCTTTGTCTTTTTCCTGTCCTTCTTTGAAGGCTTTTTCTCCTGATACAAGACTTCTTTTCCCTTGTAAGTAGATGGTCTGGACCTCCACTGTTTCTTCTTCAGGAATTTCTGAAAGTGTTTAGTGAAGGCAGCAAAGTCTTCATCACTTTCACTGCTTGTAGACTTTGTACTGACAGACTCTTCTGACTCAGATTCAACTACCTCTGGAGGTGGAGTTGATGACTTAGTCCTGCATTTTCTGGGAACTTCTGTCTTGAAAGCAACAGTCCTTTCCTTGTGCTCAGTCCTAGTAGATTTCTCCTCCTCTTTCCTCACTGTCAGCTGCATCTCATATGACAATAACTTGCCAAACAGTGTAGGAGGAGGAATTTCTCCCAACTTTGTCCATTTCTCTTATGGCACAGATCTTGATGTCCCAATCTTTGGTTAGGGACCTTAGGAATTTGTCATTTAGTTCATAGTTGCTGAACTCTCTTCCATAAGACATGATTTCATTAACTATTCTATAGAACTTCTTGTAGCATTCAGTGATGCTATCTCCCTTGCCTTGCCTAAAGCTCTCATACTCTTGATTAAGCAAAGGACTTCCTATCTTGCCTAACTTCTTCAGAACCTTCCATATAGACAATGAGGGTATCCCACATTTCTTTTGCTGTTTTACAGTGAATTAAGTTCTGAAAAGTTGCATCATCAATGGCACTCACTATTATGTTTTGTGCCCTCTTGTCCATAGTGGCTAGGACAATTTCATCCTTGGTCATCTCAGAGAAATCCTTTGAAGTCCTCTGATTTGCATCCAATACTGAGATCTTCATTGGCACATAAGGCCCTTCCTTAACTGTGATGTAGATTCTTGGGTCTGAGGCCTCCATAAATAGCCTTACCCTTTCTTTCCAGATCCCAAAAATTTCCTTTCTGCAAATAGGTAATTTCATGGAACCCAATTCTTTATGATTTTCAAAAGAACCCATGGTTCTTGATTTTCTTGAAGCTGTTTTCTGACTTAGACTGTTTCTGTCAAACAGGATCTCCTTAGACTGTTAGTCCTTTTTTTGAGGAACCTCCCTCTGATACCACTTGAAAGATATGGTACCTAAACACCTAGAGGGGGGTGAATAGGTGACCTAATTCTTTTCTAACTTTGTTGGCAGCCAAACAGTTATATCACAGATTTCTAAGTAGTCTATTACAGCAATCAGCAAAAATCAAACATACACAGCACAGCACACAATGATTTATAGTGGTTCCCCAATCTTTGGGTACATCCACTTTCCCCCTTCGCCTATCTAGCAGTGTACTAGATTCGGCCAAATTTCTCCATTGTCTCAGAACCCAAATAGGTTCCTACACCTCAGGCCCAAAGCCTTACACCTCAGCTTTCTCCAAAGCCTACACTCAGCCACAAAGGCCTACACTCAGCCACCCAGGCCTACACTCAGCCAATCAAGGCCTACACTCAGAGTTCTTTAACTCCTACACTCAGGCTATCAAGCCCTACCCTCAGCCTTTATAAATTTAGGCTTACAATCACTCAGATCCAATGGATCCTACAAGTTAAAATAGTATTATAACAAATAACTCAACAACTCAGAAAATAAGAGAGGAGTTGAGAGTTTCTTGCTGAGTTCTTGGAAGAACTCAGATAGATCCAAACTGACTTAGCTTTCTTCAAAGCTTCTTGAGTAGAACTGAATAAGTCTGAATCTTCTGCAGTTGTTCCTTGACCTCTGCTTCTTAAGATCCAGATGCTTCTGAATCCTTCTTCTCAGCCTAGTTCCAAAGACTGAATTCTTGATTGGAGCTCTCTCTCTCCAACTTCTTAGATTTGCCGTTGGACAGCAAGATCTTCTTGATTTGTATCACTTGGATAATTTGATCAGCAACCACTTGAACAAATCTCTTAGATTAATCCTTTCAACCACAGTTTCTGTAAACTGTGGGTGCCTATTTATAGACATTCTTCATGGTAACCGGCTGGTCCGGTTCATAACAGACTTCTAACTTCCCTGACAGTTGTTGTAGACCGGCTGGATCGGCAGCTGTCATATCAACCAGTCACTTCTTGAAATTCTCTAACTGTCAGATAGTGTCGAGACTTTCTGTTCTTAAGTGTCGACACTTATAGACCAAGTGTCGACACATGCTGTGTAAGTGTCGACACAAGTCTACAAGGTGTCGACACAACTCCTTGTATGTCTCGACACAGATTCTTCTACATGTGTCGACACTGAAATTGAGTGTCGACACAAGTACTTGTTCTTCATTCTTTAACTGTATTCTTCTAAGTGTCGACACATCTCTTTTGTGTCGACACAACTTCTTGTGTTGAATCTGTCAAGTGTCGACACTGCTTCTTGGTGTCGACACAAGTCTTCAATATAGATTCTTCAGCTGAGTGTCGACACATTCCCTTAGTGTCGACACTTGTACTTAGAATATATTTGTAGATATTTCTGTTCTTTGCTAAGTGTCGACACAGCTCCTTGTGTCGACACTTTCTACAAGTGTTGAGTCTTTAGCTAAGTGTCGACACATTGTGCTGGGTGTCGACACTTACTTCAAGTGTTGACTCTTCTGGTTGTGTGTCGACACATTGTGTTGAGTGTCGACACATACTTCAAGGGTTGACTCTTTTGGTTGTGTGTCGACACATTGTGCTGAGTGTCGACACATACTTCATATGTTGACTCTTCTGGTTAAGTGTCGACACTTGTACTTAGACTCTGCAGACTTTTGCTGAGTGTCGACACAGCTCCAAGTGTCGACACTTTCTGGTGTAGACACTGCTTCACTGGGTGTCGACACAGCTCCTTGTGTCGACACTTTCTGTCTGCACTTTTCTTCACTGAGTGTCGACACATCTCCAAGTGTCGACACTCTCTGTCTGGTGTCGACTCTTCATCCCAGGTGTCGACACAATGACTCCAAGTGTCGACACTGCTTGTCTGGGTGTCGACACAAGCTTTCTCAAGTGTCGAACACTTTCCCTCTAGGTGTCGACACATGGACTTAGAAAGTTTTAGCTTCAGTCCAGTGAATACCTAACCTGCACAAGTAACTCAAACATACATCAAATACATCATGATGTATATCATTGAGTTGGGTGAGGCTTCTTCAAATCAGGTACATTTGACCAATGTACCCAACACTTTTGATCCGGGGCAGTGAAAGGTCATTGGGGTAAGGCCCCGACGGCGTGCCCTTATTGCAGGGGAGAAGGGCAAACCTTTGATCCAGAGCAACAAGGGATACTGTGATGTGGACGGTGGACAGTTGAGTTGACGAGCTTCGAGCATTCCTACGATAGCAGACTTAGAAGTAAACAAGCAAATTGTATTAACTGAAAATTAGAGTACGTGCACAAACGTATGTTTGTGACTTTATAAAGTTAGTGATTGTTTGCATGACATAAACAAAAAGTAAAGTAGATAATGGTAGAGATTAGCAAGCCAGAATATAGTGAGGGCGTTCGTGTCCGATTCTTAGCTTTTCTTCATATGCATCTCAAATACTGGTTGCTCTAGCGGGTATAATCGCTCATCGTCCCGGCTGCAACTATTGTAGATATCATGTGTGAGCGACTTCCTGCTTTCCACGTGCAAGTCCAACTCCTGTGGGGGTGACAAACTTCATTGTTAAATGTGGAATATATGGAATTGCTCTGAAAGATGTCTGAAGTGGCCGACCACCAAGATCACGTTGTAGGACGACCCTGAATCGACGACCACGAACTAGTTATTGTGAGTAGCCTACTTCGGAAATTCTCCCAGGGTGACTGAGAGAGTGATAATGCCTTCGACTGGGATTGGTCTGCCGCTTAAACTGTAGATGGTCCCGGACGCTAGCTGGAGTTTCTCTTTCGAGATTTTCATGGCACGAAGAGCGAGCATGAATATGACGTTGATTGAACTGTCATTATCAACCAGTACCTACTTGACACGGAAACTAGGATCACTGTAGACCTGCAAGCGGTGCGGTTTGGTACAGTTTGAGCCCAAACCGAAACCGCACCACAGGGGTGCGGTTTTTGACTATCCAAAACCGCACCAGACCGAAACCGTGCGGTGCGGTTTCAATTCAGTGAGCTTTACGGTCGGTTTTTGCGGTACAATTTTGGTTTTTCACTGTTTTCTTATCTCATTCATTTTTAAACATTTAGATTTGTTAGTTGTTGATGTTGTTTTTGAGTAGTAAAAGTTCATATAACTTCTAGAAGCAGTTTCATCTTTTAATTATCAGCAAAGGTAATTAATAATTGTTCTGACTTAAAGTAATAGAAAATTCATTCAACTGAACATGAAAATTCATTCAACGAGAAGTCAGGAACTGAACATGTGAAAGATTTAGCATAACACAAATTAGATCCATGTTTAGTTGTTTTAGATCGAATGTTGAACAATGCATTATCAAGTATTCAAGTGCATGAAATGTTGAAAAGTATTTTCAGGAAAGTAAAAATTCCAAATACTTTCAGGGAAGTAAAAAATTCAACTTTGATTTTTGACATTCCTTCAAAATCAACTCCGTCATTGATGTTAATTTTCTCACTATCAGTGCAAAGTGAATAACTGAATATATTATACAAAAACACAAAAGAAAATAACATAAAGGAGGTCTATTCAGACAATCAAGCAGCATAACACTGCACTGACCAAAAGAAAATAACACATACAGTCAGTCAGTCACAGATAGACTAACACTACAGTGCACAGGCTCGCAGGCTCTCAATAGACAAAACCTCAATTATCCCGACTCGTGCTTAAGATAAAAGTGATATTCTTGCAACAATATTCACGGCAAAATAATTCTCATATAACAACAATAATATGCAACAAAAATTTGGAATGAACCTTAAAGACTCTTAGCAGCACATAAAAGGAAGAAGAGGAAGAAGAACTTGATGTGAGGGGGAAAGTGAGAAACAAAACTTGATTTGAGGGTATACCTTTAGAGTTTAGATCTTAATGATCTTAACAGCACAAGAGTTGGCACAAGACCGTAAAATATGTAGTGTTTTGAAAGTTGTGAATTCTGCTTTCTTTATTCATGATCTAAAATCTTTTTCACATTTTGTTCCTTGATTATGTGTTGCATTTCATGTTAGGTTCAGGAAGATGCCCTTGATCATGAACAGTAGAACCTTGAGTTTTATTTATCACATAATCTTATGGTTTTCTCGCGATCGTGGTAATCGAAGAGGAATATTGATTACCGAGTTTATAAGATTGTCATATCGATTAAAGTACATTGTAGTTCTACAAATGTTGATATATGACTATCGTTTAATCATATGGAAATGTATGTGTGTGTATCTCATACATATTGAGTTCGAACTATCCTATGTTGTTACATTATTTGGATTGTGTTTAGTGTCATTAATGTTTTCAACGTGTCTTTTGGATCTAAGATATGAGGCATGGAGATTTATCTTATCGGTGTCAGCGACGTGATTATAATTGAAAACTATCTTTTGATAATGATAAATTGTGATTCATTGCTCATGCTTGTGCGTCAGAAATCTCCGTGCCAAATATCATATGTCCCTCAAATCTATTTGGGTTATGATATTGGTGGGCCCCTTGAAAAGCGAGATTGTAAAGCATGCAATATAACTAATGCAGTTATAAAAACAATCCGCTTGTGAGACCAAGAAAGATGAATATTATGCGAGAATGACACAGTCCTATTTTGCACAATATTTTTAATATCATGTGACAAAGGAAGACACTGGTCATCTAGATTCGTTACCTTGCTACTGTGTTGCTGTGATGACTATAATTCACTAATAAAGTCTCTTATAGTCCATAATATAAGTTGTTATATTATCTCCACGATGACATGGTTCCTCTGTAAGATCACACCTCATGAACGGGAACAATCTCAGGTCGACTTATATTGTGTACTTGACTTCATAAGGCATGCAATCAAGACACCATAAGATGTGTGTTTTTAAAATGTCGTTCTTTGACATGCTTAGACCTTGACGAGTAGTAAAATTGTACAACTATTAAACTATGCGATGAATTGGTTCATCGTGTTTTTGATGGTTAGGCGACACAATGTTTCTCTCGATCAACTAATATAACTTATTTGTTTTAGAGTTATATTATGAGTCATATGAAGAGTGATCTTCAAGATCAAAACCTTTTTTATAAATGGGGTATATATAAACCCCTTGCTATAAAAAAGGGGTTAGGGCTTTTCTCGGTTTTGTTGCAGCAAAAGGAATCTCGGCGGCTGCCTTTCACGGGCTTTCCTGGAGAAAGTGCAAACCCGACGATAAGTTTTCACGGGATTTTCCTGGAGCTGCTCGGCCGCCTGGAGCAAGGTCTCTCGGCATCAAAGCTCCGGCGCTGCACTGATGCCTTCTTGAAAAAGTATATCCCTTCGTCGTCAAAGTTAGCCCTTTAGAGAGTTTTTGCACTTGGTGCAACGCGACAAGACTGTGGATGAGTATGTTCAAGAGTTTACTCGATTGGGTTGTTATGCAAGAACGATCATGGCCGACGATGAAGAGAGGGACAATCTCTTCTACCATGGGTTGAGAGAGAATCTGAGACAACCCTCATAACTATGAAGAATGCGGGCTTCAACGAGTTGATTGAGGCTGCCAGGACGTTGGAAAGTAACATAGAATGAACCAACGTCGTAAGGGATTTACAGCAAAATAGGAGAAGGAAAGCTTTCTCAATCGCAAGGAAAGTCGGAAGGGAGTAAGTGGAAAAAAAGCTCCATCCCTACAAGTCTTGGGAGAAGAGTTGTATGACGTCGGGGGATCTCGCTTCAAGGGACCACCATTGTGCTAAAAGTGTGCCAAGCCAGGCCACATAGGTCGTTTTTGTACTGAAGGTGGCACTGAGCAGGAGCCAAGGAAGGATCAGTCTGTGCGTTCCGGTCCCAGCGCTGCGGAGAAAGGAAAAATGGCGGAGTCGGGCGCTTCACGTTTCCAACCCGTGCAGTCAAGAGCATACAACCTTGGACAGCAGGAAGCGATTCGACAACCCGATGTAGTGACAGGTATGAGAAAGTTTAAGTTTATTTAATTGCTTTAGACTTTCGAGACTTTTATGTGTGTCTCCTGTGTTTTAGGCTTCGTACTAGTTTCTGGATACCCTGCTAGGGTATTGTTCGACACGGGAGTGTCGCACTCCTTTCTTGCGGAAAACTTTATCCGAAAAATTGGAGTCGAGTGCTTTTCAACGGACGCAGAGCTTAGGGTGTGCATGATCAATGTGTCTTTCATGACCACCGGGACGAAAGGGCGCATTGGTTGGAATTTATGCGGAGTTGACTTCGTGTTGGTTGTAGCAGTTCTACCATTAACTGAGTTCGATGTGATCTTTGGGATGGATTGGCTTGCTGAGCAGCGTGCCAGCATTGACTGCCTATCTAAGGTGGTGACCCTGAGAAACGAAGGAAAGGAAGAGGTAAAATTTGAGGGGCTTAGTGGAGTGGCATGTTCCCTGATTTTGGTCATGCAGTTGGTGCGAGCAGTTAACCAGGGAGGAGTAGTTTTAGTAGCGTTGTTGGAAGTTCAACTTTCCAAGCTATCAATCGGAGAAGTGCCGGTAGTGGCAAAATTCGAGGATGTGTTTCCCGAGGAGCTTCCTAGGGCGCCTCCTCGATGGGAGATCGATTTCTCAATTGGGTTAGTGCCAGAAGCCAGGCCGGTGTCACGTACTCCTTTTAGGATGACACTGAAGGAGTTGGCCGAGCTCAAGGTACAGTTGCAGGAACTGTTGGAGCAGGGGTATATTAGACCCAGCTCTTCGTCATGGAGCGCACCAGTGTTGTTTGTGAAGAAAAAATGGTAGTATGCGGCTGTATATAGATTACTGGGAGTTGAATAAATTGACTGTCAAGAATAAGTATCTGATTCCATGGATAGATGACCAGTTCAACCAGTTGGTAGGGTCAGTAGCGTACACTAAGTTTGACTTGAAGTCCGGATACTACCAGTTACGGATTCGAGATGAGGACATACCCAAGACAGTATTTGGTATGAGGTATGATCACTTCGAGTTCTCGGTGATGTCGTTCGGGTTGACGAACGCGCCATCGATATTCATGGATTTGATGAACCGAGTGTTTCAGGAGTACTTAGACTTGTTTGTAGTCGTCTTCATCAACGATATTTTGGTATACTCCAAATCAGAGGCGGAACATGAGGCTCATCTGAGAGTAGTCTTGCAGACTTTGAGAGAGAACCAGCTGTATGCAAAGTTCTCGAAGTACGAGTTCTGGTTGGAGAAGGTGACATTTTTGGGTCATGTGATTAGTGGTGATAGGGTGGCGGTAAATCCAGCGAAAGGTGAGGCCATCAGAGATTGGCCAGTTCTGAGCACCGTGGCGGAAATCAGGAATTTCTTGCACTAGCTGGGTACTATAGAAGGTTTGCAGAAAACTTTTCGCGGGTAGCTCTGCCCCTCACTACTCTGACTCATAAGGACAAGAAATTTATGTGGACTAAGGAAAGCAATCAGGCATTTGATACCTTGAAGGAAAGGCTGATGACAGCTCCAATCCTAAGTCTTCCTAAAGGGACTAAAGGATTTCAGATTTTCAGTGACGTATCAGGTTACGGTTTGGGTTGCGTGCTAGTGCAACATGACAGTGTAATTGTCTTTGGATATAGACAGTTGAAGTCTCATGAGAGGAACTACCCCGTCCATGACTTGGAGTTGACGACGGTAATTTTTGCGTTGAAGTTATGTCGTCACTATGCGTACAGTGCGAAGGTGGAGATTTTCACGGACCACAAAAGCCTGAAGTATCTTCTAGATCAAAAAGACTTGAACATGCGGCAACGCGGGTGGGTCGAGTTCCTTGGAGACTACGATATGGCGATTCAGTATACGTCAGGAAAGGCCAACGTTGTGGCTGATGCCTTGAGTAGGAAATATTCTGGACAAGGAAATTAGATTGAAGCTCATTTTGAGTGGTTGGTGCGGGACTGTGAGTCCCTTGGAATTGAGTGTGTAGCCAGAGGATAGTCTATCACGACTCGGTTGAACTAGATAGAGTTATAGAACGGCTTATTCGATCGTATCCGGGAAGCGACCAATGTGGATGTGGAGTTTCAGCCATTTGTGGTGGAAGCTCAAAAAGGCGAGGGTAGTGACTGGGTGATGATTGACGAGATCTTAAGGAAGGGCAGAAGGATTTATGTACCGCATTTCGACAAGCTCCATGAGGAGTTGATGTTTAAGGTTCATTTCACGAAGTACTTCATTCACCCGGGCATACAAAAACGTACTTGGATATGAAGAAATTGTTTTAGTGGCCTGATTTGAAGCGGGACATAGCTTTGTATGGGAGCCGACGCCAAACTTATGCTTTAGTGACGGCCGAGTGTCAGAAGCCGGGCGGGTTCCTGAATCCTCTTCCTATCCCCGAGTGGAATTTGACGACATCTCCATGGATTTTGTGCATGGTTTAACTTGGTCGCAGCAAGGTAACAATGCGATTTGGGTGATCGTGTATCGCTTGACCAAAGTGGCTCGCGAACTGGTTCTTGAGTTCGCCAATTAGTGCGAACTGTGATAGTAGTACGCCTGTTTGTGCGGATTGGCCCTTGTATCTGTTGGTGTTGTGTTCGCACGAGGGTTGGCTAGTGGTGTGGACTTGGTCTGGATCTGTACCAAGTCCAGGTGTGCTCAGTCCGGGAGGTCGCGCGGTTTGTGCAGAATGTTTTCTGTGTCTGCCGAGTTCGACAGCTGTCAGCCTTGTGCTTTATTTGCAGGCTCAGAGTGTGCGGACTGGAGCAGTGTCAGTAGGGGCGTGCATGCTAGAGTTGTCCGCAGGAGTGCGGACTGGTGGAGTTTCTACAACATCTATAGGTGTGACAGACAAGTCCTAGCTTGGCATTTTGGCAACAAGGCAGATAGGCTTTTATATCCGTCCTTGATGTGGCGACCTTGGCAGACTGACTGTCTTGTTTAGTTGCGACAGAATGGCTTTGTGTCCGCGGTTGTGCAGATACACTCAGTACTCGCAGCAAGATAGGGAGGTGATCCTATCGGCTAGGGCGGTGATCACACTCCTATAAATAAGACCCCCTATCACATCAATTAAGAACTGAATGAACAGTAAGTGAGCTCGGGTAGTTGCTGCAAACATGATTTTGTGTTCGTGCGGTTTGATGAGTTGACCGAGTTTTGCTGTGCAGGTTGTGCAGATAGTGTTGGGAAGCCAATAACTTGGTTCTGACTTCGGTCAGGGATCGGTACAGACTCTGAGGATAATAATCGACGGTTAGCAGCAGGTTGCGTCTTGCGACCAGGCTGTCTTCTCTTTGGAAAATCTTTCCCAGTTCAATAAGTTGTCCGCTTCTGGCGGCTTGTTCAGTTCGATAGTAGCAGTTCGCGGTGATCTGGCGGCTAGGAGATCTCACAGTTAGGCAGCTTGTAGATCAGCGGACAGAGCTTCTTCAGCTTTTGAATAACGGGTTGTTCGTGCGGATAGGTTGCGGTTTGGCGACTTAGCAACTTCAGCGGACTTCGTAGGCAGCTCGACAGAGTCAACGGTTACTCCTTGAGTCCGCGCAGCTTGTTCTTTGCCTTGTATTTTTTTGCTTCCATCTAGTACATGAGCGAATCATGTCTCGTCATGTATGTCTCGCCTTGTAAATATTTTTGATAGTACAAGATTCTTGCTCTTCTAGTTGTATCTAGTTTACTTGACTTGTTTTTGGTTGGAGTGTTCCTGTGGCTGGTTTCCCATTTTCCGTGAGTCACAAATTTTTTACATGGTATTAGAGGGAATAGAGGCCTGAGGTGCAATCAACCATCAGTTTGCTTAATTGCTTCTAGAAGTCTAAAAGAACCAGAGTTAGTGCAATGGAAGGTGGATTTGCAAGAGATCTTGGAATTGAGCTTCTTACATCGACTAACTTCAAGAAGTAGAAGTCGTGTATAGAAAGCTATCTGTTGGGAGAGGACCTGTGAGTGGTCGTCTACTGAGGTGATTGACAAGAGGTTACTGCTGTCGCTGGCAATGCTAAAGCGGTGAGAGCTTGGATGAAGACAAACACGAAAGTGAAGTTTACTCTCAAACAGGCAATCTCACCGGAACTCTTCGACCACATCATCAGATGTCGGTCAGCTACGGAGATTTGGACTTCCCTCGATGGGTTGTTCAATAGGAAGAATGTAGCTTGACTACAATTCCTAGAGAATGAATTGGCGAGAGCCACTCAAAGAGATCTACCCATCTCAATGTTCTTCCTGAAGATGAAGAACTTATGCGCTGAGATTTCAGCGTTGAACCCTGGCGAGCCTATTTCGAAAGCGAAGCTGAAGAGACACATAATCCGCAGTTTGCGAAAGGAATATGCGGCCTTCGTTACTTCTGTTCAAGGTTGGGCCACTCAGCCGTCTTTGTGGGAGCTGAAGAACTTGATGATTTTGTAGGAGAGCATAGTTAGACAGATGACTGGAGTCACTATCTCTGAATGAGCTAGTGAGGCGCTCTTCTCGGGGAAGAAGAAGAGATGAGAGAAGAATAAGAAGACTGTTGCTGGTGATGGTCCTTCAGCTTCGTATCAGCAAGAGAGGAGCACTGCTCCTAGGCGTGATTGGAAGAAGAAGGGAGTACTAGAGCGCTATAGATGCAACCAGCCAGGTCACTTCAAGAAGGACTGCAATGTCAAGATGCAGTCAGGGCATGTTGCAGATAAAGAGGGAGCTGGTTCCAGTGCCGAGGAAGCCGGATAGGGAGGTGCATTCTTTCTGGGCACGCATGTCCGTGATTTGTCCACCATCGAATACCAAGATGACTGGATAGTGGACTCAAGGTGCGGTCATCACCTCACCGGGGATGAGTCAAAGTTCTCCTCTCTGCGAATGTTCTTAGGTAACAAAGTTATCATAACCGATGATGATACAGTTCATGAAGTTGAGAAAGAGGTGTCGTTTCTTTAGGTAGTGATAAAGGTCCACTCACCTTAAGGAGTGTTTATCACGTACCGGGTATGAAGAAGAACCTCTTCTCAGTGACCAACGCAGTGGACGCGGGCTATCACATTCTGTTCGGCCCGACAGAAGTGAAGTTTCTCCGCAACATGTCAGCAGTGAAGACTGACGTTGCTCATGTAGGGAGAAGGGTTAAGGACTTGTTTGTGTTATCAACATGCTCCTATGTTGATTGGATGAGGGCCTACGATAGCGCTGCTATCTGGCACGAGAGTCTGGGATACGTCAGGATGGATAAGTTGAAAGTTATGGCGGTAAGAAGCCTTGCAAAAGCCTTGCCTAGGTTGTCATATTTCAGCGACGGTCATGTCTGTGCGGGGTGTCATATGGAAAGGCTCATCGCCTCCTATTTGAAAAGTCGCAGACTAGGTGTAAAGCACCATTGGAGTGCATCCATGGTGATCTGATGGGATCGATCATCACCGCCGGTCTTGGAGGCAGCAAATACATGCTGGTGTTGATTGATGACTATATGAAGTACACTTGGGTATACTCAATGAAGGAGAAGTCTGACACATTCTGTTGTTTGTGGAGTACAAGGAGCTAGTGGAGGACTGGCTTGGCCTACAGATTAAGAAGTTGGGAACGGACAACAGAGGTTAGTTCGTTTCAAATGAGTTCTCTAACTTTTATAGAAAGCATGGTATTCAGAGAGAGATCAATTGTGCTCGTACTCCACAACAAAATAAAGTAGTAGAGCGGAAGATCCGTATCATCCGACGGAGACCTACAAGTGTTGGCTTCATGCCAAAGGAATTCCTAGGTCCTTTTGGGCGAAGGATGACCCGCGTAACCTATGTCATCAATGAGATGCATCCGAGTCCAATCAACATGAAGTCTCCTCATGTGATGATGTTTAAGGAGAAGCCCAGCATGAAACACCTTTGGGTGTTTGGGTCTACCTGCTACGTATACATCACAGATGCTCTCAGGACAAAGCTGGATGCGAAGACGAGGAAGCTTGTCTTCGTGGGCTATGATGAGCAGAAGAAGGGATGAAAGTGTATGGATCTAGTGACGAAGAAGTTCATCATCTCCAAGGACGTGGTCTTCGACAAATCGACATCATATGGAGGTAGCTCGTCTATGGAGCTACAGGAAAGCAGGTCGGATGGCGTGCAAGAGGAGGCTGCTAAGGATCTTTTAGTGGAGCTGCCTGTGTCACGAGGAGCTCCAGGTGTTTCTATCTCCGGGGCGGAGACTTCTGGTTCATGAAGTAGGGGGAGTGATGCTCCAAGTTTTCCCAGGAACGGAGCTGGATCAAAAGAAGCAGTGGAGGTGGTCAGCAAGGGTCAGACTCTTTGGAGATTGAAGAGGAGCATCAAACCACCGACTTGTTACAACGAAGGAAATGCGGTGAACTTCGTCTTTTATTTTTTCGCAGGCCCTCTGGACGAGCGAGAGCCTTCTAGCTTTGAAGACGCCACTGGAGTCAAGGAATGAGATAACGTCATGGATGAGGAGATGGTTGCCCTTAGGAAAAATAAGACTTGAGACCTTGTTCCCATGGTCAATGACATTACTCCTGTGACGTGCAAGTGAATGTATAAGTTGAAAGAAGAAGGCGGATGAGAGCATCGAGCGGTACAAGACTCGCCTTGTAGCTAGAGGATTCTTTCAACAGTACAGAGAAGACTACGAAGAGACGTTTAGTCCTGTTGCAAAGATGACTTCAGTATGAGTGGTGATGGTCTTGACAGCTTGCTAAGGTTGAAAGATGTGGCAGCTGGATGTAAAGAATATTTTTCTTTACGGGGAAATTGATTAAGACATATTCATTGTTCAGCCACCGGGATACGTGTCTGAAGATCATACATGATACGTCTTCAAGCTCCGAAAGGCCTTTTATGGTTTGAAGCAGACTCTGTCACAAATTTTTTACAAGTTGTGTCTGCAAGCCCGGTGGTCTGGTCGTTCTTACGACCAAGAATGGTGACCACACTTAGGCTCTATTTGTTTGGGCGTTTCGCTGCTTCGTTTTGGGCAAACACCGCCGGAAGGAGGGTAAACAAATGAACCTCCGACGGCGTTTGTTCTGTTTCACCCGCCCGCCTTGAGAAACGCTCCAAAAAGCTCCGTTTGGATCAACGACCTCCCCCCTCCGTTTCGAACACTCCGTTTCCACCCGCCGGATCGATCGACCACCGCCGAACAAATGGAGCCTTAGTTGTGGATAGCCTTCTTTAAATGGGAGCTGATTCTTGTATCCACACTTATGCGGATACGTGATGTTAGCTGCAAGTCTGACGAGTGGTTATCCTATTGCTACGAGTTGTGACGACACTCCTCCTCACACCTATAAATAGGAGTTTTCGACTCGTCATAAAGAAGTGGACAGCGAGAACTTGCTCGCGCTTGTACTTTGCAGTTACGGTTTTCTAGTCGCTGCGATTAAGGAAGTTGACTCTGTTCAGGTTGTGCGGCTAACATCAGGTGGCTTGACAACTAATGGAAGCTTGGTGTGGAACAGTTCGAGGATAACAGTCAGCGGATGACAGCAGATCGCGGTTTCTGCGACTTGATCTCTTCCTCCGAGTTGCGGATAAACAAAGCAGTTCGATCAGTCTATCATCGGGTTATGTTCAAGTTCCTTCAGGATTTCAATAACAAGCAATCCGCGCGACTAGTCGCGGGTAGATTGCTTTAGTGGTCTCGGCGGACTGTGCTTGTGGATTGACGACTAGTACGGTTACAGCTTGTTGTCCGCGCGGTTAACTTCTTGTTCCAGTTTTCTGTTTCCCTTGATTACATTGCTAATCTTGTCTTGCAATGTATACCTCGCTCTGTAAAAAAGTTAATTTCAATTAGATACTCTTGTATTGCTGTTGCTACTGATTTCTATTTGTCTTTGGTTGTGGTTGAGTGTTCCTGCGACCTCTTGTGACTTCCCCTTTTAAATTTTTTAACAAGTTTGTAAACAATTTGTAAGCTCTCCCAAAACCGACGAGAGGAAATGGGGGATTGATCGACCTCGAGGAAACGAGGATCAATCAGCCTGGGGAAACAAGGATCATACGACCTGGATGAAACGGGGGATCGATCGGCTTTGGCTCCGTTTGGCACAGTGGTGGCGGTCGTGAACATGTGGGTTAAATTGTCATTTGTTAGCACTCACCTAAGGAACTTCATCCGTTTAAACATAAAAGTGGATGGAGTTCCTTAAGTGAGCGTTAACAAATGACAATTTAGCCCCCATGTTCATGACCGCCACCACCGTGTCAAACGGAGCCTTTGACTACCACATTGGCGAGAGGGGAGCTTAGACTGGAACTGGCGGCTCAGACGAGAATTAGCTTCACGAGTGGAAGCTTAGACGGGACTAGGGTTTCTGCTTGTAGCCATGAGCGAAGACAGGTGGCGATTCACAAGAAACAACACAGGTTGCTTTTGGTTTGCACCTATGAAGATTAGGAATTTTCTTATTTTCTTATTCATTATTATTTATTTAATAAATTGGGCTGCACATAACCTGATTTGATTTGCACATCATTGGCCTTATTTTCTACTCTAAATTCCAAGTTAGCTTTATTCTTGCTTCAAAAAAATTAGCTTTTCTTCAATGATTTTTTTCGCCTGAAAAATATCGGCCACGTGCCTGGAGCTAGCCAATTGGTGAGGTTCCTTGTTCCGCTGCGACATTTATTCAGAACCCATCTTCTTCAGTTCGTCCCAGCCACTGCTTTCTCCCCCCTATACATAGGCAAGGTTGTCGGACGGAGGGCATCCCTGCTGTGTATTCCCCCTCCTCATTCTCCTCCGCGCCTTCTTCCCCCTCCCCATCCTTCTTCTTGCGACGGCGATTCGCGGTGGCTGGAGAGGAGCACGGGGCAATGGAGACGGCGGTGGTGATCGGGGAGGATAAGCGTCGGAACGATGAGAAGCTTATCGTGTTGGATGACACCGCGCATCAGATTAGTACCGGTATTGATATTTCTCTTTTTTTGCGCACTTCGTATTTTTTTCTTATCCATGTTTTGTATGCTTCATTGAAAAATCTGCCCTAAATTTTGTATTATTTTATCTCTTTGCGAGCTTTTCTTGTTCTTTCGGATACTTTGAGATGTGATTTTATTTCAGTTTGGTTGCTTGATGGGTGTTGCGGGTTGCTCTGTTTTCCTCCAGTCGAGAGAATCAGACGGTCTTAGCTCGAGCCAAGCACGCAAACAGTCAAAATATAATCAATAGTAATGACAAGACTATTTAGCGTGGAAAACCCGGAAAGAGTCAAAAATCACTTGGTCGGATATGTACCGGGCCGAAATCCTCTAGTTCCTTTGGTGTTACTAGGGTTGAGATCCTCGGAAGGCGACAGACTAACTCTCCCTTTACAAGCTTTGAATTCGAAGAAAGGAGAAAAAATGCTAAGTACATGGAGCCGGAGCGTCTATGAGAACGTTCTCCTATCCTTCTCATGCGCTTGCTGAAGTGTTCCCGCGAGTGTTGAGAGCAAACAGACTTCAGAGCGAACAAAGAAAATTCTGAGCAGTTCGGTTGGGCTGCTTGAGCTTTTCGGTCGAAATCCGAACGGTTTGACTAGGAAATCTTTAGGAGGGAACCCCCCATCAATGAGTATTTGTGTAAGTAGACTTCGGTAATTTCTTTCCCCTTCCAATGTTTTAGGGTACAGTAGCCGATATTGTATCGCGTGTAACCGTTGGCTCTAGTTGTAACCCCGGGTGATGGTATTTGTGTGGTGTGTAATCTTGTAGGTAACCACTCGGCGATCGTCAGTCCCTCCAGACAGGCAACTACGGCGTCCGCGATCACCTATGTTAAGCTCCAAACCACACAAAAATTAAGAAAACTTCTCAACACACACCACAAAACTCATTTCACAATCAAACACCAATTCAATCACGAAATTGCATTAAAATTCAACGATTCAGAAATACAGGACAAACATTTGCAGTCAGAGTTGCCCTAAGAGACAAGCTCTGAACGGAGAAGTCCCGCATCTCACAAGACTTAACAACAAAACATCATAATTCCTTCTCCCCAAGAAACTGTTATTTAAAGTAACAACCGAACCGAGATATTACCAAACCTCCCTTACATTTGAATCAAAATAAACGAAAACAAACCGCCAGCTGAGTTCTCACCTTTCACTGAACCCGGTTCAGCAATGCCTTCCTGCAGTTATGCAACAATACCCCTACCTTCACCATTTCCTTGTCTTCATGGAAGAAAGTATGGATAACGTTGTTTGAGGCTCAATAAGTCTTCCCAATTAGCGTCCTTCTCGTCACCGTCATCCCACTGAACAGGAAATTGAGTTACCACCTTTCTATTACACAACACAATCTGACTATCCAACACCTTCACCGGTCCAATCAGTACCCGACCATCGTCATTCACCGTGATTGGCAATGGAGTGTAACTCTGTGGCGGATCTCCTTTATCTTCATGCTACTGAGAAATGTGATAGGTGGAATGAATTTGAGCCTCCGCCGGCAATCGGACTTTGTATGCCACCATCACAATTTGTTCCAGGACTTCAAATGTATCAAAAAATCGAGGCGACAGTTTCCGGACGCCATGTTGACACATGCTTGTTTGTCTGTATGGCTGAATCTTCACATATGCCCAGGATCGATCTCCAATTCACGCTCCGGCTTATGCTTATCAGCCATGACCTTCATCCAGTTATGCGCTTGTGCCAAGTTAAGCTTCATTTGTGCAATCACTTGCTCTCGTGTCACCAAAGACCTGTCCATTGCTTCTAGGTTGTTGAATTCCTCCACATAGGGGACATCATAATTCATGAAAGACACTGTAAGAAGGAAAGAAAGTGATGGAGATGTTCATAGAATTTGTAATATGACTAACAGATAAGAGTTTGCGAGAAAAAGAAGGGATGTGAGAGTAGAAGCCAAGGTAAGAGTAGAGCAATTGATGGATCCCTTTCCAGCAATAGAGGAAATAATTCCATTAGCAATGCTTACATTGTCTCTGCCATCCAATGATGAATAAGAAATAAAACCTAACGATGACCCAGTCATATGGTTAGTGGCTTCCGAGTCAATGATCTGATGTGCGATAGTCGATACAGCAGCAGAGTGAGCACTTGGACTACCTGAATGGGCAAATGACGAAGATGGTCTGGGAGTAGGCTCAGAGGATAACCCCTGCATCATGCGGCGGAGGGTCATCATCTCATCAGTAGAAAAGAACCCAGGGAGAGACAAGGGCTCAGAGATTTGGCGGCCAGATGTACTATCATCAATGAATTCGGTCAGGTGAGCGGAGCAAGGAGGGATACAATCGGAGTTTCTATAACCACGCCCATCACGGCTTCCACGAGGTACCATTCCACCTCTCGGTGGAGGGAGCCCACGCAATTTGAAGCAAGTGTCAGTGTGTCACGAGTATGCCCACTCCGACCACAGTAGTCGCACATCAGGTGGTCTTTGTTCGTGAACCTGGGATTAAAGTCCTGAGGATTGGTGCCTTCAGAATGAGAAGCAGCAAGTGCAGAACCACTGGAGAGAACCTTTGAACTTCAAGACTGACGACGGTCATATTCCTGCTGGACAATCCTATAGGTCTCTGACAACGAAGGGACTGGAGTACGACTAAGGATCTGAACAATAATCTGATCAAATTCCCGTTCCCGTTCCAATTTTCATGAGCACGAACAAAGATTGCATCAGCGGAGCAGACAAGGTCGAGGGAGGTAAAAGTAGTCGTGGCCAAAAAGCCCGGTCAGGCCAAGCAAGCCTGGCCCAGTCGGGCCCGGGATTTTTGCCAACCGTGCTTGGCCCGAGCCCAGTTTGAACCGGGTCGGGCCGGGCTCAGGCTCCCTCTCAAAGGGGGAGCCTGGTTAGGCCCTTCAGGCCCGGCTGGGCCTGAATTCAAAGGCGGGATTAAAATCCCGCCTAATCATAGGCTGGATTAAAATCCCGCCTGCGGGATTAAAATGCCGCCTAGCGAAATCCCGCCAGGCGGGATTTCTGCTTAGCTCGGTGCCGGGCTCAGGCTAGCCCATCCCGGCTCGGGCCGGGCAATCGGCAAACATGGGGGCCCGGTAAGGGCCCCAAGCCCGGGCCGGGCCTAGCCGGGCTTTTGTCGAGCCGGGCCCGGGCTATTTGCCCACGACTAGGTAAAATGGTCATACTCCTGATGTAATTCAGTGTACTCCAAATAATAGGCAGACGGTTGGCGATCACCCTACCGAAGGAGGAATATCTTCCTTCATAGCTGAAATATCCGAGTGGTGTTTCCTTTCTGGGAATATATAGATTTGACACGACTTCAAATGTCTGCAGCTGTATTCAAGAATAAGTAATTTCATGTAATAGTCTCTTGCATGGAATTAGTCAACCATGACATAACCAAAGACTTATCTGATTGTCATTGTCCCCAAGTGGACGCAGCCTTCTCCGGCTCCTTAATAGTACTATTCACATAGCCAAACAATCGATGACTCTTAAGGGCCAAGACAATAGATCGAGACCAGGATAGGTAATTTATTGTATCAAGACAGATCAAGATAATTTGAGACGTCATATGATCGTGCCCAATTCGGATAGATCCAGCGGATTGTGAGCTATCACGAGAATCAACGACATCAAATATTATGAGATCAGAGAACAAATAAACACCAAAGAATTTTGGATTAGGTCAAAAATAGCCACTTGAAGATCGCCAAAAAGTTGTTGTCAGAAAAATTATCGGACACACCGCCCAGGATCCTAGACCATTAACTCCTTGAGGTTCGAGGTCAAATGAGGCCTAAAGAAGAAGATAGAAGCCGTTTTCTGTGAGAAAGCAAATGGAGGGGAAGAACACTAAATTGATGATATAGAAAGATCTAGTGGAGCGATCAACTGATCCTCCTAGTATGCGTTAGAGGATGAAAATGCAAAACCATTTTTGGAAAAAATCTGGCCAATTAGAAAGTTCCGGGAGGAGGCATTGAGCCTTACCGATCGGCCCGTGCTTGGATCGGCACGCTACAGGGAACTCAGAGGCTGGCGGTGGAGAGGAGAGTGGAGAAAGAAGAGGGAAGGAGAAGGATCTGCGGTGGAGAGGAGAGAGGAGAGGGAAGAGGTTGACGCAAGATGGGGATCGAGCGGCGGTCAAGAGACGGGAGAACGGCTAGGGCGAGTGGTGCTTAGATATCATGTTAAACTTAAAAATTCCGTATATCTTGAATAATGTAAGTCTTGCTTAAAGTAGAGGGAAATGCAAGAGAATACAATGAGACCAAAAGTACAACAACTAATTAATTCTAACATATTATATGTTCCTTCTATGACCAATATGAAGAAACAAAGGAATTTCATTCTCTCTGAGTCCAATTCATTAAGCTCGGTAGGACAATTTTGACTTTACGGGGAGACAATACGCGCCACTGGCCGTTTACATCCTCTCCGGCCATATTCGTCAAAATATGTACAGGGGAAATGCCATCCTTCAATGCAAACTCCATGATCTACATAATACAATCCAAACAATTGTTACAAGAGGACAAACATTAGTTATTTGCAAAATTCTCATTACTTCCATCCTCAACTGTATAAAATGGGTGATTTTATGTCCTTAGAGATCAATTCGGATTGAATATGAATAAAGATAGGGTGTAATGATGACAAAGGATCCAAATAGACGACCCTATTATGGCGGGATAAAGGCTTAAGTGTTGTTGTTATAGAGATCAAATTGGATTGAAGAAAAGCCCAAACTACAACGCAAAGAAGGTTCACAGATCAGAGCTTGGGAGATCAAAATTTTGAGTGATAGTCTTTGATTTTAATTGGAATCCTTCCAACGGACCTGTGATTAGTGTTAGAGATTAATTTTCCATTGCAACCGAAATTTTGGCAATAAACCTCTGAGGCAGTAGTTATTGTTAGAAGATATAAGGGAAAACGATGTAAAGATCCATTTATAGGCTCATTTCTTCTTTCTTCTTTTGTCCCACATCTATTGTATAAGATTCTTTATCCATGTCTTCTCATATATATTTGTACTCTCTCTTGGATTTGAGACATGAAGAAGTATATACAAAGTTTGCCCATTGTTTTCTACATGATATCAGAGGCACCTATCCGAATTTGTGGTTAGCCTTCTCTTTACCGCCTGTGCTCGGTTCACCCGCCGGTCTCTTCCCGCCTTACCGCACCCTTGTGCGATTTGTTTCCCGGCTTGTTCCTTTTTTAACTGCACTCGTTTGTGCGGTCTCCTCTCCTCTAACTGCTTCTGTGTCTCCCACTCCCACTTCTCTCGTGGCTTCCAGTTCCTCCCCTTCTTGGCTCTCTTATAGCCATTCTTTTGTTCGCCGATATTGCTGACTAGACCTCTGCTAGTCGCGCTCTTCCCGCGCTCTCTCCTCTGTTTCTCGCGGTTTGCTCGCCTTGCCGCTATTTTCTTCTCGCCGACCCCTTTCTTGCTAGTCGCCACGGTCTCATCGTGTGTCGCTTTGCCGACTTCTCTTATCGCCGCAGGATCTCGGTTCCTCTTTCTCCTCGCTGCGGATTGTTTACCGCGCGGTCTGTTCTTGCCGGGTTGGTGGCCTACCCCCTGCTCCCTCTTATCGAACGACTTCTTTTCGTTTGGTCGCCTCGGTCTGCCGTCGTGGATCGCTGACTACATCTCTCCTTTGCAACCTCGTTCTCTGCCCGCGGCCTCGCCGGTTTTCTCTTCTAATCGCTACTTTCCGCGCGATCTCTTCTGATCGCTGCCTCGCGCGCGACCACCTCTAGTCGCTGCTTCCTGCGACCTCTTCTTGTCGTTGTTGCCCGCGCTGCTCCTTCTACTCATTGCTCTTGGTTCTTCTTCAATAGTTGTCGCGTGACCTGTTCGGCTTGCCGCGTGCTTCCTTGCCGCTCTAGTTCTTTACCTAGTCGCGGTTCAGTCAGATGGCTTCCGACTTCACAACAACTTCTGATTCGTCTACTCTTCCAGGCTATCCTCGTGCTGCTCCTCTCAAACTCCGTGATGAACTACGCATTACCACCATTTCTCTTCGTGGAAAACAAAATTTTGTGGAATGGGTACACTCAGTTCGGCGTGTGCTACAAACTAAAGGTCTCCTTCATCACCTCACCAGGCCTCCTCCCACTGAACCCACTGATGAGTGGATCTGTGACGGTGGACGCGTCCAATCTTGGCTTCTCAATTCTCTGGACACCGAGCCCTATCGTATGACCATGTATCACGATACGGCTCACGCTATGTGGACAGATCTTCATTCTCTCTACTCTGAGAAGGACAGTTTTCAACACTTGTTTGATGTTCTTAGTTTCTTACTGATCTTCAGTCCCTCGACGTTGGTGTTACTGGAGACATAACTTCTTTTGTTGCGCGGGATAAAACTCTTGTTGAGGCTTGGATCCAGCATCAGCCCCCCACCACAGACTTGGTTACTCAACGACAGCAGTAGGAGGTAGTGGGGATTGCTATGATGATGACACGCGTTCTCTCACATCTTCATAGTGTCCGCGCTCATATTCTACCATCCGTTGTTACTCTATCCCTCTCGGATGGGTGTTCAATGCTTCTGAAAGTCACTCCTCCTCCGGATGCTCCGTATCTTTCTCCAGCTCTTCTTCAACAGCTCGTGACTACTCTCGCTCCTTCTGCTCGTGGTCCACCGACTCGTGGTGGTCACCAGTCTCGGAGAGGCGGTTGTGGTGGTCGAACTCTCTTTAAGTGCTCTTACTGCGGTAGGGATGGTCATCTGGAGGCAACTTGCTACCGCAAGCATGGCCTGCCCCCTCACCTTACTGCAATGGTCGCTCCCACACCTCCCTCCGCCACCAGTGATGATATTGATGCTTTACGTGCTCAACTCCATCAGCTTCAAGGGGTGGTTAATCGCTCCTCTGGCTCCGTGGCCTCGATCTCAAATGAAGGTATATCTTGCCTCACACACAACTCTCACTGGATTGTGAACTCTGGTGCTATGCATCATCTCTCTCCGCAGAGGCCGCCTTAATACTTAGATATTGCTTATCCCAAGCACATCACTGTGGCTAATGGTGACACTATCCCGGTTTCTGACACTGCTCATCTGTCTCTTACTCCTTCCTTATCCTTATCCTCGGTTCTTCATGTTCCGGGCTCTCCGTTTAATCTTCTCTCTGTTTGTCGTCTTACACAAGATCTTGATTGTTGTGTAACTTTATCACGCTCTTCATTTGTTGTGCAGGATCGACTAACGCAGAATATACTTGGTAGAGGGCGACTGTCTAACGGGCTGCACCTTCTTGATGTTCCTCATGCTGCTCTCACTACTGTCTCCACCACTGATTGATATGTCGTCTTGGGCATGCTCCTTTTCCAATTCTTAAGAAAGCTCTTCCCATTGTTTCTCTTCAAGAGTTTTTTTGTGAATCTTGTATTTTCGGCAAACACCAGCGTGTATCTTTTTCTTCTTCTTGTACTCAGAGCGATGGTCATTTATTCTTAGTACATTCTGATATCTGGGGACCCTATAAGGTCCCCAGTGTTTTTTGGTATTGCTACTTTGTTACCTTTATAGATGATTACTCGCGGGTTACCTGGTTGTATTTAATTCGTGATCGTACCGAACTCACCTCCACGTTTCGTACGTTTCTTATGAAAACTCGCACTCAGTTTTATACATGTGTAAAAGCTCTCCGTACAGATAATGCTCGTGAGTATACTGGTCGCACCTTCTCCAATCTGTGCGCCGAGTTTGGTATTATACATCAGACTTCGTGTGCCTATACCCCTCAACAGAATGGCGTAGCAGAACGAAAAAATTGCCACCTCCTTGATGTGGCTAGATCTCTCATGATCCAAATGCAGGTTCCTCCTCTCTATTGGAATTTTGCGGTTTCTACTGCTTGCCACCTCATCAATCGCTTGCCTTTGTCTGTCCTCCACTTTGTGGCTCCCGTTACTTTCCTTTACCCATCCACGACTCTCTTCTCTCTCACACCTCGTGTGTTTGGATGTACCTGTTATGTCCACCACCTTGGTCCTTCGAATGACAAGTTAGGCGCTCGTGCTACCAAAACTATGTTTGTTGGATATTCCCGCACTCAGAAGGGGTATGTCTGCTTTTATCCTACCACTGGTAAGGTGGTTGTGTCTGCTGATGTCTACTTTCATGAAGACCAACCATATCACACCAGTCCTTCTGATCCCCTTCTTCCTCCTCCGCTACCTCGGCCCACAGTTCCAGTTACGTCACCGCTTTCACCCCTTCTACCTACTCCTCTGCTTTCAATTCCTACACCACCACCCGTCCTCTCCAAACCTCCTATTGTTCAGGTGTACACTCGTCGTCCTCCACGTACAGATGCCCTGCAACAGCTTCCCTCTACCGGTGTAATCTCGCGGCCTGTTGTTTCGGAATCCCCCTCGACGGCTCATCCCTTGACCAATTATGTCTCTCTACATCGACTCTCTCCACCTCTTCTTACCTTTGCTCTCTCTCTCTCTCTCTCTCTCTCTCTATCTCTATACCTAACTCTGTGCAGGAAGCTCTCCAACATTCGGGGTGACGTGCCGCCATGAATGATGAAATGACTGCTCTGTGGGGTAATCACACTTAGGATCTCGTTTCTCTTCCTCCTGGCCACAGTTGTGTTAGCTGCAAGTGAATCTTTACAATCAAACATGCCGTGGATGAGACAGTTGATCGCTTAAAGGCTCGGCTTGTGGCACGGGGTTTTACTCAACAGTACGACCTTGATTATGATGAAACGTTCTCCCCGGTTGCAAAATTAAATTCGGTTCAGGTCTTGCTCTCCTTACCTGTTCATCGACAGTGGACCCTCCATCAGTTGGATGTCAAGAATGCTTTTTTGAATGTTGATCTTCTTGAAATTGTGTACATGCATCAACCGCCCGGGTTTGAGACCACGGGGGATTCTCGTGTATGTTTGCCTCGCAAATTTATTTATGGTCTCAAACAGTCTCCACGGGCGTGGTTTGAGAAATTCAGGAAGACCGTTCGTGAGGTTGGCTTCAAACAGAGCTCGGTAGATTTCTCTCTCCTCACTTGTCACCAATCAACTGGAACTATAATACTTCTGGTTTATGTGGACGATATTTTGATCACTGGTGATGACTCCGCTGAGATGCAATATGTTAAACAACATTTAAATTCTATCTTTCAAATCAAAGATCTGAGAAATCTTCGGTATTTTCTTGAACTAGAGGTAGCACACCGACCTGATGATCCTGTCTTATCCCAGCTTAAGTATTGCATTGACCTTCTGCAATATGCTGGTCTCTCAGGTTGTTAACCTGCGGAGATCCCGATGGAAGTCAATCACAAGTTGTGTGCTCAGGGATCTGAGTCTGATTCTCTACTTCCAAATCCGGAATACTATTGTCATTTTGTGGGAAAACTGATATACTTAACAGTTACGAGACCAGATATATCATTTGCGGTTGGTGTGGTCAGCCGGTTTATGCACACTCCACAGGTTTCTCACCTTCAGGCAGTGGAACGTATTTTCAGGTATCTGAAGACTGCCCCTGGACAAGGACTTGTGTATAAGCCATCTTCCTCCTTTTCTATTATTGCATACTCTGATGCGGATTATGCGGGCTCGTTGGATGATCGACGATCTACTACTAGTTTTTGTACATACTTTGGAGGAAATCTTATCACATAGCGGAGTAAGAAGCAGTCGGTGGTTGCTCGCTCGTCTGCTGAGGCTGAGTACCGTGTGATGACGGCTGTTGTATCCGAACTAACCTGTCTTGAAAGTCTTCTAGTGGATTTGAGAGTTAAATTATTCTAACCTTCAACATTGCTTTGTGACAGTCAAGCTGCAATCCATATTGCAAAGAATCTTGTGTTTCATGAGCGGACTAAACATATTGAGGTTGATTGTCATTTCGTTCGAGAAAAGGTTCAATCAAAGGTGCTAAAGCTTGAACATGTTCCTGCTTCTGGGCTAGTTGCTGACATCCTTACCAAGGCATTACCTCACAAATTGTATTATCAGTTCTTGTCCAAGCTTGGTGCCTACGACTTACACGCTCCAGCTTGCAGGGGAGTGTTAGAAGATATAAGGGAAAACGATGTAAAGGCCTATTTATTGGCCCATTTCTTCTTTCTTCTTTAGTCCCACATCTATTGTATAGGATTCTTTATCCCTCTCTCCTTATTTGTAGACATGAAAAAGTATATACAAAGTTTGCCCATTGTTTTCTATAGTTATTTATTTTTTAGTAGTCAGAGCCCAAGATTCAACAAGAAAGATATTTTTTTCAGTCCGGGAAGATACATATCACCAAAGAAAATTTCTATCTAATAACCCTAGAAATATGTAAAATTATAAACGGACAGGTGCTTAGCACCCCCTTCATTTTTTATAGCGTCTTGTTTAGTCATGAAAGTATTGCTATCAAATCAATGGACATTGAAATCAATGCAACTGTGGATCATATCCTGTGGTTTCTTTCATTCCATTTTTTCACATAAAATTTCGTTGTCGACTATGTGACCGAGCTAAGGCAATGATGATGTCATTGAATCAACTTTTTTTTTTGTTTTAACTTGAGTCTACCATATACATTTCCTGGTGCTAGTTTCAAAATACTGTCAAAATGGAATTGACCTTTTAAGTTAGCATTATGATCTTCATTTAGATTTTGTTCGCTCGTTCTTATTCTTTGTGGCTAACTTCTAATTTTGTTTCTGAACTGAGTGGTCCAGATCCATGGTATCAGGCTGGATTCGTTCTCACAACAGGAATCAATAGTTCTTATGTTTTAGGATATTCAGGATCAATTATGGTTCCTTTGGGTTGGATAGGTGGTGTAGTTGTTTACTTCTAGCAGCAGCCATGTCCTTATATGCCAATATTCTTGTTGCTCGTCTTCATGAAGTTGGAGGTAGAAGGAAAATCAGATACAGAGATCTTGCTGGCTACATTTATGGTAAAAATCCTGCCATACCTCA
The DNA here is from genome assembly GCA_039583875.1 of Platanthera guangdongensis. Taxonomy (NCBI): domain Eukaryota; kingdom Viridiplantae; phylum Streptophyta; class Magnoliopsida; order Asparagales; family Orchidaceae; genus Platanthera; species Platanthera guangdongensis. The sequence continues at coordinate 186,463,932 of CM077159.1, forward strand.
AGATCTTAAATCTGATTATTTAACATGAATAAAGGAATTATATTCCATAATTTTCATATACCCATCATTTAAATATTTCAGTTTTTTATTCAATTTTGAATATTCTTTCTTTTCAGTGTCTATATGCTCCAACGGTCTTTTGATGTTTTGTTTCAAAATTGCAGGGAAGAAAATGTATCGCCTTACATGGGCCCTCCAGTATGTGAACCTGTTTATGATCAACACGGGTTATATCATTTTGGCAGGGCAAGCACTCAAGGTTAGTTGAGAGTGATTGCCATAATTTGCATCCATTTTAACAATAATTATTGTAAGGACAAATTATGGTAGGAATTGAAGTAGAAAAATTTGTAGTTAAGTGATTTAATTGGTTTTCCCGCACTCTTGTAAAAGTGATTCATTGCTACGAGACGCTAGACATATGAAGTCTCCTAGAAAACAATGAAGACTTAATGGGGGTGTTATGGACCCCACACCGTTGGTTATCTAGTGTTAGGAATTTTATTATATCGAGTCGTTTTGTATTCGGTCTTTATTGTAGTAGTCGAGTCGTATTGAGTCACATGCGTATTTTAGGTATTTTAATATTTTCATGTCTTTTATATTTTTATGCAGCTTGTTGTAATTACGGGATTCCCCCCGGGGGCTTGATATATATATGTTCTTAGTCCTTGTATGAAAGTAAACAATGAAATATGAAATTTACTTTATCTTTCTAAATTCCTCTCTGATGGGGAGCCATCAGATCGTGCACCTGGAGGGATTCGCCGCAGGGTGAGACTCACGTTCATTTATTCGCGCAGGAAGGATTGATCGGATCGCCGATCTGACTCCGCGGTTGCGTTCGGCCAGGATTAGTTTATATTTTTGGTTTATTATTTATGTATTTTAGTGGCCGACCCCACCGACCAATCATAGCCGTTGATGGGGAAGCCCTAGCTTTGTTTTCTTATAAATAGGAGTGTTAGGGGGCTGAATGGAGGCATTGCAGAATTTTGGAGAGCTTTCTTCCCGGATTCCAGCGATCACCCCTCGGTGCCGACGCCGTGGAACCATAGGTGACGACTCCTAGACGCTGAAACTCCTCCCCAAGGTACTACTCATCCATAGCCTTCCTTTTCCCCCTCCGAAACCCTCATCCGCAGCCCCGACAAACCCCAAAATCCTACCCATCATTATCTGTCCAGAAAACTGGCAGTTTTCTGTTCACTGTACTGTAGAAAAATTAAAATTACTGTTCAATCATATAGTTTACCGCAACCCTCCTCTTCCAGCACCTCCCGCCGGCCTCCCCACCCAAGTCCTCCCCCGGCCGATTCCCCCCTTCCATTTCTCTACCACCGCTGCCCCTACCAGGCCCGCAAACACCTTCCCCCTTCAGATCCGCACCCCCCAAGCCCCGCCCCTTCCGTGGACTCGCAAACCCTAGCCGCCCCTTCCCTCCTGTGGATCCACTCCCCTTTAGCCCTAATTCTTTGGATCAATTCAAATCTAGGAATTTCAGCCCCGATTCGTTATTTTCACCTTCCGTTCATCACCCCTCCACCCGGATCTGATCCCAAAATATCAGATCTAGTCTCCCCCGCTCGGATTTCCCTCCTAGTGTCCGGATCGTTCCATTTCCGGCCCGATCTCCCCACTCTCCGCCGAGGGCAGCCACCACCACCATCTCCACGCCGCCGGGTCCCTCTTCGATCACCGATCTACACATCCGGATCCATAATCTTCAGTGCTTCGGTTCAGCCCGCTATTTTGTGAGTTCTCTTGTGGTATTGTTTTATGTGATTTGACATCTATCATTGGTGAACTATTATATGTTGCTTTAATCCTGGCTAGTGGAGTTTTGTTTTCGATACACTACTGACTTGCAGGGGGAATTATTCGCCTCGCGCTTGGCCTTGACCCTCCGAGCGGAGGAACGCCATATAAAATTGTTAAATTGAATAATCGTTTTCACTGTTGATTATTTGCGTGGTGTTGAAAATTATCATTGCTCAATTTACGTGTCGTCACTTTCGACGGTTTCATTGCATGTAGTTTAGGACTAGCACATCACATTTGCATTTCATCCAAGGAACCTAGGTTTTGTGCACCCCGTAGCCTACCCTACATCACTCTCTCTCTCTCTAAAGCATTTTCTCCTCCTCTAGGGTTTTCCCTCTCATCTTCTTCTCCAAAATTCTTCTAACTTCTCCTCTACCACCATTCTAGGGCTTGCCCTTGTATCTCTGCCTCCATTGATTGGACCAACAAAGGAAGCCCATAACATCTTGGTATCAGAGCTCTCTTTCCTCGGCTCGATACTGTCCACTGTCCTCTCGGTTTCATCAATCTAGGGTTTCTCCAACTCCGCTGCACATCAACACCATCAATAGAAACATCGGGTTCTGCTCCTCCATCGCCAGCAAGGCCGCAACTCCACCCCGCAAGCAATCCACCATCGACCCCGTGCCCGCGATTTTTGCATCGACGCTTTGTTTCCGTCCAACGAACCCTTCAACGCCTCCTGGCTTCTCCGCCGACACTTCAAACCAGCCCTCCGACGGTCCATTCCCTCCCCGCATCAAGGCCCTCTCCTTCCTATTGCCATTTTTGTGCCTCATTGACGACAAAGCCGCTTTTTCATCGAGCCATGGGCTAAACTTCTCGAGCAGCGGACCTCACCCATCCCAGCCACTATTTTTTTTCTCTGAGCACTGTACCGTCTGCATTGATTTGATTCCTAATATATTAATCTATTTCATAGATTAAATTATTAGTATTCAATTGTATTCTTTCCACATGAACATTAAAATTATTGTTGTTGATGCCATCATGTTACACTCAATGTTGTTGAAGTGGTCCACATCATTCCAAGACTTTGTCTCGCTTTGACGCCAAGCTTGATCAATTGGAGAGACCGGGCTACTTTGAAGTTCTACCCCTTTCGACGCACCCAACATACCCGCCACTTCCTCCACCAGGCTTTGCTCTGCAGGCGCCTGCTCCGTTGGTTTTCGCTCCACCGCCTCCGACCACATCACCGCCTCTTCTGCTGGCGACTACTTTGTCAGCCATGTCAGCCGCACTGCCATTATTGCCTCACACCACACCGCCTCTGCCTGTCTCCACTGCCACCACTCCACCACTTTCAGCATTGTCTCCTCCACTGGCTCCTCCGGACGACTCATCGCCGCCCCTGTCGGCTCTTGCTCCGCCGGCCCTTGCCATGCCACTCTCATTGGCCACCTCGCCACCTTTTCTGTCGGCACCTAATCCGTCGACCCCGGCGGATACATTCCTACCGTCGCACGTTGGCCCTTCGACCTCTGTATGGCTTCTGCACATAGCCCCTCCACTGGCCCCATCGAAGCCATTCCATATGCCGCCCATTTCACTGATGGCGACGCCGCTCCTCGCTGACGCCACCGCCACCGCTACGCGTTACCGCACATCGTTCTGGAGGGAGGTCAAGGTACCAGATGATCCAACCACCCGCACGAGCTTGAGGACAAGCTCGATTTGAAAGACGAGTGAAGTGTTATGGACCCCACACTGTTGGTTATCTAGTGTTAAAAGTTTTATTATATCGAGTCGTTCTGTATCCAGTCTTTATTGTAGGAGTCGAGTCGTAATGAGCCACATGCGTATTTTAGGTATCTTAATATTTCCATGTCTTTTATATTTTTATGCAGTTTGTTGTAATTACGGGATTCCCCCCGAGGGCTTGATATATATATGTCCTTAGTCCTTGCATGAAAGTATGCAATGAAATATGAAATTTCCTTTCTCTTTCCAAATTCATCTCTCTCTCTCTAAACCCTCTTCTCCTCCTTCAGGGTTTTCCCTCTCATCTTCTTCTCCAAACTTCTTCTTCTAACTTCTCCCCCTCTACCACCATTCTAGGGCTTGCCTTTGTATCTCCGCCTCCATCGAATGGACCAACAAAGGAAGCCCATAACAGGGGGCCATGAAGAGATGGATTTTTTGGTTGTTTTTAGAAATCCTCTCTTCTCAAACAAAATATCTTAATATTATAGGATCACACACATAGTTTTCTTAGCACAATAGAACCTCCTTACCATCTTGCGGTTGTCTCCTATTTATGGCTAAGACCTAACAATAATTAAGGAGGTGGTCATATTTCTTGGTAAAGAATATCTTAATTATTGATGTTGTCTCTAACTATTGTATGTTCTCGTCGCTGTTCTAGGTAGGATTTCTTGAGAGGCTTTTTTTGTTGAGGTTTGTGCCATCTTTATAGTCACTCGATAATGACTTCCATTGGACCCCAAACCTGGTTGGATTTACTTCAACTTAAGATCACCTCTTGCTTGAAGTGTGGACTTGTGGGAGTAGTAGGCTCATGATTAGGTGTGCTAGTTGAGTTGAGTCGGCTTGTGAGCTTGATGAACATGCTCATAAAAAACTCGAATTGAGCTCGATTGAGAGCCGAGTTTGAGCTCATATGCCTTTGTTTATGAGCTCGTGAGTTGGCTCGCAAGCTTTTTGTGTATGTTTTTTTTACTTCTAATAATTATTCTATATAATATGGCTCATGGACAAAAAAGATCGTGACCAGCTCGAGCTCGACTCGAGTTCGTGGCCTCATGAGTCTAGCTCGAGCTCCATATATAAGTCTCAAACTTGAGCTTGAGCCTATATATGCAAGCTTGTCTAGCTCGAACTTGAGAATTTTGTCAATCTCAGCTAGATCTAGACTCGGTTTGCACCCTATTTGTGACGGTCATCGTCTTATAGCACCTGTCGATTTGTGATAGTCGTTAACTTTGGTTATTGTTGGTTTGTGGTAGTCACCATATGTAGAGTAGATTATCTTGGCTTTTCTACTTCTTTTGAGGCTGGCGGAGGATGATTGGAAGCGGAGATGACGGCGATGAAAGATCCAGTGGAGCCAGAACCGCGGCGGTCTAAGCGGGGCTTTCTCAAGAGAGAGTGAGAGAGAGCTTCCAAGATCTCATAAGAAGGATTAAGAATTAGGTATTCTTCATTGATAATCAAGGAAGACCCAAGGGGGTCCCTTAAATAGAGCATACGAGGACATTTAACAATAATAATACATAATGAAGAATACATAATAAGACTCCATAATATTGAGGCGCAAAGCCCGTAATAGCTACTTGCCTACCTTCCGCGTTACAGAGTATAATTCATCTCTTTGCCTAAATATATCCTATCTATTTCTTTTATGGTTTCCATATTTTCCTGGATTTGGCAGATGCCACTTTTTGACTCTTCATACTGAGAAACAGGTTCCTCTCCGTTTGACCCAAATGAAGGGGAACTATCATGGTCTTGATCATCTCTTTCTCCTCTTGATGATGGGATAGTCATTTTGTGCTAGGCGAGTTTTTTGCCTTTCTTTCCTGTTGGTATCTTCTTCTGAACCCTTTTTCTCGCTCTACTATAAATTGTTTAAATGCAATAGTATTATGGAAGGCTCAAACAACTTTTAAGTTTTTTACATTGACAACTATTTTTATGTGAAGGGATATCTCATGTTTGAATGCATGACCGATTGTTTCAAGATTTTTTGAACAACATGGTCTTCGAGTTATTTGTTGATATGAATTCATGCTTGATTATCAATTTCAACTTTGCCCTCAACTTGACGTTGGTTGCGTCAAATTTTAAATCACAATTATACTTTTTCTAGTGGAGTTTCTACCTCCTTGTGATAGATTTAACATAATTGTAGTTGAATCGTCTAGTCTATCTGAATTTGTGTTTAGTGGACGTGGTAAAATTTGGGATTGAAGCGCTTAATTGATTATACTAAAGATGGACCTCACAATACTTGAAATGAATTATTAGTGGGCAGTCTGTCTCCAAGAATGCTTAGGTGGATGTGTGGACACACGAGACTAGATAGAATTAGGAATGAATATATCAGGATAAGACAGGACTAGCACCAATTGCAGAGAAGATGCGAGAAGCTCGACTAAGATGGTTTGGACACGTGCAAAGGAAACCATTAGACGCACCTGTTAGGCGTTGTGAGAGTCTAGTCACTAGACATGTTAAACGAGGGAGGGGTAGACCAGCAGAAAGACTTGGAATGAAACTATAAGGAAAGACATGATGTACTTAGGCATTAGTGAGATTATGACACAAGATAGGGCACAATGGCGACAAAGGATCCATATAGCCGACCCCACTATAGTGGGATAAAGGCTTGAGTGTTGTTGTTGTAGCCTGTCTCCAAGAATTCAAGATATCAATGATTCTCCTAAGTTGTAGTTGCTTGTTTCCATGTATATTTGTTTCCATATGCTTCTTGTTTCACTATATTTTTGTTTCCATATTTATTTGTACAGCTACCATGTATCTTTTGTCTGTATAAATGAAGGTCTCCTCACAACATAAAGCAGTGAGGCATTTCCTTTACATAGATTCTCCCTTTATTTTCCTTATGGCCGAATCCAACACTCCTCTGCTTCCGCTCAATACCATGGTTCACATGGTAACTATCAAACTCACTCCCACAAATTCTCGTGGCATCGTGTTGCAGATGTAGTGAAGGATGACCTAGAGGAAGGAGCATCTTCGACGTGTCATGTATACTCTCAAAGGAGTAGGCCGGCGGAAAAGACTACATTTGCATGATATGCCGTGTCCGTCTTTTGTTATGTTCTTTTTTACTTGTCGTATTCTCTTTATTGTTTCCGCATTTGTCGGGATGAGTTATATAACTCCCGGCTCCTTGTTTTGGGATTATCTTGTATCTTAGATTTTGAAATCAATTGGAGCCTAGGTGATGGGGATCCATCAGATGCACCTGGAGGGGTTCGCCGCAAGGCGGGACCCACGTACATGTATTCGCGCAGGAAGACTTGATCGGATCACCGATCGGGCTCCGCGGTTGCGTCCGGGACGTCGCCGCGAGTCAAAATACTATATTACTTTATATTTGTCTGTTTATTTTTGATGTATTTTAAGGGCGAACCCACCGGCCAATCATAGTCATTGATGGGGAAACCCTAATGTGTCTTTTCTTATAAATAGGAGATATGAGGACTGATCTAAGGCATTGTTGGATTTGGAGAAGAAGTATTCCCGGATTCCAGCGATCCCTCCCCGGTGCCGACGCCGTGGAACCCTAGGTGACGACTCCTCGGCCGCCAAACTCCTCCCAAGGTACATCCTACCCCCACCATCGTTTTCCGCCCCTCCTCCATATCCAGCCACCAAATTCCCTGAAAACCCCCTCCTAACAGCCGCCGACCTGGTCCAGCAGTCCGACCCCTTCCCTTCTTCCCCTCCCTTGTACGTCCCCCCCACTGGACCGGAACAGGCCGCCGGCCTGCTGTCAGCCATCCAGCCCCCGTCGCCTTTCCCCCCCTCATAGCCGGCCACCTCCAAGGCCTCCATTGCCCCAGCCAGCCACTCCTCTTCCTTCCCCTCCATGGATCCACTCCCCGTCGCTCCAAAAACTTTAGATCTATCTTGATCTAGTGCTACCACCCCCGATCCATCATTGTCCCCAATATTCATCATCCCGAAGCCCGGATCCGCCGCCCAAAACACCGGATCTATCCACCTACACCCAGATCTATTCCCTAGTGGCCGGATCTCTCTGTTTCCGGTTCGTTTCCCCTCTTTTCCACCGTGGGCAGCCACCTCACCGTCGCCGTACCGCCGGGTTCGCTACCGATCGCCCGCCTACACATCCGGCCCTTCAAGTTCTCCAGTGCCTCGGTTCGGCCCTCTATGTCGTGAGCGTTGTGGTATTGTATTCTTGGATTTGACATTATCATTTGGTGCTTTATCGTACTGTGCTGTGATTATTGTTGCGTAGAAAATTGGTTTTGTTACACTAATAATTGTAGGAGGAATTATTCGCCGCCGCTTTGCTTTGGCCCTCCGAGCGGAGGAAACCATTATAAAAAATTGCTGAAATTAATTGTTTGTTCACTAATCCAATTATCTGCGTGGTGGTATTAATTTCATTGCTTAACTTAATCGTCGCCGTCACCAACGGTTGCATTGCATTTAGAGTTGCAATAGTGTGTTCACACCTACACTAGCGTCACTTAGCACAGGTTCAGTCTCCAGCTAACTAGCCAATAGTGTGTCACCCCTATACTAGCACTAGGGTCTAATCTCGAGCACCACTAGCTATACATCATTTTTGGTATCAGAGTCAAGGTTAGACCATTTACATGCTTCGAAGTGGTAGGACATTTAGAGAAAGCATGATAGAACCCCAAGTCACCGACGACCGCACGACGGGCTCGAATTCGGGCGCGCTTTTGCTGAGTTTCACCGCCTTATCCTAGACCGTTTTCGACGCCATAGGTGCCCAGTTCAACGATGTGCGTCATGATCTTGCCGAGGTGAACCTTCGCCTAGACCACTTAGAGAATGTCAGGGACACTCCGACACAGCGAGACGAGTCACTCGAGGACGACCCTGACACTCCTCCACGTCGGGGGCAACGTCCGATGGATGGTCCACCTCCCGCAGACCGTCATCATCGTGATATTCCCCATCGAGCCCCGATTTCACCGGTAAGGCGAAATCCTGATTTTGCGATAGATCATAGTCAAGTTACGGCGTGGGATAGACTTCCACATCAGCGTGATGAGTACCGTATGCCACATCAGCCTCACCTGACCCCAGAGATCGCGTGCCCCCACACGGTCGTCGTGACCATCACCAAGATGAGTATTATCCCCGGGTCAGAGAGAGCATGGGCACCCACCCGCTCGATACGACTACACCTATGATGATTATCCCGAGGACTATCCGGACCCACGGAGAGGGGGCCACTACCATGACATCACTCGTCGCATCCTACTCAACGCCCCTTCGTTCGGTGGTCGCTTAGATCCGAAAGCCTTCAACGATTGGCTCTTGGATATGGACCACTACTTCGAGTGGTATGACATGAGTGACGAGCGTTGTGTCCGCTTTGTGAAGATGAAGTTGATCGGGCAAGCTAAGGTATTCTGGATCAGTGTTGAGAGAGCCTTAGAGCGGGATGGTTACTACCCCATCGCCAGATGGGATGAGATGAAAGAGAGACTGGAAGAGAAGTACCTCCCCGCGTCATACCGAGATCAGCTATTTGAGCAGCTACAGAATTTACGACAGAGGACGCTTGCCGTCGCCGAGTACATGGCTCGCTTCGATAAGCTGATCGTCAGGAGTGATATTTTAGAGGAACCTATTTCCACTGCCTCACGTTTCAAGGCGGGCCTTTGTTCCGATATTCGGGGAGAGTTGATTCCCCACTGCTTGGAGACTGTTGATCAGATATTCCAGCTCGCCCTCGAGTACAAGCAGTACCTCCGATCATCTAGCACGAGGCAATTCACTTCGCGGACTGATTCCTCGACTTTTAGGAAGCCCGCTCCGCTCCAGGCCACCCCAGCTACACTCTCACGTATCCCCGCGGATGCGAAGGACAAAGTCATAGCCACTGATGGCCAGCGATTTGTGGGCATCGTATGCTTTAGATGTTCTGGCAGAGGACACGTGACGTCGCAGTGCCCCACACGGAGCCTGCTAGTTGAGGAGCAGAGTTTAGAGGACGAAGAGGAGGCCCCAGAGGAAGTTAAGGCCACTGTCGAGGAAGGTTGGGAGAGTGATGCCGAGCGATCGTTAGAGGTGGGTGTGATTAGACGCATCCTACACACTCCACGTGTTGATGAGGATTGGCGACGCACCACCATCTTTTACATGTATTTTCCTAGTGCGGGCGGTCCCTGCAAGCTAGCTATTGATAGCGGGAGTTGTGTGAACATCGTAGCACAGAAGGGGCTTGACCGTATGCAGGTGAAGGCAGAGTCTCACCCCTACCCATATTGTGTCGTCTGGGTTGACAAGACTGCGATTCAGGTCACCCAGCGTTGCTTGGTCCCGATTATTATCGCGTCCTTTCAGGACAAGGTCTGGTGCGATGTCATTCCCATGGATGTCGCTCATGTGTTGCTTGGCCGCCCTGGCTATTCGATCATGATGTCATGTGCTTCGGCCGCTCGAACACGTGTGTCTTTTATGATAATGGCCGGAAGATTACGTTGACGCCCACCCAGCCCCGAGATCGACCCAAGGGTGTGGTAGAGCCATCTGTGAGCACGAGCGCCTTGCGACCACTGCATATCTTGAGGCAAGGCGAGTTTTTGCGAGATAGCGCTGAGTTAAATGTCATTTATGTGGTTGCCGCTACTCAGGTTACTGAGGACACCTCTGTTGACCACCCACCCGCAGTGCGTCCTCTTTTAGGCGAGTTTGTGGACATCATGCCGGATGAGCTCCTCGATGAGCTGCCTCCCCCACGGGACATTCAACATGCCATTGATTTAGTCCCGGGAGCCTCCCTCCGAACCTGCCCCATTACCGTATGCACCCGGATGAGCACGCTGAGCTCAAACGGCAGATTGACGAGCTTCTCTGGAAGCAGTTCATTCGTGAGAGTATGAGTCCTTGTGCGGTCCCCGCCCTTCTTACCTCTAAGAAGGACGGTAGTTGGCGTATGCGCATGGATAGCCGCGCCATTAATAAATCACGGTCAAGTATCGTTTCCCCATTCCACGACTCGATGACCTTCTGGATACTATGTTCGGTGCATAGATCTTTTCCAAGATCGACCTTCGTAGTGGGTACCATCAGATGCGAGTCGTGAGGGAGACGAGTGGAAGACAACATTCAAGACCAAAGATGGTATGTACGAGTGGCCAGTCATGCCATTTGGGCTATCTAACGCCCCTAACATTTTTATGCGAGTTATGACGCGGGTGTTGCGGCCATACATGGACAAGTTTCTTGTAGTATACTTCGATGACATACTAATCTATAGCCAGACTCAGACTGCTCACCTCGACCATCTGAGATTTCTCTTTGGCACCCTCCGCCGAGAGAAACTGTATGCGAACCTGAAGAGAGCGCGTTCTTTCCGAGTCTGTTCACTTTCTGGTGTTTATTATATCGTTTACTGGAGTATCCGTGGATCCTGAGAATGTCAAATCCATTCGCGATTGGCCTGTGTCCGCGAATATTCACGAGGCTCGCAGCTTTCACGGACTCTCCACCTTCTATACGAGGTTTGTCCAGGGGTTCAGTACGATCATGACCCCCTTCACGAGCTGCCTCAAGAAGGGAGAATTTCAGTGGACCCCCACATCCACTAGGGCCTTCAAATAAATTAAGGAGAGATTGACGACGGCTCCTGTCCTACGTTTACCAGATTTTAGCCGCGCCTTTGAGGTCGTATGCGACACGTCAGGAGTTGGTATAGGTGGCGTATTGAGTCAAGAGGGACACTCAGTTTCTTATTTTAGTGAGAAGCTGAATGAAGCTAAGCAAAAGTACTCAAACTACGATCGAGAATTTTACGCTATAGTCCAGTCTCTGCGCTACTGGAGGCACTATCTCCTTCCCCGGGAGTTCGTGTTGTACTCCTACCACCAGACCCTACGTTACCTTGACTCGCAACGTAAGCTGGGCCACTGGCATGCAAAGTGGGTCGAATATCTGCAGGATTTTCATTATGTTCTCAAGCACCGCGCTGGTGTTGAGAACAAGCCGGCTGATACGTTGAGTCGTTGTGTATCCCTGTTGCAGACGATGACTGCGAGTGTCGAGGGACTTGAGAGGTTGATGCTCGACTACCAGACGTGCCCTGATTTTGGCGAGATTTACACCACCCTATCCCGAGACCCACCCGACCCTGTTGAGGGATATTAGATCTATGAGGGATATCTGTACCGGGGTTCCCGTCTATGCATTCCTCAGACGTCTTACCGAGATTATCTGATTTGGGAGTTGCACGCGGGTGGGGCCGCGGGCCACTTCGGGCGAGACAAATCCATAGCCATTGTCGAGGACCGTCTCTACTGGCCCGGTCTAAAGAAGGATATAGCTCGCGTTGTGCGCCACTGCCGCATCTGTCAGACGACAAAGGGCAATAAGCAGAACACCGGTCTTCACACACCTTTACCCGTACCACACCGCCCTTGGGAGGACATTATCATGGACTTTGTTCTCGGACTTCCCCGCACGTTACGGAAGCACGATTCCATCTTCGTGGTGGTTAATCGGTTTTCGAAGATGGCACACTTCATCGCTTGCCGCAAGATGGCAGATGCGACTCACGTTGCATCCATATTCATGCGGGACGTCTTTCGACTGCATGACCTGCCCAAGTCGATCGTGTCGGACCGCGATATGAGGTTCATGAGCTACTTGTGGAAAACCCCGTGGCACAAGACACGTTATCCTTAGGTTTTCCTCGACATATCACCCACAGACGGACAGACATATCGAGGTAGTGAATCAGAGTTTAGGGAATCTGTTGCGGTGCCTTGTAGGAGAGCACATAGGCAGTTGGGACCTAGATTTACTGATAACAGAGTTTGCCTACAATAGCTCAGTCAATAGGTCACCGGGTTGAGCCCATTTCATGTAGTGTCGGGATATGACCCTAGAAAGCCTATAGACCTTGTTCCGAGCCCTTTAGAGTCCCGCACTAGTGAGTCTGCTGAGTCATTTGCACAACATTTACATGATTTGCATGAGTCGGTCCACCGACGAATAGTACCAAGCAATGAAAATTACAAAGCCCATGCAGATAAGCGAAAGTGAGAACAAATATTTAATGTAGGCGATAAGGTAATGGTGCGAATCCGCCCTGAGAGGCTCCCTTCGGGGCCTGCTAAGAAGTTAAGCGTGAGGCGAATGGGTCCGTACTCCATTATTAGTCGTATTGGGACCAACGCCTACCGACTTGACATTCCGGCCAGTATGAGAATTCACCCCGTGTTTAATGTTGAAGACCTGACTCCATACTATGAATCTCATGAGTATGTGGACCCGAGCAGTGGTGATGCCCAGACACCCCCCACCCCCATTGTCGCTACCAAACCACTCTCACGCATTACCACCATCTGATGGCCATCCTAGTTCACCCACTGTTGCCGCCCACCCACCCGGGAATTTGTCCACTTTGGTTCCACCGCAGGCACCACCGATCGCGCCGGGATCCACCTTTCGTGAGATGAGAGCTGAGAGCATCACGGAGATCAGATCCCACCAGTTCGTTCCCACCTCGGATGGACCGCGTTGCCTCTACCTGGTACATTGGCAGGACCGCCCTGATGCTGGCGACACGTGGATACTACCGACAGAGCTTGATCGGCTCACCCCCGGACTTCGACTTCAGTACGACCATCTCCATTCATCGGAGATGAGGTTTTTCAGTCGGGGGGAGTTGATGAGGATCTATCAGATGCACCTGGAGGGGTTCGCCGCAAGGCGGGACCCACGTACATGTATTCGCACAGGAAGACTTGATCGGATCGCCGATCGGACTCCGCGGTTGCGTCCGGGACGTCGCCGCGAGTCAAAATACTATATTACTTTATATTTGTCAGTTTATTTTTGATGTATTTTAAGGGCGAACCCACTGGCCAATCATAGCCGTTGATGGGAAACTTTAATGTGTCTTTTCTTATAAATAGGAGGTATGAGGTCTGATCTAAGACATTGTTGATTTGGAGAAGAAGCATTCCCGGATTCCAGCGATCCCTCCCCGGTGCCGACGCCGTGGAACCCTAGGTGACGACTCGTAGGCCGCCAAACTCGTCCCAAAGGAACACCCTACCCCCACCATCGTTTTATATCCACCCTTCCCGCCCCTCCGAAAACCCTAGACTGTCTTGTATCTATTGGATACCACCCCCCGCCATCAGCATCTATTCCCCAATTTTCCCCCCATCCACTCTCCGAAGCCCGTGCTAATCCGCATTGCCCAAAAACACCGGATCTATCCACCTACACCCGGATCTATTCCCTAGTGGCTGGATCTCTCCGTTTCCGGTTCGTTTCCCCTCTTTTCACCGTGGGCAGCCACCTCACCGTCGTCGTACCGCCGGGTTTGCTACGATCGCCCGCCTACACATCCAGCCCTTCAAGTTCTCCCGTGCCTCGGTTCGGCCCTCTACGTCGTGAGCGTTGTGGTATTGTATTCTTGGATTTGACATTATCATTTGGTCATTTATCGTACTGTGCTGTGATTATTGTTGCGTAGAAAATGGTTTTGTTACACTAATAATTGCAGGAGGAATTATTCGCCGCCGCTTTGCTTTGGCCCTCCGAGCGGAGGAAACCATTATAAAAAATGCTGAAATTAATTGTTTGTTCACTAATCCAATTATCTGCGTGGTGCTATTAATTTTTTGCTTAACCTAATCGTCACCGTCACTAACGGTTGCATTGCATTTAGAGTTGCAATAGTGTGTCACCCCTATACTAGCACTTAGGGTCGTAATCTCCGAGCACCACTAGCCTACCCTACATCACTAGGGCTAGCCGAGTGGGATCTTTACCTTGGAGTTCGTTTTTTCTCCTCACCCGTAACACATCGTCATTTTGTTCCCTTGCTTGAAAGTCGGGTTCTTATGGGCATTTTCGATGGGTCTCTGCCTGCGCCCATTGCTCGTGTTCGTACTGAAAACAACTTTGTTTTAAATCCTATACAAGAAATGGCACACCCAGGATTGCATTCTACTCAAGTCTTCTGTATGCTTCTGTCACTGAGGAATGTATGGCTGAAATCGTTAATTGCAGTACCTCTCATGATGTCTACTCATACTTCTAAGACTAGAGAACTCCAACTAAAAAATGAACTCCAGATGATGCAGCACGGCTCTCGTGGTGTTGCTGAATATGCACGCTCTTTCCGATCATTAAGTGATCACCTTAGTGTTATTGGCAAACTAGTTGATGTCACATATAAGGTACATTGGTTTCTCCATGGTCTTGGTTCTGATTTTAAAATCGTTTCAACCTCCATGTTGTCCCAGTTGGCGCTTCCTTCTTTGCCAATATGGTTCCAAAAGCTCTCAGCCATGAGCTTTTCTCTAGGTCAATTTCGAGGGACTCTTCTTCCCAGTCGGCCATGTTTGTTCAACATGGTTTTTATGGTCGTTTCAAACCCGCTGCATTCGGCCATTCTGCTAGGACCTCTAAAACTACTTGTCAATGGTGTGGCAAAGACAAGCACACACTGCCAAGAAATGTCATTAAAACTTGACAAACTATTGAAGAAAGCTAGTACCGAAGGTTTGATTTAAGCTTTCGCTGCCACCTCACTTGATGATTCTCAAGATACTGAGTGGTGCACAGATGCGGGCGCAATCTCTCACATGACTAATGTTATTGTTGTGCTTGATTAATCTGTTCCTTGCATTGATAATCAGCAAGTCTTTGTGGGTAACGGTCAACTTGGCCTATTTCTTCTATTGGTTCTATTTCCTCTATTGTTGCTTCTTACTCCTTAAAAATGTCTGATGTTCTTGTTCCTCACATTACTAAGAATATATTGTCCATTAGTAAGTTAACTCGTGAGAACAATTGTTTAGTAACATTTTATTCTACTAGTTTTACCATCCATGATCTTGCAACAAGAACGGTAGTGAGAGTCGGGCGATGTGAGAAAGGACTTTATATTCTTTATCATGGCCATGCAAGTTTTTTTTTCAGACTTTCTCTATATAATACTCGTGCATGTTCTGCCATCTGGCATGCACAATTAGGTCACCCTTCTTTTCGCATTGTTTCATCTTTGAATAAGCATTGTATAATCACAATTTCTAATAAAGGCAATTTTAATTCCAAAACGTCTTTTGGTTGTAAATTAGGAAAATATCACCACTTGCATTTTGCAAATCTGAACCAACGTTGCTCCTTTTTATTTGAACGGATTCACTGCGATTTATGGGGGCCCTCGTCAATTCCCTCACCATCTAGTTATAGATACTATTGTGTCTTGTTAGATTATTTTTGTCGCTATAATTGGATCTTTCCTTTAAAGCATAAGTAAATTTTTTTTGACATTTTGTCCATTTTCATCAATTTGTCATTAACACCATTTTGCTTTCTTTCTTCGTATGAATGGTATCTTGCACCGCATATCTTGTCCTTTTGCACGTAAGCAAAATTGTATTATTGAGGGAAAACATCGCCACATCGTTGAAACCTGCCTCACTATGATATTTCATTCACATGTTCCTCTTCATCTTTGGGTTAAGTCTTTCTCCACGCATGCTATCTCATCAACCGACTCCCATCTCATGTTCTTGATGGCAAGACTCCTTGTGATATTCTATATGGTAAAATTCCTTACTTCATACATTTGGTTGTCTTTGTTCTTCATATCTATGTGATTATGTGCACAATAAATTATCACCTCTCTATCCCCAGTTTTTTATTGGTTACTCTTCATAAGAGCTTTTGTTGCTTGGATAAGAAAACTAATGGGGTCTATGTGTGTCATCTTGTTCAATTTTTTGAGAATTATTTTCCTTATGCTACCTTAAATATTCCTTCTTCAGTTGGTGTTGATTATATCACTTTTATTGATGCTTGTGATAGTTCTCTGCCTACCGACAATTGTTTACCCATAACTGTGACTCCAGCTTCTAGTTTGGCCTCCACTCCATGTGTTCCTTGCGCTGACCCAAGTCCCATTAACATGTATCCAGGCCTGTTTAAAAGCCCGCCGGGCCCGGGCGGCCGCGCCCGAGCCTAATTTTAGCCGGGTTCGGGGCGGGCCCGAGCACCAGCTCCGGTAGGGGGCCTGCCAAGGCCCCCAAGTCCAGACCAGGCCGGCCCCAGACGGGCCCGATTAATAAATCATGTCTGTCAGGCGGGACTAAATCCTTTAATCCCGCTAGGCGGGATTTAAATCCTGTCTGAATTAGGCGGGATTTAATTAAATCCCGCCCAGGCTCAGGTTAGGCCCGGTGCCCAGGCTTACCCGGGTCGGGCAGTGAGCCAATATGGGGGACCTGTAAGGCCCCCAATCCCGGCCCGGGCCTTGCTGGGATTTTTTTGGTCCGGGCTCGGGCCTGGTCTTTTTGAACACGCTTTCATGTATCACATCACCCCAACTGAGCCTTCTTCACCTGAACTAGCCTTGGACGTCCCTCCACATGTTTCTTCTTTCGCTATCTGACCATCTACCCCTACTCACCCCATGATTACCCGTGCTCAGGATGGTATTGTTAAGCCTCACATTATATATTCGCTATGTGCTTTTACTTCTGCTCCGTGGTTTCAAGTACATCTTGCAATTAAAGAACCTCGTGGTTTTAAGTCAGCTGTCAAAAATCCAGCATGGCTCTTGACAATGGATGATGAAATTGAAGCTCTCAAGCCACCACCCATGCCCTCACCTCTCATCTCCATACCTCCGGCCAGCCACCACCCCACCTCCGCATAACCACCTTCCTCCACCTCTCCCATTTTCTCCACTTGCCTACTATCTTCTAAACATCCCAACGTGGAACCACCTCTCCTCCTAACTCCTCCAATAGAGCACCAGTTTTCCACCTCCTAGCATTCCTTCCACCTCCACACCCCCGCCCTATCTGCAAACTCTTGCTGCAGGAATTGTCACGACTCGTCTCGACGAAAGTCTGAGTGCGCTCGGGCGGTCCGTGATGCCACAGGCATGGGCGGAAAGATAACCATGTCTGCTAAGGCGGATGTAGAGAATACTGAAAATAGTTTTAGAAATAGTTATTTTGTTTGAACAATTTATGGTTTATAAATATACAGAAGCGCTTAAAGTTTTAAAACAGTGAGAATTTAATACACATGCATTTCTTTGAAAAATTTAATGCTACACACAGTGCTGGAACAGAAGTGACTGCAATAAACAACAGTAATGAAAATATCATAAATAAAATGATCTGGTACATCTGAAACATCCTACGAGTTGTCCATAATACAAAAGAAAACGACTTACAATAACTAGTACATGATAAATCACACTGACAGTAAAACAAACAAATACATAGAACCTGATGTAAACAACTACAAAAGAAAAACCTCCAGGCGAAGCTGTAGCTGAACGAGAAGTAACTCAAGGAGCAGGCGGCACAGTCACGAACCTTAAGGCAAATCCAAAACATAAGGAAAATGTCTCAGAACATAGGAATTAAACCATGAACACAATAATCAATTAAATTGCGAGCAAATCAAGCAAGCATAATCGAACACTGCTATATCTTGAACAAAACTAGTAAACATACCAACATCTAAGTCAAACAGACATTTCTGAGATAGCCTACCCAGGGATATAGCCTAAAATTATACATGTAATATGTTGTAAACCGTGATCGATGAAGTGTGTAGGTGCTATAGCGGGCGCACATGTTCACGATCAGATCTGCATGCAAGTCTTGTCGGAAAAGTAATCTTGTTTGTCGTGACCATGATGACAGACAGATGTCCAGTTAGACGCTACAGTTCAAAGATTTGCTTACAATTGCAGATTTGTTTTCGAGTTTCATACTTAGGTGATTATTTATCATATTAATTTATGACAATATTACAAGGGTTCAGAGATTTATCAAAAATAACGTTAGTAAATATCATAGGGAGCAGATAACAAGGTTAAATTCCAAAGTTTGCATGTGAGAGGGAGTTCTCCACTTGCCTTAAGGTGACCTCGAAAACGCTAGCGACAACTAAAAGGCGAAAGCGAGGTTAAAAGCTCTAGCTAAACCTGTTCCAAGATCAAAAATGTATTTCAAATTGCATTAACAAGATTCCTACGCGTACACACGCATTTGATAACCGCGCTACACAACATGAGAGGAGTCTAGAAATTTACCTCCCTCGAGAGTGAGGGGAGAAGAGGCTACCGCGAGGGATCAGGGATTTTTGGCGGCGTTTGGATGTGATAAGCCCTAATTCGGAGAGGGCTTGGAGCGATTCCACCACCTAGATCCGATGAGCGGCACCAAAAACACAAACAAAATTGATTTTAGACGGACATACGACAACTGCAAGAGGGAATCGACGCAAATACATTGACTGGAGCAAAAATTATAGCAACAAAAATTAAGGCAAAAATCTGAAAACATGAGTTGAGCAGAGATCCTTACCCAAGGAAGCCGGATCTAGGCTTAAAGATCCACGTAGAGGAGTTTCGAGCGAAAACCCTAGGCGTTCCTCTTGAGACTCACCGCCCGACGGATAGGAAAAAAGAGGTGCCAGAGCAGATATTGCGGCTGCCAGCCCTGAAGAGAGGGAAAAAAAGCTAGGATCGGCCTCCAGAATTGGAGGGAAGGACGAAGCCGGCCCTAGGGTTGAAGCTTCTTGAACTTTCGGCCAGAGGAAGTGAAGAGGAGCAGGAGGAGGCGGAGAAGCAAATAGAGGCAACGACTTGAGGGGAGGAAGGCCCCGGAGGGGCCGCCGGGTCGCGGGAGCTCCCAGATCAGGCGTGGCGGGACGAGCGGCTCAAAAAAACGTCGGGAGCGGAAGGAACTTCCTGCGGCTGTGGCTTGCGGGATTTGCCCGGGGGGGGGGGGGGGGGGTCGGGTTATAAGAGAAGAGGGAAATGGGTTATTTTATATACATATATAATAATAATAATTATCATTATGATAAAAAAATGAGGTTGTTACATTCTCCCATACTTAGGAAGTTTCGTCCCGAAACTTTCCTGAGAATTCTCTGAAATGGGCCAAAAGCAATGAAGATTTAGGCGACATGCACTTCAACAACAGTTTGTCATATAAAGCATGGAAGGTAACTATAAAAGATACTGAAATAACAAGAAATCAGACTCAGAGACGTACCAAGATTAAAAGAAGAGTTACAGATACTTGCTGCGCATGTCAGATTCGAGTTCCCAAGTGTACTCCTCAGACTTGCCATGCACCCAAAGTACCTTCACCATAGGAATGTTTTCTTGCGAAGCTTGCGTTCTTGATAATCGACGATCTTCGCGGGCTCGACTGGATAAGATAGGTTGGCTTCAGGAATCACTGGAACTTTTTCAAGAACACGATTAGGATCATGGATGTATTTCCGAAGCTGACTGACATGAAAGACATCATGGACACCTAACAACGAATCGGGTAGCTCCAGACGATAGACAGATTCTCCAACACGTTCTGAGATGGCGTACGGACCTACGAACCTCAGGCTGAGCTTATGATGACGACCAAACCGTTTCACTCCAACAGTAGGGGAAACCTTCAGAAATACTTGGTCACCCACGACAAACTCTAACGGACGACAACGCTGATTAGCATATTTCCTCTGCCTCTCGATGGCACGACTGAGCTGAAGACGAGTCTTCTTTGTGGCTTCTTCCATTTCTTGGAGTAGCCCAGTCCCCAAAATCACCTTTTCACCAACTTCTGACCAGTAGAGCGAGGTCCTGCAACGACGCCCGTACAATGCTTCGAAGGGGGCCATCTTGAGGCTCTCTTGATAGCTATTGTTGTAGGCAAACGATCAAAGGTATGTCCTCATCCCAAGTTCCCTTGTAGTCCAGAATGTAATACCGAAGCATGTCTTCAAGAATCTGATTAACCATTTTGGTCTGGCCATCAGTTGTTGGATGATAAGCAGTGCTCAGGTTGAGATCGGTGCCCAAAGCTTGCTGAAAGCCCTTCCAGAAGTGCGATGCAAATCTTGAGTCACGATCAGGAAAATCCGCAAAGGAATTCCTTGGAGTCTAACAATATCTGAAACATATATCCGGGTCATTTTCTCAGTGGAATGACCTTCCTTGTACGGGATAAAATGAGCCACTTTAGTCATGCGATCTACTATGACCCAAATCACATCATGTCCCCTCGGAGTGTGGGGCAAACCCGTGATCAAGTCTATAGAGATATCTTCTCACTTCCATTCAGGGAAAGCAGAGGTTGCAAAAGACCACCAGGGCGCTGAAGCTGAGCAATATAATCCTTCTGATCAAGTCTATCCACACAAATTCTATAGAGATACCTTCTGACACGTCAGACATCGAGAGATGAAGCGTGCAATATAATTCTTCATATCAGGCCACCACACGATCTGCTTCAGGTCATGATACATCTTGTTGTTACCAGGATGGCCAGATGTGCGGGACTCGTGAGCTTCTCGGCAAATACAATCCAGCCGATTCTCCTTCACGAAGCACACACACTCAAATACCTTCAAGGGAAGGATCCCCTCATTATGTCACTACAACTGCTGACACAGAGACTTCCACCCCAGAACCTGTGATGGCATCCTATTGATTAGTTGTGTCGCTGCCAACACCGCATATCCACACAAATTATGAGTAACCTTCATGTTGAACATCATACTCCTTGCCACATCTAGAAGGTGTCTGTTCTTCCTTTTCTCCACTCCGTTCTGTGTTGGTGTGTATGCTATGTTGGTGTGTATGCACAAGTGGTCTGGTGCAATATCTCATTGGCTGATAAGTATTCCTCCATTGCCCTTTTAGTGTATTATGTCTCATTATCCGTTCTTAGTATCTTAATCACTGCAGCGTATTGTGTCTGATCAAGCTTATGGAAATTTTGAAAGCAGATGAGTACCTCACTATTATTTTTCATCAAATATAGCCAAATAACACGAGATGCACATTTAATAAAGGTTATACAATACTTATAACCATTCAAAAACTTACAGCACATGGTCCTCATACATCAGAATGAACTACATAAAATAAGAAAACTTCTTCGGCTCATACTACATATGAACGCCTAGTAAGCTTGCCTAAATCACAAGCATCACACGCTAATTTTGTTTTATTTGTTCTTTCAAAAACATTAGAAAATAATCTACCTACAATGTTAAAAGAAGGGCGTCTCAAACACCTTTGATGGAGTATCAGCATATCCTCTGCATTCATCTTCTGTCTTTTAACTTTCGTCTTCTCTACCACAGATACAAGAATAACATCCAATCCTTCCCAATCCAGATACCACAGCCCGTCATGTCATGTCCCAGTCTCAAGTATCCGTCTCGTCCCTTTTTTCTAAAAAGTCACCTTGGGAATATCAAAAGAAACAACACATCTCAACTGAATGATCATGGAATTAATGAATAAGAGATTAACTGGAAAAGAGGGAGCATGCAAAATATTGGATAGTTTTACTGAAGCTGAACAATTAACAGTACCCTTACCGACCATTGGGTATAACGTATCGTCCGTCGTCTCGATGTTATCTATGGTAGCTAGGCGAGTGTAGGAGAACTCGCCTGCATTTCTTGTCACGTGATGCACCTGAGTCGTTGATCCGGTCTGATGCCCTGAAAGAAGATATGGATGCAAGAGCAAGAGATCCATCAGTCGGGTGGGCATACATAACGACCCCCCTAGCTCCATCCCTGCTCCCCTCACTCATTTGTTTCCTCTTGATGCCCTCCATCATGGTAAGTAGGGTCTGCTCCTCTGTATAGATAAGGCCGACTCCCTCCGCACTGCCAGTCACTCCCAAATTGGCTCGATAGCCTGCCCCGCCACCACGAGCCCGACCACGTCCACGACCACGTCCCCGTCCACCACCCAAATCTCTCTTCTTGGGCGGCTTGAGCCAGACTTGCCTCAGATGGACTACCTCCCCATAGTTGTAGCACTGTCGGGTTTCTTCCTCTGTCCTGTAACGCCAGGGGCAGCAATCGCTAGTGCTGACTTCACAGTAGTGGGGCCCGTCTGTCCCTGCCTGAAGTTTGAGACGTGTCTCCTCCTGAATCATAGCATAGATGACCTTTGTAAGTGTAGAAATCGTCGTACCAGAAAGGAGTAGGGCTCTCCACTGATCAAACTTGTCATCTAATCCCTTCATGAACTTCATCGTCCTCTCCTCCACGATGATCTTGGAGGCCGACACTGTGAGTCGCTGCAACACATCCCGCCAGAGGCGTGATCATAATCCACCCATAGTCGTTCCAACTTTGAGGCATACTCCTGCACTGTTTTCTCTCCCTGAACAGTGTCATCAATTTTCCCTTCACTGGAAGACCTGCAGAGTGTTCCCCACACCATCATATGTATTCTTCAGCTTGTCCCAAACCTCCATGACAGTCTCGAGGTCATCTACGTGGCGGCAATCGATGGGACAACCGAGCTGAGATGCCACTTAAATACTGTCATATGGGCCGACTTCTACTCATCTCCGACCAAGTTCTTTGATTTCTTCAACGCTCCTGTATGAAAGCCCCCAACCTGTTTCGCAACTCAGGTAGGTCGTCGGTCCATCAAGCTTCAAATCGATCGGTGGAAGTTCCAACTTTGCTGGCCGTTGCGATGAACCCAACACCCTCAACAATGTGGCCAACTCCTCTGAGCCTAACATCTTGAAGACATCCGCTATCGTACCTTCCTTTGACGCTATGGATCAATTTCCCTACCGATCACCAGCTCCCATACGATATCAAGCAATGCCTTCTCCTGCCTTAGATCCGATCACCACATCCTGAGATCCGAGAGGACGCAAACGTGCAGATTGAAGACCCGTTGCTGTGCGGTCGTGCGGCATGCGGCGCCGAAGGAACGCTAGTTGCCCACTACGGCCAGTCTAGCCGCAGTTAGAGGCGGCGACAGCTGCTAGATGCGGTGGCGGCGGAGACGTGAAGTGCTGAGGGCAGAAGAGGCGTGCAATGCTGAGGGAGGAAGGCGCTAGTTGCGCGACAGCGACGTCGAGCGCCGATGCAGCGGCAGAGGAGCTTCGTCGAACGCGATGTGGCGGCGGAAGCGCGGAAGGGTTTCGAGTGCCCCCCCCCCCCCCAATAGAAAAGAATCCTATATATTATTAGGGCAAACAACTTGGCTCTTTTATAGCCTACAAAATACACTCAATATTACAACATAATGTATTACATGCATTTGGATAAAATTATTCAAGCAAATTGAAAATTAATCCTTTATCAGCTTTTTTTCAGAACCTCAGAACACAGAGAATTTAGCTTGAGTTTTTTATTTTTAATAATTAATATTTTGTTTCCTGCTTATGGCTTGTATTCTTTCACTTACTTTTTTGAAGGCTATATACGTTCTATTCCGGGATGATGGTGCTTTGAAGCTTCCATACTGTATAGCCATTGCTGGATTTGTATGTGCTCTTTTTGCTTTTGGAATACCTCACCTATCCGCTTTGAGGGTTTGGCTGGTTTCTCAACGCTCTTTAGTCTTGTATATATTGTCATAGCATTTGCGCTCTCACTTAAGGATGGTAATGCTCCTCAAACCCTTTCAAATGCTTCATATTTCCAGCCGTAGCTTGCTCTTGCAATTTTCTAGTACCTCCTTGTATGCAGGTCATATTCTTGCTTATTTTCCATGTTAATTTTCTCATGCATGATGATTGTTTTCTTAATAATAAATTTAAAGAAGACAAATCTACTCAGAAACTATACCAAATTATAAAGATTTTATTTATGTTGTCTATTATGAAAACCCCTTAATTATAAGTTGCAGTCATCATAGTTTAGTATAAGTCTGAATGGGGTTTTGCTCCATTGTAATTTTAGAGATCGTTTCCAGTAGATGTTGCTTGGTAATTCTAAATCATGTGAGGGAGATGGTGAATATGTATTTGTAACACATTTTCATTTCTCTCACTCATTCTCCTATAATATTTCTTTGTACCAACACAAATTTCCTTGTCATTTTTAATTTGGGTATTTACTCTGTTGGGTTACTTGGGTATGAACATGCAACAAATATCTATTTGATAATACCATTAATATCTTTTTTAAAAATTTGTGGCATCCCAACATGGAATGTTATGATTTTTTTTTGGAACCTATACTTTTGAAAAATAGTGGTAGCACCATGGGAAATTCTACAACTGTTAGTGGTGGAGACCAACCCTGATCTGGTCGATGCAAAAGTGTCCGGCGCCGCACCCGTCCGGACCTCTATCGACCTTGAGATTTGCGCGATTTATTTGTGTCATTTTTGGTGTTGATGTTTGTAATTTGTGTGGGAATATACATATATATAATACATGTAATTATATATATATTATAATTCTGTAATAGGTCTGAAAATATATATATATATATATATATATATATATATATAAGTATAAAGAATTTGTTAAAACCCTACGGTTCTGCCTATCATCCTCAGCCAGTCCAACTTCCTTCCGCAAGCCCGTCCCCTACGGTTTCGACATGGCCTTTCTTCCATGATGTCGCCGGTTTAGGGTTTGTTGTATTTTTAATTTCGGTAACAGTTTGTATTGAAGAAACCCTATAAAAGGGACGAATGTATTATGTTTTGGAAGGTGATTGATGTGAATGAAAATCAGAGATTTTGAGTTTCCTGTTGTGATTATTAGAGAGTTAGTTTGGAGATGAATGGTGTAAAGTTTTGAGTTTATTTTCGTGAATAGTGAAATTAGATGAAACTATTACCTGTTAGTGAAATGAAGGTGAAGCTTGCTAGTGACTTGTCCCGTGAACAGTAAATGAATTTTGTGAATTCAGTTTTGTGGCTTTCTAACACAAATGAGTGATCGAGATTTTGTGGATCCACTTAAGTTTGAGAGTGAGCGAAGATTTTTCTGTGGTGCCCGTGTGCGATAGTGGTCAAACTCGGAGTGGGAGATCAGCGGTGACGAGAAAATTCCTCGCTGAATCGCTGTCGACTTTGATTGCGGAAAGACGCCTCTTTCCGTGGGTAACTTATTTCTCTCTTCCTTTGTGTGTCTGCAATTTTTCTCGTAGGATACTAGATTCATCGTTGGGTTTTGTCAGCAAACGCTATGTCAAAAACTCTAAACCAAAACGTATTTGGAGTTCACGATTTTTCGTTTTGCTACGACAAGGGGAAACGACCGGAAGTTGCGAACCTTCTTTTCCCGGATTTAAAATTGAACCAATTTTCAAGGGATTTCATTTTCAAGTAATTTTCTGTTTTACAAAAAAAAGTTGCTTAATTTTTCAAAGTTCGTACAACGCTCGCTCGAAATTACAAATCTTCGTTGCTGCATTTAAGGTTTCTTAGAAATAGCCGACAGGTGTGCGAACCCTACGTGCCGTTCTGCATCAATTTGATATCAGAGTCAGGTTCCAAAATTTTCTAATTTTCTGAATCTGCCCCTGTGTAGACTAGGAACCCCGCATAATATTTTATTTTCATAAAAAGGAATTTTTTATAGCATAATCATACATTTGCATTTTAATTGTTTGTTTGCATGCATTTGCGTAGTGGTAGGTTAGTAAGTATGAGTTCACCACACCACAATTCATCAGCTGAGCGCCCTCAAGAGCTAAACTCTGAGATGCGTCGAGTTGAACGAGGGCAACTGAGTCGTGGAAACGAAAGGAATGAACTACCCCAGTGGTTTCTACCTTTTGCCCACCAAAGTACGACGTTAACTGAGAGTATATACCAGGTGTGCGAGAAGGGTTCGTAAACTTTAGTGTTAGGGTGAATAGTTTAGAAGTACGCTCTTGAGTTACAATGCCACCTCCAATTCGAGATGAACATTTTGTGCAATCCCATTACGATGTCCCACCTCAATACGTAAAAAGATCTACACTTAGCAGGAATCTTCTTTTTGAGGAAGAGGTTAGAAATCATTTAGATATGTTTGAATTTGAGCACGGCCGTGGTAGGAATTTCCCAAGGAATTTTCTTGAATCCCAACGCGAGCCTTTCCTAGGTACGCAAGATCATTATCAGGAGAGACGTTATAATGACGTAGCTAGATAAGAGCGTCCGCGAGACCATCGTCGGTCTATACCGGCCATGCATCGTGATGATCGTACTAGAGATTGACATCGATCGTCACCCCTGTAGCGTCGAGACAATTGTGATTCGTACGATGACGAGTACAACTATCCTCCTCGGGATAGACGATCGGATCTCACACGAGTTGTGAAGATAGATCCCCACTTTATGATGGTTCTATGGATCTCAAGGTCTTTTCTGACTGATTTATAGACATAAAGACCTACTTTGAGTGGTATCGTATGATGGAGGAAAAAAAGGTTCAGTTCGCCAAAATGAGATTATCCGGGCGATCGAAAATCGTTTGCTACACATTGGTCACATATAAAAGTCATATTGGAGGAGCAATACATTCCCCAACACTATCAGATCCGTCTACGAGATGAGCTGACGTCTATACGTCAGGGGTCCAAATCAATTTCAGATTACTTAGCTGAGATGAAGGACCTTATGATTAGGTGCAGTGTGGGAGAACACACATGTAACACCCTATCCAAATTTAAATGTGGACTGTGACCTGAGATCCGCGACGAGTTGATTTGATATGACCACTATTCCCTGGCAGTGACCATATCTATTGTCATCGATATCGAGGAGCACCAGAAGAGAACCTTTCGGTTCAAATCTCAGACCAAAATGAGTACTCCTTTTAAGAAAGAGGAACCGAAAGGTAGGGACAGTACGTCAAAGCCTACCTCGACCTATACGAGAGATCAGAAAGGGAAGTCCCTCATAGGAACTGTGACCCTTTCACAGATCTGATGTTATGAGTGTCAGCAGATAGGTCATATTTCGAGAGATTGTCCCAAGAGGAAAGACACGTTAATGATTCATGAGCTGACTGAGGAGGACAGTCCTGTAGAAGAAGCCAGAGTCGAGAGGGACTCACACATTTTGAACGATGAAGTGTACGATACGCTTAGTGATGAGGAGATAGATCCCGACGTTCTAGTGGTGAGATGCATGTTATATACACCATAAGAATCGGCCGATTATTGGCGGACGAACATCTTCCAGGCCTACTTTAAGGCTGAGGAGAAAGTGTGTTGTTTAGTAGTAGATACGGGAGTTGTATGAACATGATAGCTGAGACCGCGTTACCCCGCATGCGACTCATTGCCGAGTCGCGCCCATCCCCATTCCAGCTAGCTTGGATCACCAAGACTACACTATCGGTGACTAGAGATGTTTAGTGTCTATCACTATCGGTACCTACTCCAATATGACTTGGTGTGACGTTATGCCTATGTATGCGTGTCACGTATTACTTGAGCGACCTTGATTGTACGACCGAGATGTCACCAGGTTCAACACTTGCTCCTTTATACTTGACGGAAAGAGAGTAGTGTTGACCCCGTGCGACCCACATCACCAACATCCTACGCGAGCCATAGTGCAAAAGAATCTCTTCCTCCCACTGAAAGGAAGAAGATTCTTAGAATTATTCGAGGCACATAGTTCCATCAAGAGAGTTTCAATGACGGACTTTATTATGCCTTAGTTGTCTTAAAGACATCTGAGTCATTAGAGAGGTACGAGTCTATTCTTATACCTGCTAGAAGACTCTTAGAGGAGTTCCAGGATATACACCCTATTGAGCTTCCGGCTGAGTTACCTCCCATGAGGTCTATTCAGCACGCGATAGCTCTAGTTCTGACGGGCGTTTGGCAGACAGGACTGACGGACAGGTCTGGCGGGCCGTCGGTTTGGTTTGGCAGTCTGTTTGTCTGGTAGATCTGGTTGTTACCACTTGGGTAGATCTCTAGTTCTGGCGGTCTAGCGACCTGCCTGGTTGCTGTCTGGCGACCTGGTTTGGCGGTCTGACGACCTGGTTTTCTGGCGAGCGGTTTGGCGGTCTGGCACCTTGGTTTGGCGGTCTGGCGCCTGGTTTGGCGGTCTTGTAGTTGTCCTTTGTAACCGCCCCAGAGTATCACAACGCGGTCTGGCGGTCAGCAAAAGTTACCGTAGTGCGGTTTGGTGATCAGAGTTAGTGGTGGTGCGGTCTGGTGACTGTCAGGATCTTACTGTTTCTGTTAGAGCTAGGTCTGGCGGTCAGCTGAAGTTAGTCACAGTTACGGTCTGGCGGTTAGTGCCTGCCTAACCACCCTAGGTGGCCCTGTATGTTTACCGCAACTGTGAATTTTGGTGATCAGCAAGGGCTTGATCGCAGTTGAAGCTTGCCGGTTCTCAAGTGCTATCACAGTCGCGGTCTGGCGGTTAGCTTCAACCTAATCGCAGCTATTGCCCCGGGAGTTGTCTGCTGCATCCTGACGGATAGAGACCAGAGCAATACAGTTGATATCATCTCAAGCTGTGTAATCATGCAGTTAGCTTGTCTAACCGCACAATCCGCGCAGTCTATTTTTTATTTATCCTCCTAGTCGCATGTGATAAATATTATGTATTCTCTCTGTTCTCCCCCGTTTTTTTTAAATATGGGACATACCCTTGTATTATTCATCTTTTGGAGCAATAAAAATCCTTTTATTTAGATTTTTTTTACATGGTATCAGAGCTGATCGGTCCATTTGCTCCGGTTTCTTTTTTTGAACATGAGGCAGTGCAAGCGTTCTCCTGTTTTTTTTAACCGCTTTCTCCTTTCTTCCCGTGTTGTTTCCGCGGTTTTCTTTCTTAACCGCACTCTTCTCTTTGCGGTCTCTTCTTAACCGCTGGTTCTTGTCACCCTCCCGCCCTCTCCTTTGCTCTTCGCGCTTTCTCTGCAATTAGAGTTCTTTTTGTGACTTCTTTCTCGAACCACGCGGTTAGAGTTTCTCTGTCTTCTCTTGTTCGCGCTTTCCGCGGTCTCCATTTCTTTGAGCGATCTCTTTTGGATCTCGTGGATAGCCTTTTCTATTTGTTTTTCTCTACTGTCTATGGAGACTCCAACCTTCTCTTCATCTACTTTGTCATACCTCCTATTCTAGTCGCTCCTTTTATCCCCACTCCTTCCGTCAATCTGGGCACTGCTTCCAAGCTCACTGACCCAAATTATCTGGATTTGAGTTTTCCTTTGTGTTTTTGTTACGCTTGCAGCGTAAGCGTCATCATCTCATTGATGACCCTCCTGCACGAGGGTCTGCTGCCTTTGATGACTGGGACGTCAGTGATACTCTGGTTAGATTATGGCTTGTCAATAGCTTTTGATGAGTGTCTTCCCGTCATTTGTCATGATGAGACGGTTAAGGTTGTCTGGATTCATCTTGCTGCTCTATATTACAAGGGAGCTCAAACTTCGTGCATATACACGTTGTATCCAGATCTATTTGTCCGTCCCATGATGACTAATGTTGCTGCAGATCAGGAGGTGCAAGCTTTTGGTGCTGAGCTTCTTTAGCATCACCCCTTATCTGCTGATTTTGCTGAGCAACAACAAACACTTCCAGGAACTTCTGGTGGCGTATTATCTACTTCGTTTACCAGAGTCTTATAATATGATCCAGCAACAAATTCTAGGAGAGAATGACACTCCTTCTCTAGATGTCACTGTTGCACGCATCTCTGTTGTCACTACCCTTCTTGAGCGTCCTTTACTTACCTCTCCACCTCCTCCTGACATTGTTGCTTATCCAGCTCATCATGGCATTCCTATTGACCGCGGAGATCACTCCGGTGGACATGGTCCATTTAGATATCTCTACTCTCACTGTGGCAAGACAGACCACCTTGTTGATCACTGTTGGGTCAAGCATCCTCATCTTCGTCCTCCTGCGGGTGACACTACCTCGAAGAAGTCAACTTCTCTTGCCTGTTCTTCTGGTAGTTCTCATGTGGTCACTAAGGGTAGGTTCATTGACTCTGGTGCTACTAATCATATGACGGACAATCATCATCTTTTCACATTTGGACAAACATAACCGGTCACCTCCAGTTTTTATTGTGGATGGTTCTTCATCTCCTGTGTGTGGAACTGGAACAGTACACGTCACTCTGTCTCTCTAACTTGAGGATACTCTCTACGTCCCGATTTTTTCGTGCAACTTTCTTTTTTGTTACCTCTCTGTGTAAATAACTAAATTGCACGGTTACCTTTACTTTGACTACTTGTTCTTTTCAGGATCCACACTCCAAGGAGATAATTGCTACTGGGACTGAACGTGGTGACTTATTCTACCTTGACAATGTTTCTGCTCTTTTTGCTTCTACTTCTCTTCTACAATGACATCTTCGTCTTGGACATCCTTTTTCTCGCCTTCTTTACCAGCTCCTACCAGATCTACCTAGAGGAGACTCCTCTCTCTACTGTGAAGCTTGTCAACTCAGCAAATATGTCGTTCATCCTTTCCAGCAAGATAAGGACATTTAGGGTCCTTCTACTACTAAGTATGTTGGTAGGGTAGTCTGTATTTTGTAACTTTTATTGATGATTTTTCTAGATGTACCTGGTTGTATCTGTTGAAAAATCATTCTAAACTTTTCTTTATTTTTACTGCGTTTTATAATGAAATACGCACACAGTTTGATGTGTTTATTAAAATGCTCTGTACTGATAATGCAAAAGATAATCTTAGTCATCAATTCTCAATTTTTTGTATGCATCATGACATTATACATCAAACTAGTTGTTCGTATACAGCCCAACAAAATAAAGTTGTTGAATGCAAGAATCTTCATCTCCTCGATGTTCCTCGCACTCTTCTCACTCAAATGAATGTCCCTTAGTCCTATTGGGGTTATATCGTTCTTATCTCTTGTTATCTAATCAACTGAATTCCTTCTTCGGTTCTCAACGACAAAACCCACTTCTTCATCTTGTACCATGGTGTCACACCATTTCCCTTTACCTCCACGAGTCTTTGGCTGTACGACGTTTGTTCACTCTCCTTCTCTTGGTCGTGACAAACTCTCTCCTCGTTCTGTTAAATGCATCTTTCTTGGCTACTGTCCAACTCAAAATGGGTATCAGTGTTATGATCCACTTCTCCAGAAACAGTTTGTTTTTGTTGATATCACTTTTTTAAAGATGCTCCTTACTTTTCTCACATCTACTCTCCCACTGTCTGATGATCTCTCTTCTCTATCTATTATTTCTACACCTCTATCTAAGCTTGTGTGTCTTCCTCCTACTACACTAGTTTCTGATTCTCCATCTTTTTCTCCTGATAGTGCTTCTCTACCTGAGCCATTGCTGACACTGACAGTTCCCGGACCAGCAGTCTCTCTCACAGGTGGATCTGATACCGCAGACAAGTCAGACCTTGATCTTCTCATTGCTCTTTGGAAGGGAGTTCAGGCGTGCACTCAGCATTCCATTCATGATGTTTCTTATGCATGTCTATCACCCTCTTGCAAAACTTTTGCCCTCGCTCTCTCGGCCAATGTCACCCCGGCTACCTATTAGGAAGCTCTTGTTATTCCTCATTGGAAAGCTGTTATGGACGAGGAGATGAAAACTTTTACCGAAATGGGTACTTTGACTCTTGTCCCTACCCCTTTAGGAGCAGATGTGGTTGGCTGTCGCTGGAACTTTGTGATCAAGTTTCATCCTGATGGTACCATCAATCGCTATAAGGCTCGGCTCATTGCCAAAGGTTTTACTCAAATCTATGGTGTGGACTTCTTTGACACCTTCTCTCCAGTTGCTCGCATTATTCATGTTCTCTTTTCTGTGGTCATTAACAGACTGTGAGATGTATCAGTTAGATGTGAAGAATGTCTTCCTTTTTGAAGATATGCATGAAGTGGTATACATGGAGCAACCTCTTGGGTATGTTGCTTAGGGGGAGTTTCAGGTATGTAGGCTGCGGAAGGCAATCTATGGAATTAAGCAAACCTCGTGAGCTTGGTTCGATAAGTTTATCAATGTTATCTCTGTTATTGAATTTGCTCAGAGTTCTGCAGATCACTCTCTCTTCATATGCAAGATTTCTACAGGACTAGTTGTTATTGCTGTTTATTTGGATGTCATTCTTATTACAGGTGATGAAAAGAATGGGATTGATCTGACGAAGAAGCATCTTCTTCAACACTTTGTTACGAAAGATGTGAGATCTCCTAAGTACTTCCTAGGGATAGAGATCTCCCGAAAGCCCAACTCAATAGTGCTCTCATAACGGAACTACACGTTGGATATTTTAAAAGAGACAGATCTTCTTGTGGCTAAACTTGTTCGGTGTCCAATGGTCGTTGGTGATGACAAGTGTAGGAGTGAGGATTCGTCTCTTCTTTCAGATACCACGAGGTACAAACGACTTGTGGGAAACTTATTTATCTAACATTCACAAGACCGGATATTTGTTATGCGGTAGGAACAGTGAGTCCGTTTTTGCCCCAGAAGTGTCATCTTTAATCAACTCTAAAATCTTTGGGGAAAGACTTCTGTTTCAGAAGAATAATCATTTGAGGGTTGAAGCCTACTCTGACGCCCGCTATACTGATGACAAGAAGGATAAAAAATCTACGTTTGGTTTTTGCACCTTTGTAGGAAGAAATTTGATCTGCTTGAAGAGCAAGAAACTGTTTGTTGTTTTCGGGTCAAGTGTTGAAGCTAAGTACAGAAGCATAACTTTGATTACTTGTGAGCTGAAGTGGTTACAGACACTCATACTTGACTTAGGAGAGATTTATGATCATCATCTGCCAATGTTCTGTGATTACAAGACAACTATATATATTTCGAATAATGTAGTGTTTCATTAGAGGACAAAACATATTGAAATTGACTGTCATTTTATCAGAGAAGAACTATTAAAGAATCAAATATGTACTTCATTTGTCACCTCTGATAAAGAGCTTGCCGATGTTTTTACCAAATCAGTGTCCTCTTTTTCAGACATTTGTAACAAGCTGGGTATGATTGACATATATGCTCCAGCTTGAGGGGGAGTGTTAGAACATGTGGAGTCCGGGCGGTCTGGAGGACAGGACTGGCGGACAGGTCTTGTGGGCTGTCGGTTTGGTTTGGCAGTTTGTCTGGTAGTTCTGGTTGTTACCGCTTCGGTAGAGCTCTAGTTCTGGCGGTCTGGCGACCTGGTTTGGTGGTCTGGTAGTTGTCCTTTGTAACCGCCCTGGAGACTTGCAGTGTGGTTTGGCGGTTAGCAAAAGTTAACCGCAGTGTGGTCTGATGATCAGAGTTAGTGGTGGTGCGGTCTGGTGACTGTCAAGGTCTTACTGTTGTTTTGTTAGAGCTGGGTCTGGCGGTCAGCTGAGGTTAGTCACAGTTACGGTCTGGCCATTAGTACCTGCCTAACCTCCCTAGGTGGCCCTGTATATTTACCGCAAGTGTGCTTTTTGGTGATCAGCAAATACTTGACCGCAGTTGAAGCTTGGCGGGTCCCAAGTGCTGTCGCAGTCGCGGTCTGACGGTTAGCTTCATCCTAACCGCAGTTATTACCCCGAGAGTTGTCCGCTGCATCCTGACAGATAGAGATCAGAGCAACCCAGTTGATATCATCTCAAGCTGTGTAATCGTGCTGTCTGTTTTTTATCTATTCGCCTAATTGCATGTGAGATGCATTATGTATTCTCTCTCTTATTTTCTCTTCCTTCTCCCCTATTTTTTATAAATAGTAGGCATTCCCCCTTATTATTCACCTTTTTGAGCAATAAAAAATTTCTTTATTTGGAATTTTTTACACCTTCAAATCGAAGGATGAACTTTACGAGTGGCTTGTGATGTTCTTTGGGTTATCCAATACCCCTAGTACTTTCGCTCGAATGATGACCCAGGTCTTCAGACCTTATATTAGGAAGTTCGTAGTAGTCTATTTCGACGATATCTTGATCTATAGTTGGACTGAGAGTGAGCACTTGACTTACCTACGTAATATTTTTGAGCTCCTGCGAGCCGAGCGACTATACATCAATTTGAAGAAATGCGTTTTTATGGTTGAGTCTATTATCTTTCTTAGATACATAGTGAGCTTCGGTGGTATCACTATGAATCACGAGAAAGTTCGAGCCATTTGTGAGTGGCCTACCCCTCAGAACATTCACGATATTCGTAGTTTTCATGGACTAGCCACTTTTTATCGTCGATTTTTCAAGAACTTCTGTACGATTATGGCGTGTCACTGAGTGTATGAAGAAGAGAAATTTTCAGTAGACATCATCGGCCGCTAGAGCCTTTGAGATTATCAAGGATAAGATGTCCACTGCACCTGTTTTGAGACTCTTTGATTTCAGTCAGGTATTCAAGGTATCCTGTGATGCCTCTGGAATTGGGATATGATGTGTACTTAAGAGGGTCACCTTGTTGTATTTTTCAGTGAAAAGCTCTCAGGACCGAAGCTGAATTATTCCAACTACAAGCGTGAGTTTTATGTGATTGTGCAGACGTTACGTCACTGGAGGCACTATTTGTTGCCTAAGGAGTTTGTCCCCCACTCGATCATCAAGTGTTACGTTATATCAATTCTCAAACAGAAGTTGAACCCTCGACGGACTAAGTGGGTTTCATATTTACAAAAGTACACCTTCGTTCTCGAGCACTGCAAGGGAGCGGAGAATAAAGTTACCGACGCACTTAGTCGAGTCACCCTCGTATTATCTCAGATGCATACTCAGGTGATAGGATTTGAGCATATCAAAGACGACTATTCAAGTTATCCTTATTTTAGTGGTATTTACGATGCGATACGTTCTGATCCCTTTCGCGATAAGACTGATTATCTTATTCGAGATGGATATCTGTTTCGTGGGAACCGTTTATGTATTTCTCGCACCTCGTTGCGAAACTTCATTATATGAGAATTATATGATGGTGACTTAGGTGGACACTTGAGACGTGATAAGACGATAGTCTTAGTAAAGGAGTGATTATATTGGCTCGGGATGAAGCAGGTTATCGCGCAGATTGTCAGTAGTTGTCGCACTTCTCAGGTAGCAAAGGACAATATACAGCCCACTGAATTATACACACCTTTACCGGTGCCCAGTATTCCTTGAGATGATGTTAATATGGATTTTGTACTTGGGTTGTCACGCACTTTTAGGAAACATGATTTCATCCTTGTAGAGGTTGATCGTTTTTCTAAAATGGCGCATTTCATCCCCTGCAACAAAACCAATGACGCCTCTCATATAGCCCGTATTTATTATAAAGAGTTTGTCGCGCACAGAAGAATACCTAAGATTATCATTACCGATCGAGATGTTAAGTTCACCAGTTATTTTTGAAAGTCACTCTGGAGACTGCTAGGTACAAGCTTCTATTTTTGGCTGTCTATCATCCGCAGACCGACGGTCAAATTGAGGTAGTAAATAGAAGTTTAGGAAATTTATTACGTTGTTTGGTAAGACATCACCTGGGAACTTGTGATCTAATTCTTCCACGCTCTCAATTGGCGTATAATAATTTGAAGAATAGATTCACGGGTTTATCTCCCAATAAGGTTGTTCATGGTCACACTGCACAAGTGCCGCTAGATTTAGCACAACTACCACCCACTTTTAGGACTGGCCAGCTTGCACATGAGTATGCATTACATTTGCATGATTTGCATAAAGAAATTGAACGGAAATTGCATAGGACTTATGATCTATATGCAACACAAGCTAACATGCACAAAAGAGCTACTAGTTTCAAAGTTGATGACTTGATGATGGTTCGGCTAAATCCGGAACGGTTACCATCGGGTACCATAAAGAAGTTAGCTGACTGTATAACTGGACCCTTTCGAGTAATAAAGCGGAGTGGGCAAAATGCGTATAAACTTGAGTTGTCTTCCGTTTGGGAAGCAAATTCTGTTTTTAACTTAGCCGATCTGACTTTATTCCACAATTACCCCCACATTAGTCTTTAGATTTTCCCTTGTCTTCTCCTCCATTTGATTCTTCTGGGTTGGTGAGTACTAGTGAGGAGCCACATTCAGGACACACTGAGTCTCATTCAGTTACTGACATGCCGCCTGTAGTTCTGCCATTTTCCATTGACAGTTTTCAGGTAGAGCATGACACACCAGGTGATGCTTCGCTACTAGTTCCCAGAGTCGCTGAGAGACTTCCACGACAGATCTTAGTTCCCGAGGAGATATTGTATGACGAGACAATGAGCACTACTGATGGTGGTTTTCAGAGATACTTAGTTCGTTGGCATGGCAGACCGGAGACCGAGACTAGCTGGGTCTTGGCCGAGGATTTACAGCGTATGGATGTTGATCTTCTACAACACTACCGCTTGGAACACTCACCAGAGATGAGTGATTTTGAGAGGGGGAGAGTTGGTGGAGACCAACCCCGATCTGGCTGACGCAAAAGTGCTTGACGCCGCACCCCGCACCCGCACGGACCTCCATCGACCTCGAGCTTTGCGTGATTTATTTGTGTCATTTTATATATATGATACATATAACTGTATATATATATAAATAATTTGTTAAAACCCTCTGGTTCTGCCTATCATCCCAGCCAGTCCAACTTCCTTCTGCAAGCCCGTCCCCAGCTAGCAGCGGTTCTTCTCCCCGATCAATCAGCGCCACAGGCGGCTTTTGTCGAGTTCGGCGCTGCACGAAGACAGGACCCCGCATGTCATGCGAGATTCCAGCCACGACCCGACCAGTCCTCGCCACAACTTCTCTTCCACGCCAGCCCTATAAAAGGGACGGATGTATTATGTTTTGGAGGAGATTGATGTGAATGAAAATCAGAGATTTTGAGTTCCCTGTTCAAATTATTAGAGAGTTGGTGTGGAGATGAGCTGTGTAACTTTTTGAGTTTATTTCTGTGAACAGTGAATGAATTTTGTGAATTCTGTTTTGTGGCTCCCTTACATAATTGAGTGACCAAGATTTCGTGGATCCACTTAAGTTTGAGAGTGAGCGAAAAATTTTCTGTGGTGCCAGTGTGCGATAGCGACCGACCTCAGAGTGGGTGATCGAAGGTGACGAGGAAATTTCTCGCGGGATCTCCGTCGACTTCGATTGCGGAAAGTCGCTTCTTTCGGTTGGTAACTTGTTTCTTTCTCTTCCTTTGTGTGTATCCGCAATTTTTCTCGTAGGATACTAGATTCATCAATGAGTTTTCGCCGGGGTTTGTCAGCGAATGCTACGTCAAAAACTCCAAACAGAAACGTATTTGGAGTTCGTGACTTTTATTTTGCTACGACAAGGGGAAAAGAACGAAAGTTGCGAGCCTTCTTTTCCCGGATTTAAAATTGAACCAATTTTCAAGGGATTTCATTTTTTTGAAATGAAACAGTAATTTTGTGTTTTATAACAAACATAGTTGCTTAATTTCTCAAAGTTCGTGCAACGGCTGCTCAAAATTACAAATTTTCATTGCATGCATTTAGCATTTCCTAAAAATAGTCGACAGACACACAAATCCTACACGCCATCCTGCATCAGTTAGCCCATGACCATACCAAACTCCACCTAGACCCAGTGATTACAAATCTTGTTAGCTATTAACGAAATAAAATAGCTAAATTGATGCTATAGAACAGTAAACATAAATTTTAATTATATCTAGCTAATGTTGTTAAAGTAATAAGAATACTACCAGACGATATAGTGAACAACCATATCTCCTACTAATAAGTAATAAATGTAAGACAATGGTGCAATCAAAAAAACAAGTGCATTACAACGAAGCTATTATAGCAATGTATCTTGATAGCTTTCTTTTATTTTAGTATAAGTGCATTCCTATCTTCCACTAATATTTGATATTATATATTTAATATGTGAAAAGAAATCAATGAAATATATGATTTATATTTGTAGCATGTCTTATTTGTAACATTTGTTGTATATGCTCAAACAACTGAAGTCTATTTATGTCACTATGATTGTTCCTTTGATTTTTTACTACCTAGCATTCATATTTTTATAATATAATATCATCTGTTTAAGTATAATTTTATAAAATTTATTTTAAATCTTCTTGATATATTTTTTATTGCATAATACTCACGAGACATTTATACAATCTTAACTATACAAGTTACACCGTCATCTATATCCTCATTATTAAACCTATCACAGCCACGTTTAGCTTCACCTTGTTAATAATTGCTATATCACTTGTGCTAGAATTGCATATTATTTACTCTGTTTTTCTAATTCTAAGTTATCATGTTCTAAACAATGTTTCCGTTGTTCTCACTTTGTGTTTCTTAGTAGATAACTCACAGATTAAACTTGTCGCTCACTTGGGGTTTCCACATTAACCCTACGTGAATCTCCACCATTTTAGTCGGCGACAGGTTTGCCCCACCTTTATTGAGCCGCGTCCAGCCCAAGCTCCAACATGTATTGACAAACCACCTTGCTTTTGTGGTTCGGCATGCCTACAACTGCAACTCAGTGCACCCGTCGTCTCCCTCCTCTCTGGTGCACCAGCCGCTCCAAATCGACGTCAATTGGGATCGACACGATCACCTGCAGTCGCTTTCCAGCCTGCATATCGCTATCCTGCTCACGTTTGCGTCCCCGATACCGCCACCACTCTGTCGATCGCTTCCCTCCAGCATCACAAGCAGACACGTGGCGTTGATACCGTCTACGCAGTTTCTCCCTCCTCTTCCATGGCCCTCTTTCCGCACTCATTGCACGCTCGATATGGTCGAATCGAAGCTGCCATGGATGACCTCCTTGCCATGGTGCTTGCGCTTCGTTGCTGGCTGCTTCCTCAAGCACCATTAGAAGTCATGTCATCTCTTCTCCCCAGTGGGCGTCCTCCTCCACGCAGCTCCCTACTGACCTTACGTCCCATGCCTTCGACGGGTCATCCTTCTACTGGTCCCCTTTCGCTTTTCAACACATCAAGCCGCACCCCACCCCCCTTTCATGTAGTGTTCCACGGCCTACGCCATCCCCCGTGCCCCCTAGTAGCGGGCGTCTCCTCTACTCCACCTTGCCTGGGGTTCACCCACATCCACACCCATTGTTGAAGCCAAAAATGATCTCAACGGGAGTTCAAAAACACGGACGCAGTCAACACCTACTTCTCTCAAGCCTCAACCCTCGACTAGATGCAAAGGACCTAAGACTGACCTAAAGCCTCAGCAGAGAGGTCTCACCTCACACCCGGAAGATCTCTGAGAGCTTCCCCTCCAAAGCCAAAAGCTGGGCTAGGCGCTCCTCAGAAAGCACTGGAAGTTGGGAGATAATGACAGCTTGCTTTCTAAGGAGCCCTTATGGGTCTATTTATAACATCTTGCTGACCTGAGATTACTGAAATACCCCTAGTTGGTCTGCCCA
This sequence comes from Platanthera guangdongensis, assembly GCA_039583875.1. Taxonomy (NCBI): domain Eukaryota; kingdom Viridiplantae; phylum Streptophyta; class Magnoliopsida; order Asparagales; family Orchidaceae; genus Platanthera; species Platanthera guangdongensis. The sequence continues at coordinate 186,503,559 of CM077159.1, forward strand.
TAGCCAAATCCCGCGGTTTTCCTGAGGGTACGGGGGTAAATTTACCTGAGGGCAATTTGGTCATTTTACCCTAGGCCTTGGACCTCACTCGGCGAGAGCTCTGAACCGAGAGCCTTTTGTCCAGAGCCCGGCGCAAGCGTTCTCGCTTGCATATAGGCGAGAGCTTCTTCAAGACGATCCGGGTTCGACGATTTGGTTGCGCTCGACGATCTGGATTCGACGATTGTCGAGCGCGGGACGCCTTGCGGGCGAGAGCTCCTTTGAGACAGAGGCTCGGCGCTTGCGCAAGCGTTCCCGCCTACTTGGGCGAGATCTTCCTTATGGCGAGAGCTCCTTTGGCTAGCCCAATTGAGACCATTGCGCCTCCTGGTCCGACTCAGCGAATATGGGGTTGTACACAATCCCCGCTCTTTTTGAGCTAGCTCTGCGCTCGAAAAGACACGTCCAACCCAAAAATATTCGCTGAGCACGTGTCAACATCATGGAATCTTTTGGTGGGCCGTACCGTGGCTATAAATATATGTGCTGATAGACGGTCATAATTCTGCCCTCGAATCGCCACTCTTCGCCTGAGCTCTCGCCTCCTCTCGCGATGCCTTCCAAACGCGCCGACAAACCGCTCCCGCAGGATCTTCAAGACCGCATCAATGCGGCACAGGCGCGAGCCAAGGCTAACAGCGCCCTGGTTGCCCCATGGTTGGCGAGACAGTCGTCAGTTGCTGAGCCTTCTCTGCCCAAGAAGAAAAAGAAGAAAGCGAAGGTGGTTCAGCAGGACCTGCCCCGCGAGAACAGGAGCCCGCCTACCCCGACCCCAAGCCACGCGGATGATCCCTCTCCGCAGGAGGTATGTCCGACTCACTGATCATTGAAACTACTAGTTATTTATGCGGGAGGATTTGCAGCTGACGCGAGACTTCTCGCAGGAAACGGTTCCCGACGTCGTCAGGTCCCCGCGGGAACCCTTGGATCCATCATCTCGTCCTCTTGAGGACCAACCACGGGTCTCGGAGGTGGCTCCTCCGCCTGACCCGAGAACTGCAGGTAACTGTTCCGCTCTCGTTCTTAACTCAAATCTCCGAATGCTGAATCGTCTTTCCGCAGCGCCAGCTTTCGCCCAGCCGGGTCTCGCTACCCGGGAGAACGAAGCAAGGGCTGCGAATCAACCTGCCCTCGCGGTTGATTCCTCCCTACCGGCGGGAGGAATGATTGCCGAATCTTCCGCAGCTCCACTGGATGCCAACCATCCCGCGGGAGAGGAGACCTCCCCCCCCCCCCCCCCCCCCCCGCTTCTGGCCGAGCCAGGATCACTACTCACAAAATCTACCCCCCGGGAAAAGGAAAGCCGATCCACCTACTCTTTGGAGCTGAGGGGGTGGGGGGGGGGGGGCTGTGCCTTCTCGCCTGCCGTCGACCGGGGGTTCTCGCCATGCTGCAGGTATGCGGTACGTTTATTACAATAATCATTTAGCTCTCGTTATAACTGGAATTCTTTTGTCAAGGGATCTGGGCTCGCGGTCTGGAGCTGAGGTAGAGGAAGAAGAAGAAGACAGAGAGGGGGAAGACGGCGAGAGCTCCCCCTTCCCTTCATCCGACGAGATGGAGAAGATCCTGACCAGTGCCGGGAGCGCTAGAAGACGGGGGAAGAAGGTTGCCGCCGTCCTATCGAAGCTTATTCGGCGGGAACGGGCCCGTGACTTCGCGGCGAAAGAGTTTCGCCAAGCAGTGGAGAAGAGGCTGGAGGCTCTGGAGCGAGACTACCTCATCGGCGAGATGGATCGGCCAGGTGGGCCTACCGCCGGGTCTTCTCCTGAAAGGTGCATTGCGCGGATCCGGGACCTGTCTCGCCGGATCAACCTAGGGTGCACCGTCATGTCGTCCTACTACAACTCGCAGGCGCCCCCAAGGACTAGGCAGCGGGAGCGAGGACGATGGCGGTGGGAACCTTACTGACTGGCGAGACCTCACCCCTCCTTGCCCCCGGCCTTCCCCTTCTCCATTGTACCCCGTTAATTTTATTTCAATCGATACTTCTGCTATTAATGTTGCTGCTTTCTATTCAGCTCTCGCTGGGCGAGAGTAATAATTATTGCTGTTATTTTTGTATCCTGCTTAGTTTTCGCTCGGCGAGAGCAACCTGGCCTCCGGTTTTTCGCGGTTATTATTATTGTTACTTCTTATTTAGCTCTCTCGCGTCACGAGAGCAAATCTGCTCCCGTTTATTTTTCGAATGTCATCTCACAAGACTTGCGCCAATCACCTGTCAGTCAGTCAAAATTGGGCGGGAAAACGAAGCGTCGCCGACTCAGGGCGTGACGGCTGTACCTCCGCCGCCTTTTTGAAAACAGTCGTCATGATTACGGTTTTCTATAAATAGAGAGGCTCACCTACCATATTCATTTCTCCGACCCAAATTCTCTCTTTTCCCCTGTCGTTCTCGCGGCTTGCTGAAAGCTCTCGCTTGCTTTTGCCTTCTCCTTCCGCTTTCGCACGGTTCTCGCTCTCGCCTCCCTCCTAAAGGCCTCGCCTATAACTTCTCCAACACGATGCCGGGCGGAAGCGAGTGACGTTCAAATTGCGCGGAAGCTTTCCAGAAGCACCTGTTTCCTTCCTGCACCCTCACCGTGGACGAGTTCAACCTGACCCAAACTCGCTACGTTCCCGCCGGCTTCACCGCGCGGAACCCCGACAACCATGATAAGGTAAACAGCGCGGCGGAGGGGGAACTCGCCATCCCCCTTGAGCACTTTGAGGTGGGCTTCCGCCTCCCGCTGTGGCCCGAGATGCGTCAGGCCCTCCGGTATTACGGAGTGGTTCCCGCGCAACTGAATCCAAATTCGGTTGCGATTCTCGTGGCTTTCATTTGCTACATGCGATCCGAGAGTATCGAGTTCAGCCTTCCAATCTTCCGGAAGCTGTTCACCTTCCGCGCCAAAGGAGGGGTGGTTTTCTTTTCAGGACAACTGCTGAAGACCACCGGTCTCGCCAACAAGCACCACCACTGGGGCAAGAGGTTCATCTTCGTTTCCGGCGACTTCGGGAACGTGCCTCTCGCGCCCATTCATTATGAGGACGCCGCCTACAAACCCCCCTCCTTGGGCTCACGCGAGAGTGCCCTCCTCGAGTTCTTCGGGACTAAGGACTTCGACGTCCAGTTCCTCCGGCGAGACGTTGATTCACTCCTCCCCGTGTCTCCTGGAGAAGGTAAGGTCTCGTCTTTGTCTTGTCATACCCTTTCTTCTCAAGGTTAGAACTGAGTGTTGTCGTTTTCGCAGGAGAGCGCGAGATCCCTCTACACCAACCCTTCGACGAGGCTCGCGCTACCGAGAGCCAACCTGCGAGAGACCCGCTGGCTCTTGCGAAAGCCGCGGCCCAAGCCTGCCGAGGTGAGCCGGCCCCGCATCCCTCAACCGGCGCCGGGAAGCGAAAACCCGACGCCCCTCTGCCCCCACCGATCAAGAGGCCTAAGATAACTGCCGCCGAGAAGGGCAAAGCTGCAGTGGTGCCGCCCTCCCAGCCTCCCACTGCAGGCCGCTCCTTCGAGGAGCTCTTGCAGGCCGCCAGCGAGATCGCGGCTGCGAGGGCTGGCAGTGAGACGCCTGCCGAGAACCCCTCGGCCCCCGGTGGAGAAGATGGCGCGGGTGCTGCCGCCGAGACCTCCGCCCCGCCACCGCCTGGAGAGGTGCCGCGGGGTCACCGCAATTTCGGTCTCGGCATGAAGTGCCTGGACGCGGAAAACAAGCCCCTGCTCCAGTGGGACCCTGACATCGACAGGGTCTCAATCTCGTCTCTTCTGCCCCGCTGGGCGGAGCGAGACGAGGTCACCAACGAGGCCTTCGCCTTGGGCTACTGCCTTTACAGCCGAGAGGATGCCAGCGTCTACGACAAGATGTCCACAAGGCTCCTGGCCTATGACTCCGCCCGGGCTCTGATGCGCGGGATGGAGCTTGCGCACATGTGTGCTCGCCGGAGCATCACCATCGACCGCAACTTCCAGGATATGCTCAAAGCCAGGGAGGACGCGGTGGCTCAGGCGGCCACTTTGACGAAGGAGCTGGCAGACGCCAAGCAGCAGCTGTCTTCGCGCCAGGCGGAAGAGGTAAGCGAGATCTTTCACGGCACTTGTTCTCGCCACTGTAGATTTCAACTCCTTTCCCTTTCATGCTAACCTCTCGCTGTTCAGGATTCCGCCCAAGCCGCGCTTCGTGCAGAACTGGCACAGGCGCGATACGTGAATGTCCTGTTGAGGGAGCAGATCGCGCGCCTGGAGGCGAATGCGCCCCCCCCCCCCCCCCCCCCCCCCCCCCCGCTGGACGAGAGGTTGAATAGCCGCCTCTACTCAGTCTATGTCATCGACAAGCTTCTCCAGGCCAACGCGCAAGCTACAGTCAGATGACCCTAGAGACGCTGCGAGATGTCAACTGCTGGGATGGGAGGGGCAAAAACATTACCGCTCAACAGCTAGTCCCCTGGCTCTTCGAGCTTATCCTGAAGCCCCCGGGCGCGCCTGATACCCCACCCTCGGATGTCCCAAAATCTCCCGCCGCGGGTGGCGAGACATCCGGGGAGAGCTCAGGCGAGAGCTCCAGCGGGAGTTCGAGCGGGAGCTCTGTGGGGTACAGCTTGTCTCCCTGAGGGGGCCTCCCCCCCCCCCCCCTTCCCCTTTTTTGTTTCTTTTCCCTTTTCACGTACTGAGCGAGAACGCTCTTGATCTGTAATCATATATATAGAATACATTGGAAATGTTTCATTGTAAATGCTATATATTGTCACTTTTTTTATTACCAACGCCCTTGACATTGTTCCGGCCGAGTGCTTTTTAAGCACGCTTCCGCCAAGGTTCTTGGCTTCCTAGGGTAGCTTCCCTTAGTGACGGATAGGCGGGAACCTGCCGAAAGAGCCCAGGACTTAGATGTTTCGCTTCCGCGCTCTGCCGAATACCGTCTGCCGGGAACATTGCTCGTGGGCCCTTCGAGGCGTCCCTCTTTAGCTTGCGCGAGCCGTCAATGCTTTCGCATAACGCTTCCCCCTGTCTCAGGATATTATGAGCCTTCCTGCCGGGAACCTCCTTCGGCGAGATCTCCTTGGCGGGGGCCTCCCTGCCGAGATCAGTTCTCGCCGAAACCTCTCCTATCTTCCCCGCTTTCTATTTTGTGTTCCGGGTGCGTTTCCTGTCTTCTCAAACCAAACCTATCCCCCACAGGCGAGCCTTCGGACCTGCCAGCTTGGTGAGAGCCTGCGCAGCGGGTCTACCTGGGGCCGAGCCGAGCTCAGGGTGCCGATGACGTTTTCTCAAACCAAACCTATCCCCCACAGGCGATCCTTCGGACCTGCCAGCTAGATGAGAGCCTGCACAGCGGGTCTACCTGGGGCCGAGCCGAGCTCGGGGTGCCGATGACGTTTCCTCAAACCAAACCTATCCCCCACAGGCGAGCCTTCGGTCCTGCCAGCTAGATGAGAGCCTGCGCAGCGGGTCTACCTGGGGCCAAGCCGAGCTCGGGGTGCCGATGACGTTTCCTCAAACCAAAGCTATCCCCCACAGGCGAGCCTTCGGACCTGCCAGCTAGATGAGAGCCTGCGCAGCGGGTCTACCTGGGGCCGAGCCGAGCTCGGGGTGCCGATGACGTTTTCTCAATCCAAACCTATCCCCCACAGGCGAGCCTTCGAACCTGTCAGCTAGATGAGAGCCTGCGCAGCGGGTCTACCTGGGGCCGAGCCGAGCTCGGGGTGCCGATGACGTTTCCTCAAACCAAACCTATCCCCCACAGGCGAGCCTTCGGACCTGCCAGCTAGATGAGAGCCTGCGCAGCGGGTCTACCTGTGGCCGAGCCGAGCTCGGGGTGCCGATGACGTTTTCTCAATGCAAACCTATCCCCCACAGGCGAGCCTTCGGACCTGCCAGCTAGATGAGAGCCTGTGCAGCGGGTCTACCTGGGGCCGAGCCGAGCTCGGGGTGCCAATGACGTTTCCTCAAACCAAACCTATCCCCCACAGGCGAGCCTTCGGACCTGCCAGCTAGATGAGAGCCTGCGTAGCGGGTCTACCTGGGGCCGAGCCGAGCTCGGGGTGCCGATGACGTTTTCTCAATGCAAACCTATCCCCCACAAGCGAGCCTTCGGACCTGCCAGCTAGATGAGAGCCTGCGCAGCGGGTCTACCTGGGGCCGAGCCGAGCTCGGGGTGTCGATAACGTTTCCAAACCAAACCTATCCCCCACAGGCGAGCCTTCGGACCTGCCAGCTAGATGAGAGCCTGTGCAGCGGGTCTACCTGGGGCCGAGCCGAGCTCGGGGTGCCGATGACGTTTTCTCAAACCAAACCTATCCCCCACAGGCGAGCCTTCGGACCTGCCAGCTAGATGAGAGCCTGCGCAGCGGGTCTACCTGGGGCCGAGCCGAGCTCGGGGTGCCGATGACGTTTCCAAACCAAACCTATCCCCCACAGGCGAGCCTTCGGACCTGCCAGCTAGATGAGAGCCTGCGCAGCGGGTCTACCTGGGGCCGAGCCGAGCTCGGGGTATTACAAAGCACATAATTACGTCATATTATAAAAAATTGGACAATAGTTAAGAGAAAGTCAACTGATGTATAACAAGTTTATTTTTGAGATACATGATTACATCCTTCCCCCCTCATGGGTAGAAGCATTTTAGGTCATCACCGCTCCAGGTGTGACTTAGGGCCCTCCCCTCCACGTCCTGGAGGTAGTATCCTCCTGTTCCGAGGACTTCCTTCACTATGTATGGTCCTTCCCAGTTCGGGTTGAGCTTGCCCACGGGAGCCGACCTTCCTGCTGCGTCAACCTTTCTCAGCACCAGATCCCCTTCAGTAAACCGCTTGACCCTGACATGCTTATCAAAATACTTAGTCATCCGCCGCTTGATCTCTTCTTGTCGGATAGCTGCCACGTCTCGCAGTTCTTCCACCATATCTAGCGAGAGGCGTTGCCCCTCCTCATTCTCCAACCTCCAAGTTTCATCTCCTTCGCCCGCGGCCGTGACCCGTGGGGACCGAACCTCGAACTCCACTGGTAGGACTGCCTCACACCCATGAGAAAGCTTGAAGGGGGTCTCACCGGTGGCCGTGTTCGGGGTCGTCCGCAAGGCCCACAGGACCGAGGGGAGCTGCTCCACCCAGTTTCCTTTTAAGTTCTCCACATTTTTCTTTAGTAGGTTCACAATGATTTTGTTCGCCGCTTTCACCTGGCCGTTGCTCCGGGGGTGGTGGACAAAGGCGAATCTGAGGTCTATCCCCAATTGGGCGCAGAAGCTGATGAACTCTTCACTGGCAAACTGGGGATGGTTATCTGTCACTATTGCTTGAGGCAGTCCATGTCTGCATATGATCTCTCCCCAGATGAAGTTCCTTATGACTTGCGAGGTGACCTTGGCTAGGGCCTTAACCTCCAGCCATTTTGAGAAATAATCGACCATGACCAAGAGGAACCTCCTCTGTCCACTAGCCGGAGGAAAATGTCCAACCAAATCCATTTCCCAGATGACGAACGGCCACGGTGCCATCATGCTGCGGAGTCTTTGAGCCGCCAAGAGCTGAAGGGAGGCGCAAAGCTGACACTTTTGACATCTCCTTGAGAATTCCGCGGCATCCTTCCTTAGGGTGGGTCAGAAGTACCCCTGTCTGACCACCCTTGCCTCCAACATCCTTCCTCCAGAATGACTGTCGCACTCGCCCGAGTGCACCTCCCCCAAGATCCTCGGGGTCTCTTCTTCGGTCACACATCTGGCTAGGAGCCCTGACAACATCTTACGATGCAGGCCCCCTTCTGTCATCAGGTAGTGAGCTGTCTTGCGCCTGAAGCTTTTCCCGTCCTTGGCCCCCTCTGGAAGTTCGCCGATGGTTAGGAAGGTCACCAATGGATCCACCCACGAGGGTCGCCGATCCACCACCATCAACTCTCCTTCCTCGATAGCCGGTCGAAATAGTTCTGTCAAGGTCCCTCCTCCCCAAGGTCCAAACTTGGCTAATCGATCGACAGCTATACTTTCTTCCCTTGGAACATGTTGGATTGGGAATGACCGAAACCCACCGATGATCGCCCTTACCTTGGAGAGGTATTTGATGAGAGTAGGCTCCCGAGCTTCAAACTCTCCTCGGATCTGCGATGCTACTACCTTAGAATCCGTGAAAGCTTCCACATCCTGAATCTCCAGCTCCTTTGCCAGACGAAGGCCGGCGATCACGACCTCATACTCCGCTTGATTGTTGGTTACCGGAAAATGGTAAGCCACCGCCTGCTCTATCGCGACTCCCTGGGGGCTGATCAGCACCACTCCTCCCCCGAGGGAATGTTTTCCCGAGGCCCCATCAACCATCATCTTCCATGCTTCCCATGGCTGCTGCTCTCCCTCTTCGATTTCAACAACATAATCTGCTAGGAAGTCCGCCACTGCCTGCGCCTTGATGGAGTGTCTTGGAACAAAAGAGATGTCGAACTCGCTTAGCTCAATATACCACTTAGCGAGTCTTCCCGAGTGCTCCACTCCTTCAAAGACCTTGCGAAGAGGATGGTCGGTCACCACCCTAATCGAATGTGCTTGAAAGTACGGTCGGAGTTTTCTTGCAGAGTTGACCAAGGCGTAAGCTAGCTTTTCGAGGATGGGGTAGCGGAGCTCTGTTTTCTTCAATATCCGGCTGACGTAGTAGATGAGCAGTTGCTTCTTTCCTTCTTCCCTTACTAGGACGGAGCTCACCGCCTCCGCTCCTACTCCAAGGTACAAGGTCAGGTCCTCCCCTTTTTTAGGACTCTGAAGTAGAGGAGCCTGGGAGAGCTGCTTCTTCAGTCCCTGGAAGGCTTCCTCGCACTCGGCGGTCCACTCAAACCTCTGGTTCCCTCGCAACACCTTAAAGAATGAAGAACACTTATCTCCTGCCCTGGAGAGGAACCTGCTCAACCCAGCCAGTTTGCCTGTCAAACGCTGGACCTCCTTGGCGTCGCGAGGTGACTCCAAATCCAGGATGACCTTCACCTTGTCCGGGTTGGGCTCCACCCCTGCCGGAGTCAAGAGATGCCCGAGGAACTTCCCGCGACTGGCCCCGAAGATACACTTCAAGGGGTTCAGCCTCATCTTGAACCTCCTTAAGGTGGCGAACGTTTCTTCCAGATATTTCAGGTGCGAATCTACGCACTTGCTTTTGATCATTAGGTCGTCGACGTAGACCTCCACGTTTCTCCCCCTCTGATCTCGAAAGACCCGATCCATCATGCGTTGGTATGTAGCCTCTGCGTTCTTCAACCCAAAGGGCATCATTTTGTAACTGAAGCATCCCTCCCTCGTGATGAAGGAAACATCCTTGACATCGGGAGGGTGCATCCGGATCTGGTGATAACCTGAAAAAGCATATAAAAAGCTCATGATAGAAAAACCGACGGCTGAATCAACCAGCGCGTCGATCCGAGACAGGGGGTAGCAATCCTTAGGGCATGATTTATTTAACAAAGAAAAGTCAACACACATTCTCCATCTACCACCCCCTTTTTTAACCATTACCACATTAGAGATCTAGCCTGGATACTGGATCTCTGAGATGAAGCCGGCCTCCAGGAGCTTCCTGACCTCCTCGCGGATGGGCTCCTCCAGCTTGGTGGCAATGACCCTCATCTTCTGGCGTATGGGGCAAGTGCGGGGGTCCAGGTTCAGGCGATGGCAGGCCACGTCCGCGTCGATGCCCGGCATGTCCGCTGCGCTCCAGGCGAAGATGTCGACGTTGCTTTGAATGCAAGCCCGCACTCGCTCCCGGGCCTCGGGACTCAAGCCCCCGCTGACCCGCACCCTTTGCACCTGCCCTGCACTGGTGAAGACCTCCATCTCCACCACTTCTTTGGCCGGCTCCAGCCGCGACTGCTCCCAGCCGACCCTTGCCTCTTCCTCCAACTCCAGCTCTCCCATTTCTACCTCCTCCTCGATCTCCATTGCCTCCTCCAGTCCCTCCTGCTGCTGCCCAACTTCTACGCCCCTCCGGGCCTCTCCCTCAGTTCCTCCTGCTTCCTGTTCTTCTACCTCCATCGCCCCTTCCGGGCTCTTCTGCTCCTCGTCCCTCTGGACCCCCTGCACATCTCGTCCCTGCTCTTCCTCAATCTCCTCCCCTTTGACTTCTTCCTCAGCTTCCTCTCTTGCCTCCTCCAAGCTCATCTCCTCCCTGACAACCTCTTCTTGCGCCGCCATGTCCTTTTCCAACTCCTCTGCCTCTGTCATCCACGATATGGTGTTGATGGCCGTAACGTAGCACTGTCTCGCCACCTTCGGGTCCCCTCTTACCCTGACCTGCACCCCTCCATTGTTGAACTTGAGGCACTGATGAAACGAGGAGGGGACGCAGCGAAAGGCGTTGATGAGGGGGCACCCAAAGATGGCGTTATAGCTGCTTGGGGCGTCCATGATCACGAACCTGCAGTTCCGTGACACGCCCCCCAACTTCACGTGCAGCCCTACTCCTCCTTCCACTTCCTTCCTCTCTCCGGAGAACCCGAACAACGGCCCGTCCGAGACCAAGATCCTTTTCCCTTCCACCCTCATCTCATCGAAGTCCTTCTTGAAGATGACGTTTACCGAGCTCCCGTTATCCACCAGTATCCTTGAAACTGTGAAGTTCTCCACCGCCGTCTGGATCACCAGGGCGTCACAGAACGGATCCTCATAGTCTGGCATGTCCGCAGACGAGAAAGTGATTTTTTCTTCCGGTGGGGGAGCCTGGGAGGTAGAGGCGACCCCCCTTCGGTACATGGTTTGTAGGCTCCCCTTGCGGGTTGCCTCAATCCCCACTCCTCCGTGAATCACCCTGATTCCTCCTCGGGTCCCCACATCTACCCGATCTTCACACCTATCTTCCATCTCCCCGGTTGTACCTCTACGATCCTCACCGGCGGATCCTGCCTCCCTGCTCCTCTGGCTTCCCTCATTTCCAAGAACTCAGGGCAAGTGGCTGTTGCGTGTCCCTCCTCCTGGTGGAAGTCACAAAAGAGCAACGCCACCCCACCCCTTCCTTCTCCTCGTCCTCTTCTTCCTCCTCCTCGAGCTCCTCTCCCCGCTCCTCTTCCTCTGCCTACTTCCATAGCCTCTTGTTGCGGCGGGACTCGACCCCTTGGCTCCTGCCTCCACGCCGGTTGGTCGAACCTCCTGGGTTCCCGTAGGTTATCTCTTCCCTGATATCCTCCTCCTTGGCCCTGGGGGCGACCCTCCTGGGGCCTCCAACCCAACCGGTTGTTAGGCTCCCGGGCCCCCCATCCCTGCTGCTGCCCCTGCCTTCGGGGCTCTTCCCTCCTCCTTTCTTCTCTCTGTTCCCTCTGCTCTCTTGGCTCCTTCTGCCTTCCCGCTGTAGGCTCCTTCACATCATCCTCCGCCAGCCTGGCCAACTTCCTGGCGAATGCTGGGTTTGCTCTCTCGAAGTCGATCTCCTTTGCCGCCCTCTCCATGAGCTCCTCAAAGGAGAGGGGGGCACTCTCTTTAACTCCATACTGAAAAATCCCGGCCTCAGCCCCAGGGTAAAGGCGAGCATCAATGCGTACCCTGGGACCTCCTGGACCAGGAGGATCTCTTCTTGGAACCGGTCGACATAGTGACCCAATGTCTCATCCGGCTTCTGCCTCACCGCAAACAGGCATTCCGCCTCCTTCTTCCGCTTCTTCGATGTCGAGAACCTTAACAGAAAACTCCTTCGCAGATCCTCAAAGCAGTAGATCGACCTCGCAGGCAACTGATGGAACCAATCCCGCGCCTTCTCCTTCAAGGTGATGGCGAACAGCCGACACTTGAAGGCATCCGTCATCTGCCTTATCGAAACCACGTCTTCAAACCACTGCACGTGCTGTACAGGGTCATCCTTCCCCAAGTAGTAGGACATGTCAGGCTCCCGGAACCCCTCCGGTACCGGAGCTGAGATGATGAGCTCGCTGAACGGGCTCTCGCCTCCTGCCTGGCGAGAGGGCACGTCCCGCAGCCTCGGCTGGCTGGCCCGATCCGCGAGACCGTGCCCGGGGAAAAGCTCTCGCACCGCTGTCTCCTTCTCGCCCAAGTCTGTCAAAGCTTCCTTGCCCGGGCGCTGGCTCTGGCCTGGGAAGAGCTCCCGCGCCGCCACATCTCTCTCGCCAGCCTCCGCCGGGACCTCCTTCCCCGGGCGCTGTCCAGGGGCGTTCTCGCCTAGGAGCGGGACCTCCTCTATCGGAACCTGGGGTGTGGCCCACTCGCTTCTGGCCGAGAAGGCCAAGCTGATCGTCTGCTAGACTTCTCGCCTGAATTCATCCAGCATCCTCTTCGTCGCTTCCTCTCCCCGGGTGGGGGAGCCTCCAGAACCAGACCCTTCTCCTTCACCTCCAGCCATGGGACAAAACTTAAGGCTTTCTTGTATCGGCTGCTTTCCACGCTCACCGCACCAGAACTGTTGAAGCCAAAAATGACCTCAACGAGAGTTCAAAAACAAGGGCGCAGCCAACACCTACTTCTCTCAAGCCTCAACCCTTGACTAGATGCAAAGGACCTAAGACTGACCCAAAGCCTCAGCAGGGAGGTCTCACCTCACACCCGGAAGATCTCTGAGAGCTTCCCCTCCAAAGCCAAAAGCTGGGCTAGGAGCTACTCAGAAAGCACTGGAAGTTGGGAGATAATGACAGCTTCCTTTCTAAGGAGCCCTTATGGGTCTATTTATAGCATCCTGCTAACCTGAGATTACTGAAATACCCCTAGTTGGTCTGCCCATAGCCAAATCCCGCGGTTTTCTTGAGGGTACGGTGGTAAATTTACCTGAGGGCAATTTGGTCATTTTACCCTAGGCTTTGGACCTCACTCGGCGAGAGCTCTGAACCGAGAGCCTTTTGTCAAGAGCCCGGCGCAAGCGTTCTCGCTTGCCTATAGGCGAGAGCTTCTTCAAGACGATCCGGGTTCGACGATTTGGCTGCGCTCGACGATCTGGATTCGACGATTGTCGAGCGCGGGACGCCTTGCGGGCGAGAGCTCCTTTGAGACAGAGGCTCGGCGCTTGCGCAAGCGTTCCCGCCTACTTGGGCGAGATCTTCCTTAGGGGGAGAGCTCCTTTGGCTAGCCTAATTGAGACCATTGCGCCTCCTGGTCCGACTCAGCGAATATGGGGTTGTACAGTTATGATGAAATTTGTTTGCCAATTTTTGAGCTTTTGGTTATGATGAAATTTGTTTTGCCTGGGTTTGTAAAATGAACATCTAATATCTGATTCAAGGCTACCCAACTCTACAATGATATGAAATTGATGTTTTTCCATGAAAATGTAAAATTATTCAACTATATTATTTATTATAATTAATATTTTTTATTTTAGGTAGAGTATATGATCTCACCAAAAGGCGCAGTGAACTTGATGGTGACGAGTATATTAGTGAAGCTGAATGGGATGATGATCATAATGACAGTGATGATGATGACGATGCAGAGAATGTAGAACTTGATGATGAGGACATGACTCATGTAGCTGTTAAGGATTTTGTGTCGGTCTGACGAACATAAATTAATATTTGATGGTTTACCGTGGTGTGAACATTATGTTATATTTGGGTTTAATTGTTCACTAGCTTATTTTTGATATAAGTACTCAAACGTTTATTAGTTTATAGTTTCTTATGTGTTAATTGTGTGTAATTGGATGATAAAAAAATTTTTTTACATATGTTAAGTCTTAATTTATAATTTTTTGTAGAATCTTACGATCCTCGATCCGATCTGATCCAAGAGGGAAACAATCCAACCTAGGTTCTCGATCCTGACAACCTTGGTTATATGCATTAAAAATAACACAAAAAGGATCGATTTGAGTCATGGAGACCCAATTTTGGCTCTGTTTGGAGCGTGTTTTTTGTGACGGTGAGTTTGGACAAAAACGCCACAATTATAGAGTTAATGTTTGGCATGACATTCGTTATGACCGCCACCAAGAAAAAAAACTAGTTTTGAACATAAAAGTGGATGAAGCTCCTTTGGTGAGGTTGGGCGGTCACAAACAACGGTTCATAACCACCACATACACAATCATCGTCACCGCACCAAAGAGAGCCTTCATCTTCGAGTATAAGATAAGAATTTGTCAATGTTATGTTCAATCCTTCATATTTTGTTGTGTTTACTTCCCATTGCAAATCGAATGGGATTTCACTTAAGGGGTATTTCAAACATAACATTGCTCCAAGGGCAGAAGTTCTTTTTAAAAAAATTAGATTGGTAGGCCATAAGTATTCAATTAGCTCATTAACAACAATTAAATGAATAAGAAGCATGGAGAGGGAGAAGCGATGGATACAAAAGTTGACTCCTAAGCATAAGAAATGTAGAGATGGAATCATCATCAACTTAATCATCGAACGTACTTCTAGTGTCAATAAAGAAATTGAAAAGCTACACTTTGTAAGAAGTTTATTTTTCCCTTTTCATTTATTTTCTTTTTCACCGAGCCTTCACTACATTATTAATGGCTACGTTGAACACAGATATGCTAAATGAACTGATGGAAACAGAAAAAAATGTTACTAATCCAAATCATTTGTATCGGAACAAAAAACAGACTTTTAAAAAAAAACTATAAAATCAGTAGCATGGAAGCCATTAGCTACGAACTCCAAATGAAGAATCCAAACAACAGTCTGAAAGTCAAATAGGTCTTGATGAACAAGTTAAAAAACCAATTCTGAATATAAAATCCAAGTAAAACTCACCACAGAATAAACGTAAGAAATCAAATGGCTTCTCCTCAGTCATAGTGACAGCAGCAAACGGCTTTCTCACTTCCACGCTGGATTTGTGAAGTTTACTGTTGTAAGAATCTGAAACCCCTTATAATGTTGAGATTTCAAAGATATAAAGAATGAATCTTGCTACGAATCAAGAAGAGATGCTCAAAACTTCAAAACTATGCATGCGTGATGAACTATTACCTGAAGAAAATCCACGAGATTTCCCAGAGTCGGAGACAAGTGTCAGAGGACCCATTCAAATATCCAAACTCTATTTATCTGATAGAACAAAAAACAAAACAAGCAAGAGAATTTAGATTGCGTGCAATCAATTGGAGAGAAAATAGTTGTGTAACCTATTCATATAGGACGAAGTCAAGAGGACGTGCCGGCGGAGATCTGGGGATCACGGCGGCGAAGCTAGAGGATGAGGCAGCGGCGATGTTCAAATGCCGAGGCAGCAAGGTCCAGAAATGGCACAGTCCCGCTCAATGCCGCGGAGAGTTGCGCCGGCAAGGTCCGCACTGCAGCAACGGCGAGTTTGCAGGACGATGGTAATGTCCAGTGCGAGGAATGAAGTAGTAAAGGGGAGGGATAACGAAAGGGTTTTCATGGGCAGGCCTGACAAGATGCGATGAAAAAAATGGGCTTTCGTTAAGGATTTGGATCACTCGAGTTAACTTCAGTTGAAATTCTCTTTTTTTCCAATATTTTTATTATTTTTACTGTTTATTTTTTTGTTTTTAATGACTGAATTGATCTCATCACGGGATGACAAAATGAAACGTTCTCGCGCGTTGGATCGAACTCCACCCTACCAAATTGGTGGTGAAGCTTTTTATTACAAGTTTTTACTTTTTTATTTATTTAAAGAAGAGTGACAGAGACTCCTACGATTTAGTATTCTGATCGTGACGGTACCCCCGACAACGATAATTTTTCGACCGTGACAGTACCTTGATCCCGATAGTCGTGGGGCCCCCAGTGCCCCATGCGATAGTGCTTTCGTCATGTCATTACTCGGGCGCTCTCACTGTTCGCAAACTCTGGAGCATTATACTCCACCCGTCCTTTTTTTTGCACGGGATTTTGCAAGTGGCGGGAAGAACACATTTATTTGTACTTTTGTAGATAAGAGATTTTGCGTACATTAGAGCACATTTTTAAAAATTAAAGAAAAAAAAACACAGATTTTAAAAGGTACAAATTTTGTCATAAATAGGGATAAAATTGGAAAGTTGAATGTTTCACCAAATAGTGTTTTTCT
Organism: Platanthera guangdongensis; assembly: GCA_039583875.1. Classification (NCBI taxonomy): domain Eukaryota; kingdom Viridiplantae; phylum Streptophyta; class Magnoliopsida; order Asparagales; family Orchidaceae; genus Platanthera; species Platanthera guangdongensis. The sequence continues at coordinate 186,519,527 of CM077159.1, forward strand.
CTTTTAATATAATTAGTGAGAGGTGAGGGGCTCCTCCCTTATGGTCATTCGCGGCAGTACCTCAACTTTGATCGTGCACAGGGGCCCCCCATGTCCCGCACGACATTATATCGGTCACAACGTTGTCCTCGCGCAACGGCGCTCCTGTTGCTCGCAAACTTCTGAGTGTTATACTCCGCTCGTCACTCATTTTTGCGGGGTGCACGGGATTCCTGAGCGATAAGGAGAACACATTTTTATTGTAGGTAAGGGGCTTTGTTTATATGAGATCACACTTTTTAATTAAAAAACATAAATTTTTAAAATTAAAATTTATTTAAAAAAATGTGAAAGCGGAAAGTAAATGTTTCACCAAAAAAATGTTTTTCCCTTTTAATACAGTATAGATATAGATGTTTGTTGTGGCTCATTCGAGGCTTCTATAGATCGGTTTAAATTGCATTATCTTAGCTTGGGAGCGGTCGAGTGCGCAAACAGCCACAAAATTGGATTGGATGACAAGACAATTTTTTTAACGTGGAAACTCCCGAGAATGGGTGAAAAATCACGCAGCCAGAACTATGCTGACCAAACCTCCACTAGTTCTGGTGTTGATACAGGATTCTTTGAGAAAGTGAGGACGACAGACTGCTACTCGTTACAATTATTGGGAGAGAGGGGGGCTCCGAGGGTGACAGACCATCGTTCATGGAGATAAGCATTTCTACTTATATTATGGGGAGTGATACGCTCGTTGTACTCTGGAATCTTCTGTTGTTGCTTTGAAGCGGGAGTGGCGTGCTTTGCACGTTCTGGTATTTGCGACATGGAAGCTTTGAGCAGCGCGTTCAATTTGCCTTAATCACTGTGGCTTGTCCCTAGTGGCATTTAGAAGGGTCCAGTCTGGTTGACTTGTTATGGACCGAGGGGACCGTTATTGAGTTGGGGGGCGTTGATAGTGCTTTGTGTGAAATGCCCACTGTAATCCGCAAGGAGCGTGCCTTGCTGGTGGCGGAGTGCGCTCTTGGAAGCATTCTGGAAAATAGGGTGTGCAGAATGCACACTTGGAGTGAAGCGCATAGAGGCACACTTAGGAGTGGAGCGCAGGGGCGTACTTGGAAACGACGTGCATGGGGGTGCACTTGGAAGCGGCACACGCAGGTGGGCGCAAGGAGGCGGCAAACGCGGGAGTGTGCAAGGAGGTGGAGACACGTGGGAGTGCGCAAGAAGGCGGCGCTCGCAGGAGCGCGCAAGAAGGCGGCGGGCGCTGGAGCGCACAAGGACGTAGCGCACGTAAGAGGCGGCGCACGCGAGAGCGTGCAAGAAGGCGACGGGCGTAGAAGCACGCAAGGAGGAGGCGGGCGCAGGAGCTCGCGAGAAAGCGGCATGCACGTGAGTGTGCAAGGAGGTGGCGCGCACGCGAGCTCGCAAGGAGTAATGGAGAGGGAGAAATTTGTAGGAGGAATTCCTGAGATTTTGGGACAGGCGGTCCAGTAATTTTACCCGGTAACTACAATACAGACAAATTGGAACACCCGACTTGATTACGATTTTTACAAAAAACGACGACTTTGCCCCCGATCCACTCGGACGTAACGGGAAGCCAAACTGCCAGAGAGAGGGGCACACTAGCGAAATCGGCGACCGGGCAGGGAGGAGGCCACCCATTTTTGGGCAGTCTCGCCCCCTTGCAGAGCTCCTGCCAGGGGACGAGCGGCCAAGGGGATGCCCGTCCCAGGAAGGGAGAAGGCCGCTAGATAGGGAGGCTAGAGGGCCGCCTAATCTAGGTGTCAACGAGGGGACAGGCGGCCAAGGGGCCACTGGTCTCCAGATGACAAGGAGACCGGAGGACCGCCTAGTTTGGGCGGCCGAAGGGCTAGGCAGCTGGGTTAGGGCTATTTCGTGCCCCCCCCCCAACTAGCATGTAAAAATTTGTGAACCGCAGAAAACAGGAAACCAGACGCAAGAACACTCAACCAAAATCAAGCCAAGTAAACCAGATGCAACTAGAAGAGCAAGAAAATCGTGTCCTATAAAAAATATTTATAAGGTGACGTATATATGACGAGACATGATTCGTCGATGTACTCGATGGAAGCAAAACAAGAGAGAACAAATCTAGTCGTGCAGACTCAAAGAGTAATTGCCGACTCTGCTGAGCTGCACTACGAAGTCCGTTGAAGCCGCCAAGTCGCCTGACCACAACCTAGCCGTGCGGACAACCCGTTATTCCAATGCTGAGTTATGTCCGCAATCTGCTAGCCGCTTAACCGCGAGGTCGTCTAGCCTCTAGATTCACGCGAACAACTGCTGCCGAACTGAACAAGTTGCCAGAAGCGGACAACTTATTGAACTGGGAAAAGATTGTCAAAGAGAGAAGACCGTCTGGCCGCAAACCACGACCTGCTATTAACCGCTGATTGTAACCGCAGAGTCTGCATTGATCCCTGACCAAAAGTCAGAATCAAGTCACTGGCTTCTTAGCACTGTCCGCACAATCTACATAGCAAAAAACTGGTCAACTACTCAAACCGCGCGAACACAAAAACATATATGCAGCAACCACCTGAGTTCACTTACTGTTCATTCAGTTGTTCTCTTGATGTGACAGGGGGTCCTATTTATAGGCATAGAGAGGAGTGCGATCACCGCCCTAGCCGATAGGATCACCACCCTATCTCGTGGAGAGCACTGAGTGTATCCGCACAGCCGCGAACATAAAGCCAATCCGCCTTGTCGTCGCAACTAGGCTGGACAGTCAGTCCGCCAAGGTCGCACCACCAAGGCCGGATAGAAATCCTATCTGCCTTGTTTCCACATGCCCAATCCAGGACTTGTCCACCACCAGCAAACCCCGTGGAAACTCTACCAGTTCGCATACATGCGGACACAACTCCAGTCCGCACACTCTGAGCCTGCAACCAAAGCACATAAGGCTGAAAGAGGTCGAACTTGGCCGACATAGAAAATAGTCTGTGACAACCGCATGACCTCCCAGACTGAGCACACCTGGACTTTGCACAAATCCAGACCAAGTCCACACCAACAGCCATCTCTGATGCGAATCCAGCGAATACAAGGGCCAGTCCGCACAAACTAGCAAACTCCGCGGTTACCACCAAACCGCACTAGAGCAAGATCAAGTCAGAAGGCCATGTCGATCTCCCCGAGCTCCAAATCAGACCGCAACCAGACTCAACGAACTCTAGACGAGTCTGTAACACGCTGGACTCGATGAACTCTGCGGACAACCATCTTATCTGCCTGGTTACCTCCCAGGAACAAGTTGTGTGCAGAATACTAGCCGACCTGGCTAGCCACCACCCATGCCCGCACAGTCTGCACAGACAGTTCAACTAGGCCGTCACCACATAGCTGCGCAGTCTGCCTAATCAGACCGCCACCATCTAATCGTGCGGTCTGCCCGGTCAGACCGCCACTTTCACTTCAAAAATTCAACACTCCCCCTTAAAGTGAGAAGTGGAGGTCAGCCCAAGCAGTTCCTGTAACCGATCAAATTTCCCCTATGACAGTGGCTCTGTGAAGATCTTAGCGATGTCGTCCTCGCTCTGCACATGCCTAGCCATAAGGGACTCCAGCAACTCCAAAACAAGGTGATTCTCTGTCCGCCTTATTCTTTAGATTGAACATCCACTCCTTGACTCCAGTAGTGTCTTTAGATCTAGAAGGTTTTCGCTTGTCCAGAGGGCTCACAAAGAAACAAGAGATGAAGCTCACCATGTTCCCTTCGTTGTACTGAGCCGGTGGTTTGATGATCCTCTTCGATCTCCGAAGAACCTAATCATGGCACACCACATCCACTGCTTCTTCTAAATCAGCTCTGATCCCGGATGTACTAGGAGCATCGCTCCCCCTACTTCCTATGCCAGAAACTTTCGTCCTGGAGTTAGAAACACCTGGAGCTCCTGGTGACACGGGTAGCTCCACTAGAAAATCCTTAGCAGCTTCCTCCTTCATACCATTCAACCTGCTTTCTGCAGCTCCACAGATGAGCCACCTCCATATGACGTCAATTTATCAAAGACCATGTCTCTGGAAACAATGAATTTCTCTGTCACTAGTCAATGCACTTACATCCCTTCTTCCTCTCATCATAGCCCACAAAGACAAGATTCCTCGCCTTCGCATTCAGCTTTATCCTGAGAGCATCAGGAACGTGTATATAGCAGGTCAACCCGAACACCCGAAGGTGTCCAACGTTGGGCTTCTCCTTGAACATCATATCATGAGGAGACTTGTTGATCCGACTCAAAGGCGTTCGATTGATGACATAAGTTGTGCAGACCATCCCTTCTACCCAGAAGGCCCTAGGAATGCCTTTTGCATGAAGCCAACACTTGTAGGTCTCCGTCAGATGACGGATCTTCCGCTCTGCTACTCCATTTTGTTGTGTAGTATGAGCACAAGTGAGCTCTCTCTGGATGTCGTGTTTCCTATAGAAGTTAGAGAACTCATTTGAAATGAACTCACCTCTGTTATCTGTTCTTAACTTTTTAATCCGCAGGCCAAGCCGGCCCTCCACTAGATCCTTGAACTCCACAAACAAACGGAACGTGTCCGACTTCTCTTTCATAAAGTACACCCAAGTGTACCCCGAGTGGTCATCACTCAACACCAACATATATCTGCTGCCTCTAAGATTGGTGATGATGGTTGGACCCATCAGATCACCATGGATACACTTCAATGGTGTTATACTCCTGGTCTGTGACTTATCGAATGAAAGACGATGAGCCTCACCATATTGACATCCTGCACATACATGATCGTCGTCAAAGGATGACAACTCAGGCAAGCCTTTCACAAGGCTCTTCACCGTCATAGCTTTTAACTTGTCCATCCCGACATGTCCCAGCCTCTCGTGCCATATAGCAACGCTATCGTCGGATCTCATCCGATCAACATAAGAGCTTGTTGGAAACACAAACAAGTCCTTAACCCTTCTCCCTATATGAGCAACGCCAGCCTTCACCGCTGACACGTTGCAGAAAAACTTCACTTTTGTCGGGCCGAACAGAACGTGATAGTCAGCATCCACCTCATTGGTCACTGAGAAGAGGTTCTTCTTCATACCCGGTACGTGATAAACACTCCTCAAGTTGAGTGGACTCTTGTCACTACATAAAGGAACGACACCCTCCTTCTTGACAGCATGCATTGTATCATCAGCAGTAATAATAACATCGTTATCTGAGTACACTTGCAGAGAGGAGAACTTCGACTCATCCCCGATAAAGTGGTGACCACACCCTGAGTCCACTATCCAGTTATCTTGGTAGTCAGTTTTGGACAAAACACGGACTCATGTGCCTGTCATGAATGCATTCCCTCATCCAGCTTCCTCAGCACTGGAACCAGCTTGCTCTTTATTTGCAACATGCCCCGATTGTAGCTTGATCTTGTAATACTTCGTGAAGTGACCCAGCTGGTTGCATTTGTAGCACCTTAACCCCTCTTTCTTCTTCTAATCACGCTTAGGAATAACACTCATCTCTTGTTGATAAGAAGTTGAAGGGTCATCACTAGTAGCAGGCTTCTTTTTCTACTCCCATCTGTTCCTCTTCCCAGAGAAGACCGCACTACCTCCTTCAAATATAGTGACTCCAGCCATCTGTCTAGCTAAGCTCTCATACGAAGCCAACAGGTTCTCCAACACCAGCGAAGACGGTTGAGTGGCCCAGCCTTAAATAGAAGCAACAAATGTCACATATTCCTTCCAAAAATCGCGGATTATGAGCCTCTTCAACTTCGCTTCTGAAATAGGTGCATCAGAGTCCAACGCTGAAATCTCAGCGCACAAGTTCTTTATCTTCAGGAAAAACGTTGAGATGGGCAGATCTTCCTATTGAACAACTCATCAAGGGAAGTTCAAATCTCCACAACTAACCAACATTCGATGATGTGGTCAAAGAGTTTTAGTGAGATAGCCTGCTTGAGAGTAAACTTCGCTTTCGCATTTGTCTTCCTCCAAGCTCTCATTGCTTCAACATTGCCAGCGGCAGCAATCACCTCTTTCCTGTAGTCTCCATAGATGACCTCCCACAGGTCCTCACCCAGAAGATAGCTTTATATACACGACCTCCACTTTTTGAAATTGGTCGATGTAAGAAGTTCGATTCCAAGACCTCTTGTGAATCCTCCTTCCATTGCACTATCACTGTTCTACTAGACTCTCAGAAGCAAAAAAAACAAGTCTGTCGAGTGATCACTGCTCAAGCTTATATTCCCTCTAATATCATGTAAAAATTTGTGAACCGCGGAAAACGGGAAACCAGGCACGGGAACACTCAACCAAAATCAAGCCAAGTAAACCAGATGCAACTAGAAGAGCAAGAAAACCTTGTACTATCAAAAATCTTTACAAGGCGAGGTATACATGACGAGATATGATTCGTCGATGTACTCGATGAAAGCAAAACAAAAAAGAACAAATCTAGCTGCGTGGACTCAATGAGTAACTTCCGACTCTACTGAGCTGCACTACGGAGTCCGATGTAGTCGTCAAGTCGAAAAACCGCAACCTAGCCACGCAGACAACCCGTTATTCCAATGTTGAGCTATGTTCACAATCTACTAGCTGCCTAACCGCGAGGTCTCCAAGTCGCTAGATTCATGCAAATAGCTATTGCCGAACTAAATAAGCCTCCAGAAGCGGACAGGTTATTGAAATGAAAAAAGATTGCCAAAGAAAGAAGACCTCTTGACCGCAAGTCGTGACCTGATGCTAACCGCTGATTGTAACTGCAGAGTTCGCACTGATCCCTGACCAAAAGTCAGAACCAAGTCACCGGCTTCTCAGCACTGTCCGCACAATCTGCATAACAAAAAACCGGTCAACTACTCAATCTGTTCGAACACAAAAACCTGTCTGCAGCAACTACCCAAGCTCACTTACAGTTCATTCAATTGTTCTATTGATGTGACAGGGGGTCCTATTTATAGGCACAGAGAGTAGTGTGATCACCGTCATTGCTGATAAGATCATCATCCTATCTCGCGGCGAGCACTGAGTGTATCCGCACAGTCGCGGACACAAAGCCAGTCCGCCTTGTCGCCACAACTAGGTTGGATAGTCAGCCTGCCATGGTCGCACCACCAAGGCCAGATAAAAATCCTATCTGTCTTGTCGCCACAAGGCCAAACCAGGACTTGTCCGCCACTAGCGGTGTAACCTCCCAAATTTGATCTTCTAGACCTCCTTCGTGTTATTCGACCCGCTAGGAGTTTTTGTGGGCTGGGTTGGCACCCAAATAGTATTATTTTGTCTGATTAGGATTTTATCACTTTCTCCTTGTGCATCGTGGTTACTAAATCCTATGGAGTTTTTTAAATATATATTTGTATACCTAATGGCTTCTTTATATTCTGCTGATTCCATTATGCTCGTTTTATTTCATGAAATATACTTTCAATTTTATTATATTGTGATTGTAAAGCTTTATGATGCATTTCTATTGTCTGCAGAAGTGTATTCGAGATTAAAGGAATTTCTTTTTCATGTATTAGTATTTTTAGTTTTTCGGAGACATGAATAAGTTGGTTTGCTATATACTGCTGGTTGGTGGCTATTTCTTTTAAAAATTTATTTTTGTGATGTAAAGAGTCGATGTTAATTTGATACAGATTCATATATTTGGTGGTCGTAAATTCTAATGTTTTACTAAGGCTAATAAGTAAATCTATTAGAGTATTTAATTGGTTATTTTCTCCATGTAATGAGTGCGTGTGAGAAGAGTGACAGTAGCATTCGTGTTTAAAATCGTTATTTACATGGACTGTGTGGTTATTCTTCTGAAATATTTCTAAATCTAAGTAGTCGAATTTTTGAAAATTGTTCATGATGTTATTAACCGGCTCTGATACCAATTTAAGAGACTGTGAGCATAATCTTAATTACCTCTCTTATTCTACTACAGCTAATAACCCGACTAGTTATTAGGTAGGAGCCACAGATCTTAATTTCGTTTCTTCCTAACCTTATTGAGACTATTATCTTAACATCATCTTTTATGTTTAACATGCTATTATAAACTACGTTATTGATTTTGTCAAAAACACTTTTGCTATTTGGGAATAACTTTTTTAACAAGTCCTCTCATCTTCGAGTCTACTTCGAACATGCTCCTTTTCCCTTCCTTAAAGATGGTCTGTAGGAGGGCCATCCCGAGCGCAATATATCTCATGAGTCCTTACTACGTCCCCTTCGGTCTCAATTAGTTTAACTTTAGAAATTATAACAAACTTATTTATATCAGTAGTTGTCTACGGCTGCGATACTTTTTCCCTACGGCCTTTCGACTGGCAGTACTTCTTCTCCCCGACCCCCGGGCTCATACTGATATAATTTTTTGTTGTAATTTCTTTAGTTAAACCTCTTTACATTGTTGGGGTTGGCCTCAACCACTCATGAGCCGAGCTTGCTATAACTGAGCAATCCACTGGTATGTAGTCGAGTACATACACATGTGGACCATCTTCAGATCTCGTGAAATATCTTCATGTTCATTTCCTCCGGAGAGGAGGGGAGAGGACTACTTACAAATCATTCACAAAAGATTAACACAACTTACTAATTTTTATTCAAAATAGGAAAGATACTTACAGTACAACAACACAAGAACTCAAGCACAAACTCTTACAAGCACTCACACAAGCACTCACTTAGGAACTCTGTATAGAACCGTGTGTCCTAGAACTTATCTCTCGCCTCTTTATATAGAGGGGCGAGCCTTCAGCCTGGATGCAAACGGGTACATAGTTATCATATTTAAAGACTCATTATGGTCTTTATTTATTATAAAGATAAATAAAGATCTGTTATGGTCTTTTAATAGTATTGTTCAAGGCATCTTTTAGAAAGGAGTCACAACCACCACCTTTATTCTAATACAAAATATGCTCTATTTTATTCGCTAACTTATCCACAGTTTTTCCGTGGTGGAAGCCACGATAGTGACTAAAGGGATAAGAGCGAAGAAAACCACCCATAAAAACCCGGGGCGGAATCTGGCCTTCTGTTCCGTGTCGGTATGTCGGTACATACTGTGTACTGCATAGGATTAACTATGTTGTAACGTTGGAGGATTCTTCTGCTACTGAGTCTTCATCATCAGAGAGGCAGCCGTATCTTTGGACAAAGTATTTAATTCTATTCCGTCCACAATGTTTTGTTAACTTGTGATCGGGATCTTTGAAGATAAGGCTTCGTAGATAGAATAACTCTATATCATTGGCGTGTAGCCATACGCGAAAATCTCTCGTTTCTACCGCGAGAACTTTGTTGTACGGTAGGTCTACATCGTATACCTTTTTATAACTTCTGAAAGCCCTGATTTGTTTAGGCAAGCTACAGAGATCTGTGTTGATGATGTTTGAGTTGTTGATATGGTTAGCCTGGATAATCGGCTTTTCCTTGAACGTGAAGATGTATATTTCTCTTTTATTATTTTCTAAACAATTAGGTTCAAAGCATGGGGGAATTGACCGTATATGGGTCTCTACTCCTCCTCCATAAGGTGTTGTTTCAAATAACTGGAATATTACTTCAGCTATTCTTGTTTCTTTGATATGTCTAACATGCCCCCTTCTGGTGAAGAGGAGGCGGGTAATTAACCCTAATTTCATTAGGTTTGGAATGGTGAATTTTATTCCCGATATGGTGATATCGGTCCATTTTGTTATATCTATCTGTAATCGTAGGTACGAGAAATGCAACTCGTTACCCCGTGTTTCTGAGTAGGTTATGCATTCTATTTTGGCCCCTTTAAGATTCTCTTCTTTTGAAGTAGTCAGATCTCTAAGTATTTTTTGGTAATTGCATTGGCGTTCTACCTGTCTATGTAATACTTTGGCTAGAACAATACTTTTTACAGGTGCTAGTGCTGATGGATATTGTTGCCAATTATCTTTAGCTTCTATTAATTCTTTAGTATACTGATTGACTACTCTTTTAGCTCTTTAATTTGATTTCTAAGATTTGCTAGTTTATTTTCGCCTATGGCTAGAGATGTTCTCAACATGTGGTAGTCTGGGCTCTGATGTGGCCTCAGTTGGATGCTACTTGATGAGGTTGTTTCGAGTATATTGATACTTAAAATCTGATTGTTGCAGTAGGCAGGGGCACCTATCGCTTGTAGTATGATCAAGTGTCGTATTTCTCAGGTCTTTTGAGTACTTCTACTCACAAGGTGGAACTATTAACTTATCGAGTGAAAATTGGTTTTGGTTTTTGTAAAAACGAAGATAGTTGACTAACGAGAAAATTCACGATTTAGCACTTGATTGGGCGTTCTTGGGAATCCAATTACAAAAGATGCGCTCTAATTCTTGAGAATCCGTTTCGATTGGGGGATTGAAAAATACAATAGCAACTCGTTAGAAACAACTACCGGCTAATTTTAAAAACATTTCAAACATAATCTCTTAAAATTTGAAAGTAATTTAAAATTGCATGAACGATAAATCCCAAATCCAAAAGATTTGATATCCTCAATTCTCAAAGAAGAATATCAAAATCTCTTTATTTCCAAGTGATCCATGACATTCACGAGCCTCTCGACTAACTAGACTACCAATCGGATAGCGAAATTTTATATACTAGCAATATAAACCCGCCGCCAAATTTTAATCGGAAATAAATCGCAATGAGAAACTCAAAAATTAGAGACGAAAGATTATAATTAAATCTTCATCCCAATACTAACCAATCAAGTACTAAGAAAGGATTTAGCTACTCATGATAAAGAAAACAACAACAATGAAATAAAAAGTTTGCATTTTCATTGGAAGGGAAATAACAAAAGTACACAACACAATGAAAATTAAAGCATAAGAGACAACATGAAAGAAACTCTCATACAAGGTAGAACTCTCTCTCTCTCTCTCTCTCTTGAACTTGCTCTCTTCTCAAACTCTAACTTTTTTTCCTCCCTCTCCTCAAAGCCTTGGCTTCATGCTCCATTTATAGCAACCATGGAAGGATCTAGATAAAGAAGAAAATGAAAGGACATAGGGTTTAATTGGTGATAATAAATGTGGGGAAATGAAGAGGTGGAGGAAATCCGAGTGGATTTGCGTTTGGGAGAGTTTAACATGGAGGTAACCGGCCACATGAAATGGTGATGAATTAATGAATATGGGATTTTAATTGATTGGAGTTAATGTGATTAATTAAGAAATGAAGGAGGAACTTAAGGTGGGCGGTTTTGATTAAGGAGGTTATGAGTGGGGTTAAGAATAGGCGGCGGGTTGCATGGTGGAGGTTATGAATGGCCGGTTTTAATTAAATGGTTGGAGGTGGGCGGTTATGAATGAAAGGTTTGGCCGGTCATATGAAGTGGGGTTTACTATTAAGGAGAAAGGGAGAGAGAAAAAAAACTAAAAATAGAGAAGAGGAAGGAATGTGGCCGGCCACATGTAAATGAAGATAAAAAAAATAAAATGAGTGGCAACATGACATGATGTATTTATGGGAGAGGATTATATAAAAATAAAATAAGAAGATGCTACATGAAATAATTTTGTAAAGAGCCTTGCATGGGAAAAGAGGCTACATGTATTGATAGTTATAACTATTCATACATGGTCATGCATGAAAAATCAATTACCATGCATACATATATGAATAGTTATAATAATAAGAAAGGATAATTCATGTATGGGGAGGAGAGAGAAAAGGTGATGGGAAAGCAACATGCATGCGAAACTTATTTTGCATGGGAAATATTTCTCGTACAAAAATTGACAGTGGGCGTTTTACGTCGAATCGTGCCGAATTCCCCCCAGGTCTGTCACAAAACAAAATAAAACGATATTAGTATAAATAATTATGATATATTAATAATTAGATAGTTATATTAAAATTAAGAGTAAATACATATAATTTATAATATAAATATAATAATAATGATGAACATATTTTAGTCAAAATATGTGTCATCAAATCTCACCAGACTTAAGCTTTTGCTTGTCCTTAAGCAAAACAAGACTTAAAATAAAAGTTAAATTAAAAAAAAAATTTAAGAACACCAAAACAAAAATTAAACTATCAAAATTAATATGCTATCAATGAGTGCGGTGATAGAAATCAATGTAGAGAAGAATAAAGAAGAGATTAAAAACATTACTATGACATATACTTAGATTGTAAATTTTCTACCAGCATAAAAATAAGGCATCAACATGTTACCTAACAAACATAACAAATGTAGCGATTCAACCAAAATAAGTGCATTGAACAAACATGTTGCTAGACTTCGATTATTCTACAAAACACTCCAAGATAACCTCCAAAGAAATCCATCAATGATGGTGACCATAGGCTTGCCCGGTCACACTCTCTCCACTGCACAAGGTAATGTCATGACTTAAAGATCAAAAGGGCTTTCATTAGGAATAAAATTTGGCTTAGGTAAATGATAAGGATTTGGAAATCAAAAGATAAACACGAAGGCTAAAGATCACACTAAACCAAGGTGAGAGTTTTATAAAATTTTAAAATAAAACTCTCAATCAAAAAAGAAAATTTTACAACAAACTCTCCCTTTTTTTTGAAACATAAGGCCATGAATATTTTTCTTTCAAAATTGGCCAATGAAATTCTTTTTCACTTGATTTTTTTATTATTTTTTTCATTTATACTTTATTTTTCATACAAAACAGCTCCAAATAAAAATGTGAAAATTCCCCCTTTTTTCACAATAAAAACCACATCACAACATTTTAATAAAACTCAAATATTTAGTGTGATCATGAGATAGATGTTTTGGCTTTGGCGAAAATGAAAGGCGGAGCTAACAAAGAAAATTAGGAAAGGCCCAAAATGGTTTAACAAAGTGAATTTTTATGGTGTGCAAAAAGGTACAAACGATCCAAAAGGAGGCCTAAATCACTTCTAAAATATCATGACAAACTTATGCAAATGTTTCGAGAGTCGCTTGAGGCAAGTTCTAGCCACCAAGAAAGACTACCTTGCGAGTGAGTGTCTAATAATATCGTCTAACAAAATAAGCATGCTATTACACTTAGAATAGAAGAGATAACTACAACATCATTATTCCATTAAAATAAAAATGATGCCAAAATTTATGAAAGAGAAGATGACAAAATTAATGTTGTGAGAAAACACGTTCTCACAGACCTGAGTGCACGCGAGGACGCGAGCTGAGATACCTGCAAAACCGTCAGCGAAATACGCAAGAACAAACACAATCACAGACACACAGGTATATACGTGGAAAACCCCCAAATCAGGGTAAAAACCACGGGACGATCGGAGTCCAACCCGGAAAGCCGCCACTAAATAATGTTCAACAATACAATGGCTTTCCCCCGCGGTCCTCAGATGGATCCTACAGCTAGCACAAAATAAAGACAAGAGGAAAAATACAGGTATACCGACAAAGACGACCAAGTTCGAGTCAGAGAGACTCGCTCCAAACTGGTTCTCTGAATCCTCTGTAGTCTTCCAAGATCTTCCAATATTGTGCCAAGTTGTCTGCCTACGTCGACACATGACGTCGTTGGCGCACTCCGATCAGTCTGCAACCCGTCAGTAGGTTGCACCGCTCGAGGCTCAGATGCCTCGCCGCCAAAGTCCACTTGAGGCTAAGATGCCTCCTCGCGCTGACCGCCGCTAACCGTAGATGCGACCACAATAACACGCCGTCGTTCTTTGCGCCAAGATGCGCACTCTAAAAACGGCTTCCGCCAACGCCGCTCCGGCACCACCCAAATCCGCCTCCGCCTATGCCGCTCCGGCTCCGCCCAAATCGGCCATCGCCAATGCCTCTCCCCCGCACACGTGCACCGCCGCCCCGCTACTCAAGCACGGCGCCAACACCGCCTCCAAAATCAGCCCCCGTCCAAATAGTCGTCGGCGTATCCGCCCTCGCAACAAAAGCCGCCGTCAAGTCTCGACTCCGGACGGCCTCAAGGCTCCGACCACCTCTTCAACTCCACTTGCTCTGGCACGCCGCCTCCCCCACGATCGCCGGCGAGAATGCCCGGCCTTGACAAGAGAGAAGAGAGACCAAGAAAATGGAAGGTCGGTATTTTCCAAAGTTGCAGGTGGCGCTTCACGGGTGAACAACATGTAGGTTTTTCTTTTTCTTTTCTTTATATAGGTAGGCGGGCAGGGAGGGGATAAATTTAGGAAACTTTTTCTTTATGTGTATATAATCAGATATATATATATATATATGTAAATAGGAATCTGTATATATAATCTGATTATATATATATCATTTAAATATAATGGATCACATAAAAGCCAAATATATCTTTGATTGGCCCAAAATTTCATCTCGACTTGATCCATCCAATTACGAACCTCTCAACGTTCGTCGTCGCGGGTTTTATCCGCCTAGGAGGGAACCCGAACCCAACAAATCTCCCCCTTCCCGACTAGGAGGAAGAGCTCGCCAAATTGGCGACCTCCCTGCGAGAACCATCACTGCAACTATGCATCTGTCTCGCACAAACTGTCAAACTCGATGTAGGACTGTGACAATCAAAAGTCACCCGACGTCGCTGGCCAGCAATAATATGAGAACCGCTCTCATGTCCTATCACCATCAACTTTGAGACCTGACGTCTCACCTGCCTGTAGCATTTCTTCCTGCTGAAAATTCCACGTTGCCTGCGCCACACAGCAGTGGCCCTGTCACCTCTGACCTTGTGCTCCCCCGTACCTGCAGCTCTAGCCTCCAAACAATAAAGACCTGACATTATGCTACCACGGCCTATGACCAAACAACCTCTGGTCAATCTCCATCGTCTGTCGTCAAATTTACTAGCATAACCATCTGCATCCAATCGACCAACAGACAGCAAACTGAATCGGATGTCAGGTACATGACGAACGTCTTTGAGCACTAAAACAGAACTTGTGCTCGTCTTCAGGTGCACATCACCGATGCCAATAGCTTTGCAAACTATCTCGTTGCCCATCCTCAATACTCCGCAATCACGTGAGGTGTAGGTAGCAAGCTGTGCTCTATCGCTCGAAATGTGTGCTGAGGCCCCTGAGTCCACCAACCACAAACCATCTCTACGAGCGAGGTTAGACGCCACCTCATCACTCGCAAAGAGTGATATATCATCATCATCATAGGCTGTCACTACTGATGTTGTGGCCTCATCCTGCTTCCCTGATTCCTTCATCTGCAATTTCTTCCAGGCATTGCACTTCCTCTTAATGTGTCCCTTCTTGCCACAATGAAAGCACTCAATATCTTTCAGTTGCCTGGACTTGCTCCTGTTAGACTCTCTGCCATCTCTGCCCTTATCTCTCCCCCTACACTCAGTGTACAAAGCACCTGAGTGGGTAGAGGGGATACTCTCATATGAATCACCCTGAGATTTCCTTCTCACCTCAGAATCCCACTCTTTGCAATCCCCATAGTCAGAACACCTCCCAGAGACGAGTTAATCAGTGAAACTCGAACCATCTCCCAAGAGGCAGGGAGAGACTTCAGTAACCACAGAGCATTGACCTCATCATCAAAGGTCACCTTCATAGCAGATAACTGATCCAACACTCCTCGAAACTCATTCACATGATCAAGTATAGGTGTGCCCTCCTGATACTTGCACTCACTAATCTTCGTCAACAACAAAAGTTTATTAAAGCCCGTGCTCTTCGCATATAGAGACTCCAATGTCTTCCATAGCTCCTTGGCATCAACAATACTCGCCACATGATTGTACACATTGCGCTCCACGAATCGCCTGATAAAGCCACACACCTTGTGGTGTTCAATCGTTCATTTTGCAAGTTCCATATCTTTGGGCATCTCTTCAAAGATAAGCGAGTGCCAACCCTTGACATAGATCAAGTCCTTCATCATCATGTGCCACTCATGATAGTTGGCCCC
Organism: Platanthera guangdongensis; assembly: GCA_039583875.1. Taxonomy (NCBI): domain Eukaryota; kingdom Viridiplantae; phylum Streptophyta; class Magnoliopsida; order Asparagales; family Orchidaceae; genus Platanthera; species Platanthera guangdongensis. The sequence goes on from CM077159.1 coordinate 186,535,402, forward strand.
GTTCAACATCATACCCATCTCAAACCTCGAATCCATCTGCACTCAGTCCACTGTCAACTCTGACCACTGATCTTGGAGCCGACTATTTCAAAGAATGTGACTAGAGAGGATAGGGAGCGGACCAATGGTCGTCACCTACTGCACCTATTCACAAACCCAAAATATCCAATCGACTCGACTGAACCTGTCTTTGATACCACTTGTTGTGAGAAAACATGTTCTCATGGACCTGAGTGCACGCGAGGACGCGAGCTGAGATACCTGCAAAACAATCAGCGAAATACGCAAGAACAAACACAATCACAGACACACAGGTATATACGTGGAAAACCCCCAAATCAGGGTAAAAACCACGAGACGATCGGAGCCCAACCCGGAAAGCCGCCACCAAATAATGTTCAACAATACAATGGCTTTCCCCCGCGATACTCAGATGGATCCTACAGCTAGCACAAAATAAAGACAAGAGGAAAAATACAGGTATACCGACAAAGACGACCAAGTTCGAGTCAGAGAGACTCGCTCCAAACTGGTTCTCTGAATCCTCTGCAGTCTTCCAAGATCTTCCAATATTGTGCCAAGCTGTCCGCCTACGTCGACACGCGACGTCGTTGGCGCACTCCGATCAGTCCGCAACCCGTCAGTAGGTTGCACCGCTCGAGGCTCAGATGCCTCGCCGCCAAAGTCCACTTGAGGCTAAGATGCCTCCTCGCGCTGACCGCCGCTAGCCGCAGATGCGACCACAATAACATGCCGTCGTTCTTTGCGCCAAGATGCGCACTCTAAAAACGGCTTCCGCCAACGCCGCTCCGGCACCGCCCAAATCCGCCTCCGCCTATGCCGCTCCGGCTCCCCCCAAATCGGCCTTCGCCAATGCCACTCCCCCGCACACGTGCACCGCCGCCCCGCTACACAAGCACGGCGCCAACACCGCCTCCAAAATCAGCCCCCGTCCAAATAGTCGTCGGCGTATCCGCCCTCGCGACAAAAGCCGCCGTCAAGTCTCGACTCCGGACGGCCTCAAGGCTCCGACCACCTCTTCAACTCCACTTGCTCCGGCACGCCGCCTCCCCCACGATCGCCGGCGAGAATGCCCGGCCTTGACAAGAGAGAAGAGAGACCAAGAAAATGGAAGGTCGGTATTTTCCAAAGTTGCAGGTGGCGCTCCACGGGTGAACAGCAGGTAGATTTTTCTTTTTCTTTTTCTTTTTTTTTATATAGGTAGGCGGGCAGGGAGGGGATAGATTTAGGAAACTTTTTCTTTATATATATATAATCATATATATATATATATATATATATATATATATATATATATATATATATATATATATATATATATATATATATATATATATATATGTAAATAGGAATCTGTATATATATAATCTGATTATATATATATATATATCATTTAAATATAATGGATCACATAAAAGCCAAATATATTTTTGATTGGCCCAAAATTTCATCTTGACTTGATCCATCCAATTACGAACCTCTCGATGTTCGTCGTCGCGGGTTTTATCCACCTAGGAGGGAACCCGAACCCAACAATTAAGACATGAAAGAGTAATATAGTTAAACTAGACTCTATCCTAACATACTACCAATGATTAAGAATACTACATGAGCCTACACAACACTCAAAGAAACATACTAAAATAATGATAGAAAATAATTTTTGATGGTTTTCAAATTTTAAGTTTCCTAATTTTTTTTTTGTTTGTTAAAATATTATCAGTTTTTTTGTGTTTTTTTATAACATAATAACATAAACATAAACTTAAATAATTTTTTTCTTCTTGGACTTCCCAAGGGCTACTCGGTGAAGGGTTCGCAAGGTACTAGGGGATGAGATAGGATGAATGCCCAAATAACCCTCTACAAAAAATTAGATTTTTTTATTTTTTTTTGTATTTTTATATATATTTGAGATAATGAAAGAACATAAAACTTTTTTTTGAAAAATTTTTTTTACCTAAATTTGATATGATTTTCTTTTTGAAATTTTCTAATATAAACAAAACAACACAAAATTCAAACTAACTCAATCCCACCGGACTTGGGGAAAACATCATCCTCGATGTTAAACAGAAGAAATAAAAGAAATTGAAAATAAATAAAACAGGCACTTCCCTGAATTGGCGAGTCTGAAGGTTGATTCTGCTTCCTCATGCTTGCTTTGTAGAGCATCTTAAAACTTGGCTTGAATCATCATAAAAATCAGCAACGTTGAAGCAGACGATCAAGTGACCAATTCGTAGGAGCCGCCGGAACAAAGATAAAAAGAAAAGAGAAGTGCAAAAAAAATACAAAAGAAAGAAAAGAATAACAAAAATTACTAAGTGTTTGGAAGAAAAATAACTTCATTGTCGTCGACAATAACATCACCAGAATAATAGAGTTTAAGACGCTGACCATTAACTTTAAAATCACCCTTGTCAGGGTGTGAAAGCAACACAGTGTCATGTGGAAAAACTTCTTTCACCATAAAAGGACCAGACCAACGTGATTTTAATTTTCTGGGAAATAAGCGCAAGCGAGAATTATAAAGTAAGACTCGGTCGCCCGGTTTAAATGTTTTTGGGTGCCTTAAATTTTTATCGTGAAAGTGCTTCGTTCGCTCTTTATAAATCTTGTTATTTTCATAAGCGTTGGAGCGCCACTCGTCGAGTTCGTTTAGTTGGAATTTGCGATGTTCGGCGACAGAGTGGGGATCAATATTTAAAAATTTTAAGGCCCAAAAAGCACGGTGTTCTAGTTCTACCGGTAAGTGACACGATTTTCCATAAACTAATCGATACGGAGTACAACCGATGACGGTTTTGTAAGCCGTTCGATAAGCTCAAAGAGCGTCGTCGAGTTTTAAAGACCAATCTTTTTTAGAAGAAGAAACGGTTTTTTCCAATATACGCTTGATTTCTCGGTTAACAACTTCGACTTGGCCGTTAGTTTGGGGGTGGTATGCAGTGGAAAGCTTATGTGTAACGTCATATTTTAATAACATTTTTGAAAGTTGAGCGTTACAAAAATGCGCACCCCTATCACTAACGATCGCCCTAGGCATGCCAAATCGAGAAAATATTTTTTTTAAGAAAAGAAATAACAACACGAGAATCATTCGTAGGAAGAGCTTGGGCTTCCACCCATTGGGAAACATAATCAACCGCAACTAGAATGTATTTATTACCGCAACTTGAAGAAAGGGGACCTACAAAATCTATTCCCCAAAGATCAAAAACTTCGCATTCAAGAAAATAGTTTTGGCGTCATTTCATTTTTATTAGAAATATTTTCGGTCCGTTGGCAACTATCGCACCGTCTCACCAAAGATTGAGCATCTTTGAAAAGGCTAGGCCAATAAAAGCCTGCACTAAGAACTATGTGAGCGGTCCGATTGGCTTGATAATGACCACCAGTCGTTCCTTCATGTACATGTTTCAAAATATTTTGACTTTCTTCAAACGAAACACATCTTCGTACTACTTGGTCCGCACATACTCTAAAGAGAAATGAGTCCTCCCAAAAATAATTTTTCAAATCAGAAAAGAATTTCTTCTTTTGTTGAAAAAAAAAATCTTTTGGGAGGATACATGCCACTAAATAATTGGCAATATTGGCAAATCAAGGCGTAGAAGATGAAGAATTGATTTTTAAAATTTTTTCATCCGGAAAAAAGTCGTTAAAAGATTTTTCATTTAATTCTTCAATAAATGGATTTTCTAAACGAGATAAATGATCGGCCGCAAGATTTTCGGCTACTTTCTTATCCCAGATTTCCAAGTCGAACTCTTGAAGTAGTAGAATCCAACGAATTAAGCGCGGCTTGGCATCCGATTTAGAAAGTAAATATTTAAGAGCCGAATGATCGGTAAAAACAATAACTTTCGAGAGGGTGATATAAGGACGAAACTTATCAAACGCAAAAATAACGGCTAAAAGTCTCTTTTCCGTTGTGGTGTAATTTTCTTGTGCCGAAGTGAGTGTCTTACTTGCGTAATAGATTAGATGGAAGTTTTTAGAAATACGTTGGCCTAAAACCGCACCAACGACAAAACTACTCGCATCGCACATAATCTCAAATGGAAGTTTCCAAACCGGAGCAATCATGATCGGCGCGTTAATAAGTTTTTCCTTAATTAAGTTAAAAGCGTATAGACAATCATCGTCAAATAAAAATGGTGTACCTTTTTCAAGGAGGTGAGTGAGAGGTTTAGTGATCTTTGAAAAATCTTTTATAAAGCGGCGATAAAAATCAGCATGTCCTAAGAAACTTCTAATAGCTTTTACGTTAGTCGGCGGAGGAAGTTGTTCGATTACTTCTATTTTTGCTCTATCTACCTCGATACCCTTAGAAGAAATCTTATGACCCAAAACTAAACCTTCACGCACCATAAAATGACACTTTTTCCAATTTAAGACAAGATCTGTTTCTTCACATCTTTTTAAAACTTTTTCTAAATTTTTCAAACATAAATCAAAAGAATCTCCAAAAACCGAAAAGTCGTCTATGAATACTTCCATAATGTCTTCTACGTACTTATCAAAAATAGCCAACATACATCTTTGAAATGTAGCCGGCGCATTACATAAACCAAATGACATTCTTCGATAGGCGAAGGTGCCAAAGGGACAAGTAAACGTTGTTTTCTCTTGCTCCTCAGGTGCTATGGGAATTTGGAAATATCCCGAGAGACCATCAAGAAAACAATAGAATCTATGACCGGATAAGCGCTCTAATATTTGATCGATAAACGGTAATAGGAAGTGATCTTTGCGAGTGACATCGTTTAATTTGCGATAATCTATGCACATCCGCCATCCGGTTACCGTTTGTGTTGGAATTAAATCATTTTTTTCATTTTTTACTACGGTTATACCCCCTTTCTTAGGAACTACTTGAACCGGGCTCACCCATTTGCTATCCGAAATTGGATAGATAATCCCCGCATCTAATAATTTAATAACCTCGCTTTTTACTACGTCTTTCATATTTGGGTTTAATCGGCGTTGAGTTTGAACGACATTGCGGGAGTTATCTTCTAAAAGTATTTTATGTGTACAAAAAGATGGGCTTATGCCTTTTATATCTGAAATTTGCCAAGCTATAGCCCGACGGTGCTTTTTTAATATGATTAATAATTTTTCATTTTCGAATTCCGTTAAAAAGGCCGAGACTATAACCGGTAAATTAGAATTATTTTCTAAAAATATATATTTGAGATGATCGGGTAATTGCTTAAGCTCCAAAGTGGGTGCTCCTCGTAAGAAGATTTTAAAATTTTATCTTTTTCTAAACGAATTTCTTCAAAAGATTTGGATTTTGGCTCACTTTCTGAAATGTTGTTGATGGCCATAATTGTATTAGGTGGAAAATTATGTGGGAGTTCCAAAAAAGAAGAAAAACTTTTTTAAAAAAAAATTTCAAAAGGAAAATTTGGCTCGTCTTGAGAAACGTCTAAGAAAAAACAAGAGTCGTCATTGGATGAAGTATTTTTCATAGAAGGGGTGATGGAAAATGAAACTTCGTCATCACCTACTCGTAGAAAAAGTTTTCCGTTGCTTACATCAATTACCACACGAGAGGTGGCAAGAAATGGGCGGTCAAGGATTAAGGGAACCTCGACGTCCTCTTCGATATCCAAAACGACAAAGTCTACTGAAAAGATAAACTTGTCAACCTTTACGAGCACGTCCTCAACTATTCCTAACGGATACTTTATGGACCTATCCGCAAGTTGAATACTCATCCTAGTCGGGCTTAGAGTGTCTAATCCTAGCTTCTTAAAAAGAGAAAAAGGCATCAAGTTGATGTTCGCTCCTAAATCGACCAACGCACGTTTCACAAATAAATCACCAAAAACGCATGGAATAGAAAAGCTACCCGGATCATTTATTTTTTAGGTAAATTATTTGTTAAAACTGTGGAGCACTAGGCGTTTAAAGTAACATGAGACAGACTTTCCAATTTCTTTTTGTTAGTTAAAAGTTCTTTCAAATATTTCGCTTACTTTGGCATATTAGTTATCGCTTCACATAAAGGTAAATTGATATGAATTTGTTTAAACATAGATAAAAATTTGTCGTAATGCGGATCTAGTTGTTCTTTAGCTAATTTTGACGGATACGGAAGAGCCGGTTGATATTCCTTAATTTTATTAGAATTAGAATTTGAAACTTGAGGAGTAGGAGGGGAAGAAGAGATGGGTACCTCCTTTTCAACCGGCTTTTCATGAGTGGTTACCTCTTTACCGCTCCGAAGCGTGATGGCCTTCGCTTGCTCCTTTGGGTTGGCCTCCGTATTGCCTAGTAATGCTCCTTATTGGCGATCGGAGAGCATTTTTGCAATTTGCCCATTTGGTTTTCCAAATTACGGATGGATCCTGTGAGATTCCGGATATTTGCATCATTAGTTATCGTATATTTGGTGAAAACTTCCTCCAAAGAAGGAGGTTTTGGAGCTTGCGGTGGAGGAAATCCGGGTGGATTTGCATTTGGGGGACGCATAGCATTCCCCGGATTGATCCAAGAGAAATTGGGGTGGTTTATATAACCCGGGTGATAGGTATCACCATAATTAGTATTACCCGGATTAAAGGGTGGCCGATTCAGATTTCCCATATAATCCACATGCTCGGCCAACGTAGTGGGAGAGGGGGAAGAAGTACGATCCCAGGTAGGTGTAGAATAGGAAGCAGACATCTCTTCTAATCGTTTGTTTAGCATCTCACCTGGAGAGATAGATTGGATACCGTATCAATTTCATACATCCCGGCCGGTTTAGGTGGTTTAGACTGAGGTGTACTCCATTGATAGGTATTCAAAGTCATACCTTCTATAAGCTCTTGGGCGGCCGCCGGTGTTTTGTTATTAAGTGTTCCACTGGCGGCGACATCGATATGTTACCTAGTTTGAGAATTTAGGCCGTTATAGAAGGTTTGGATTTGTAACCAATCCGGAATTGCATGATGAGGGCATCGACGAAGCAATTCCTTGAAATGCTCTCAAGTATCATATAATGTTTCTGAATCAAGTTGGGAGAAATAAATAATATCATTTAACAATTTAGCCGTTTTAGCCGGCGAAAAGTATTTTGTAACAAATCTTTCTGTCATTTGAGCTCATGTTGTCATTGATCCTCTTGGTAGAGAATTCAACCATTGCTTGACTTTAGTGCGCAATGTAAATGAAAATAACCTCAGCCGGATGGCATCATCGGATACACCATTAATTTTAAAAGTATCGCATATTTCTAAGAAATTAGAAATATGCGCGTTTGGATCTTCATCTAGAAGCCCATCAAATTGTACATATTGTTGTACCATTTGGATGATGGTTAGCTTCAACTCAAAATTATTGGGGGCAATAGCGGGGCGAACAATACTAGATTGAGCCTCGTCCAAGTTTGGACGGGCATAATAGGACATAGTCCTTTGTTCGACCGCATTTGGCTCACCCATATTGGAAGAAGAAGAAGAAGGAGATCTAGGAGAATGTGAAAAAGAACTAAATGAAGAAGGAGAAGAAGGCGGTGACGGAGAGAGAATTAATGAAGGATTAGGACTGTCTCCTAAGGATTCTGTATCTTGAAAATTCGGAACTCGAAATCGTAAGCGGTGCCGAAGGGCTCGCTCGATTTCTGGATCCAAATCAAAAAGAGATGATGGATTCCCTCGGGTCATACACCACACATAAAAATTTTAAGATTAAAAATTTATAAAATAAAAAATTCTAGGACTTCCCAAGGAATACCCGGTGAAGTGCTCTTGAGGTACTAGGCGGTCTTGTGGGACACTGCCCTTTCGCTAGAAGTTTTAATTATAAAAATTTAAAAATCAAAAATTTTATGAAAAAAAATAAGAAAATGATAAGAGTAATATGGGGTTGCAGTAGACAAGTGCACCTATCGCTTGTAGTATGATCAAGTGTCGTATTTCCCGGGTCTTTTGAGTAATAGAACCTAGCTTTCAAAATATCAAAAGTTACTGTCCCCGGCAACGGCGCCAAAAACTTGATACTTAAAATCTGATTGTTGCAGTAGGCAAGTGCACCTATCGCTTGTAGTATGATAAAGTGTCGTATTTCCCGGGTCTTTTGAGTACTTCTACTCACAAGGTGGAACTATTAACTTATCGAGTGAAAATTGGTTTTGGTTTTTGTAAAAACGAAGATAGTTGACTAACGAGAAAATTCACGATTTAGCACTTGATTGGGCGTTCTTGGGAATCCGATTACAAAAGATGCGTTCTAATTCTTGAGAATCCGTTTCGATTGAAGGATTGAAAAATGCAATAGCAACTCGCTAGAGACAACTACCAGCTAATTTTAAAAACATTTCAAACATAATCTCTTAAAATTTGAAAGTAATTTAAAATTGCATGAACGATAAATCTCAAATCCAAAAGATTTGATATCCTCAATTCTCAAAGAAGAATATCAAAATCTCTTTATTTTCGAGTGATCCATGACATTCACGAGCCTCTCGGCTAACTAGACTACCAATCAGATAGCGAAATTTTATATACTAGCAATATAAACCCGCCGCCAAATTTTAATCGGAAATAAATCGCAATGAGAAACTCAGAAATTAGAGACGAAAGATTATAATTAAATCTTTATCCCAATACTAACCAATCAAGTACTAAGAAAGTATTTAGCTACTCATGATAAAGAAAACAACAACAATGAAATAAAAAGTTTGCATTTTCATTAAAAGGGAAATAACAAAAGTACACAACACAATGAAAATAAAAGCGTAAGAGACAACATAAAAGAAACTCTCATACAAGGTAGAACTCTCTCTCTCTCTTGAACTTGCTCTCTTCTCCAAGTCTAACTTTTTTTCCTCCCTCTCCTCAAAGCCTTGGCTTCATGCTCCTTTTATAGCAACCATGGAAGGATCTAGATAAAGAAGAAAATGAAAGGACATAGGGTTTAATTGGTGAGAATAAATATGCGGAAATGAAAAGGTGGAGGAAATCCGGATGGATTTGCGTTTGGGGGAGTTTAACATGGAGGTAACCGGCCACATGAAATGGTGATGAATTAATGAATATGAGGTTTTAATTGATTGGAGTTAACGTGATTAATTAAGAAATGAAGGAGGAACTTAAGGTGGGCGGTTTTGATTAAAGAGGTTATGAGTGGGGTTAAGAATAGGTGGCTGGTTGCATGGTGGAGGTTATGAATGACCGGTTTTAATTAAATGGTTGGAGGTGGGCGGTTATGAATGAAAGGTTTGGCCGGCCATATGAAGTGGGGTTTACTATTAATAGTGGTGGAGAAAATAAAATAGGGGGGGGGGGGGGGGAGAAAGGGAGAGAGAAAAAAAACTAAAAATAGAGAAGATGAAGGAATGTGGCCGGCCACATGTAAATGAAGATAAAAACAATAAAATGAGTGACAACATGACATGATGTATTTATGGGAGAGGATTATATAAAAATAAAATAAGAAGATGCTACATGAAATAATTTTGTAAAGATACTTGCATGGGAAAGGAGGCTACATGTATTGATAGTTATAACTATTCATACATGGTCATGCATGAAAAATCAATTACCATGCATATATATATGAATAGTTATAATAATAAGAAAGGATAATTCATGTACGGGGAGGAGAGAGAAAAGGTGATGGGAAAGCAACATGCATGCGAAACTTATTTGCATGGGAAATATTTCTCGTACAAAAATTGACAGCGGGCGTTTTACGTCGAATCGTGCCGAATTCCCCCCAGGCCTGTCACAAAACAAAATAAAACGATATTAGTATAAATAATTATGATATATTAATAATTAGATAGTTATATTAAAATTAAGAGTAAATACATATAATTTATAATATAAATATAATAATAATGATGAACATATTTTAGTCAAAATATGTGTCATCATATATTATTGCTAATATTATGACTATTCTGACTGTTTAGGAAGGCAAAGTGTCCGCAGACACATTCTACGAAGTCTTTATAATTTTTGGACTTCTTGTTGTTCCACAAGTTGTCCATCAGGCACTGTTGAAGTAGTGTAATTTGGTGGCTAGTTCTGAAATGAAGATTGCTATGTGTTGGGAAAGTCTGAAGCTGGAACGGGCCGAATGTGATCTGGTTGTTCTGCTCCATCTGCAAAGAATAATGTATAATTAGCAATTATTAAGAGCTACTTGGGCTACTGCTGGAGCTATCTCCAGGGGTGAGATTTGTTATTTCTCTTGCGATCATGTCGCGAAGAGTAGTAATAAATCTCTTAATGTCTGATACTTCTCTGGATAAATTTTGATATATTGGGTGTAAAATTTGTCTACTTTGTTCTAGGTATTCTAGAATTCTTAAATAGCGCATATTCTCTGCGTGTAGTATGCGAAGTTTTTTGGTATCATCCATTAATTACTTTGTAGGATGCGAGACAGTTGGTCTGCTAGTTTATTGTCAGTATCTTTGATATGTTCGAATAATACTTTATAATTTTTATTTAATATGTGGTCCATAAAATTGGTCCATCGTTTATAACTAATTTTTTTTTTATTTCTATTAAGGTAAAATTTTACTATTGCTTCGCAATTCGTTCTTACTAGTATCTCTTGTTTGTTTATGATGAACAGGCGGAATGCGTCTAGTCCATAGCAGCCTGCCAAAATTTCCTGGTCAATGCTGCTGGTCGGGCCTTTTTCTTTAAAATTTCCACTACTATATTGATATATCTGCTCTTCATTTTTCCCTATATATTTATGGGGTTTGCATTTTAGAATAGCTCTCATCCAGTTTCACAGCCATCTGTTTTTATTATTAGGTATTCATTGTCTAAAGGTAATCGTAAGTCTGGCTGAGACTTAACTACTTCTTTAATTTTTTCTATTTGTTTTTTTCTTCATTATTAAATGACTTTTGTGTGCTTTTCGTTTACTATATAATGGTCCTGCTAATTTTCCTAGATCTTTGATGAAAGGTCTTGCATAATTTACTAACCCAAGGAATTGTTGTAAATTTTTAATAGTTGTGATGGGTGGAAAATCCAGAACCTTTTTACTTATATGTTCTTGGAGTTTTATTTTTCCCTGTCCTAGAATTACTCCAAGGAATTCAATATTTTTTCAAAAGAATTGGACCTTTTGGGTGCTAATAACTAATTCTTGTTTCATAAATTCGGATAGCACTAGTTTTAAATTGTTTATATGTTCTTCATGTGTTTTTGAGTGTACTAAAATATCATCTATATAGAAACTGGTAAAGGTTCGATATTTATTAAATATATCATCCATTTTCGTTGAAAAATGCTGGGTGCATTTTTTAGTCCGAATGACATTGTTAACCATTCAAAATGTCCTAGTGGGCATGTGAACGCTGTCCATGGAATATTACTCGGATGCATTCTTACTTGCCAAAATCCTAATTTTAAATCGAATTTGCTAAAGACGTAATGGTTCCGGATGTTATTGAGTAACTCAGTCTTATCTGGCATATTGTAGACATCATCTATGGTGTTATCATTTAATCGGCGATAATCTATGACCATGCGTGATTTCCCACGAATTTGTTCATTATGTTTATTGACTATGAATGCTGGACTACGATGTGGACTATTACTGCATTGGATGACCTTAAGGCGGAGTAGATCATTAATATGCATTTTGAATTCAGCTATATTTTCATTGGTAGCATCTATCTTTTGGGATACTATGTGGAAATTTGGGTCTTTGAGTTCTAGTTTGCAAACTAGTTTGTTTCTGTCACAATGGCTTTGTGGGTGATTGCCGAATGTTTCATCTTTTTCTAATGTACTAATAAGATGGTCTATATCTGTATTGTCAGTTTCTAATAGCGTGTATACTGGATTTAGAGGAATTGTAGAAAGAGTTGGGGAAGGGTAGTCGTCGAAACTACTTATATGGAAGTCGAGATTATTATTTGTGTCGGTGTCGAGTTTGTCTTCGTTTTGCGGGAATGGAAGAGTACATTGGTCTGGGCATTCGCCTTTGGTCTTACAATGGCATGGGTCGTCTTTGGTCTTACAATGGCATGGGATGGCGGTTTGTTCAACTCCACCATGCTTCCGAGGCAACTCTGAGGTAAAGCGGAGGGCTGGTTGTTGGAGGAGGTGGAGACTGGTATTGGTAATCAGAAGACCGTGGTACCAATTTACTAAGAGGTTAAGACCTATGACGCAAGTGACATTGCTAAGTTGTAAATCGCGTAGGGTAATACAGACCAGAAGAGATTGGTCATGGGTCCAGGTATTGTTGTCAATTTATAGCTAATTTTATAAGTGTATTTAATTGTTGGTCGTAATGTAAGAGTTTACCATCCATTTGTTGAGCGTTAAAGCGTTCATTGGTAGGGATTGGTTGGATATGAACTGGGGGTACTAATTTCATGTCTAGCAAAGTATTGATACATCCGGTGTCGACGAGGCCTACGACGTCCAAAATCCAATCTCGAATTTTAAACCGTAGTTGGATTTTTAAACTATAGATCTGAGGACCATGTCGCAACTCGGAGAGAAGTGGTTTAGAGGTGTATGTCTACTGCTAAGGAGTTGGTATGGCTGGTCATATTGTTGGTGGATCAGGTCTTTGGAGTTAGAACAATGTAAGCGGAATTTAGTCAAAACTTTGCGGGCTAAATACCGCTCTCTAAAGGTCTGGATTCGTGTATGAGAGATCTGAGCACGTAATTTTCTAAGAAATTTTTTGGCTGCAAGATAGGGCTTAATACTACGCTCAATGGATTGGGTGAGATAGATTTGATTACGTGGATGGTCGTAAGCCAGAAAGGCTTCAATCATATAGAGATCCAATTTTAGGTTACGGATCATGGACATGGCTATATATTTGTTCAAAAAGGGAAAATAAGTTTGTAATTTCTTTTTGGATGGTTGATACTTGTATATGGAGATTGCTTAATTAGTTTTCGATATCCAATATACGTAGTTCAATAATTTTCATTCTAACAGGTTTTTGTAAGGAGAGTTGGGTGATAGGTATTGTAGGATATTTTTCTTCCAGACAAAATTTGCAAGTTTCTACTAAACATAAGGTGCATTGGTATTGTAATGCTAGAGTGGGGTATCTAAAGTAATAAACGCATGGTTTATCATTACTACCACTATTATGCTTCCAACTATGCTCACAGGCCATCATATCTGTTTTAAGTATTGATCAAGAAGATCTAGTTTGGATAAATTATCTTCGTAAGAATCACGACACTTCCTATCGAATTCAACTAGTTCTCTTGGCAATTCGTCTGTATCGCTATCAGAGTTAGAAAGATATCTATCATCTTGGTCATTAATACTAATGATGTTGTAGACACTTTCCGTGTCACTAATTGTTTCATCAACTTGTATTAAATCCTCATTTGTACAGGCTATCAAGGCAGCTTGTTTGTTATGGATATTATGCCTTTTATTACATTCTCTGGCTAGATGCTCAGTAGAGACACAAGTAAAACATGCTAAAGTTTTACTATAATTTATTCGTCGATCATATTTTCTAACATGTCTGTCTTTATTTAGGTACGGCTTCCTAGCATTACTTTTGGGTAGAAAATATTTTCTTTTAGGTTTGTATTTATAATTATTCTGCGCGGGTCTGTAGTTAGATTTTTCGTCCTTGTCATATCTTTGGGGTGTATAGATGTTTCGGCAAAAACTATACTCGCCTTTGAGTTGCCTATTGATTTGGAGATCAGTGCATTTTTCTACGAGACAATCACGAATAAATTTTATTTTTGTACTAATATTGTCTACTTGAGGAAAATTTACTTGACGTTCTTTATATCTTTTATATATAACGGTTCCTAATGGATCTGTTACTTTGAGGAATAGTTTTTCTCCTATGGTTTGGTCATAAAAACATCCTGCAATACTACTATAATACATATAATCTTGGAGGAATGGTTTGATGTAATGTCATTTCCTGATTTAGAGTTGTTCTAATCTTCGGATAGCCTCTATATGTGTTGTTGAGGCAATATTTGGTTGATATCCTAATAACAAGTATGTTATCTTGTTTGTGAAATTATATGGATTTGCGCCTAATGAAATATCTCGGCTAAAATCTTGGGGATATTCTTTTTTATAAGATTCCCAGATTGCTCTTGCCGTTTCTCCCAAAAACATATCCGAAAAATCCTAAATTTTTACCAAGACACCCTAAAAATAGTAAGATTAATTTTATGAATTAAAAAATATTTAATTTAAATTTAAATTTATTTTATTTTAATCATACTGGACAAACAAATAAAATTAAATAAAATATAAAAATTCGTCCAAAAATTATGAAATAAATTTTGAAGCTTCCTGAAGGTACTAGAAACCTGTGTTTAAAATTTGAATTCAAAATAATAACCCCCCCCCCCCCCCCTAAAATCAATTCTCTTCATCACCATTATGAGGGCTAGCTAGGGGAATTTATTTCTTACCTTTTAAGCCTAGGAAGGAGATTTGGATGACAGCAATCAAGGGGGAGATATTTCTCCCCAAGGAAGAGGAATTATTCCCTTCCTAAAAAGACTAAATCAACCTCCACCCTTATATAAACCCAAAATTTGTTGGATTTTATTTTCCATACCCCCTTACACCCCCAACCAGCAAAAACTGAAGCCCGGACGGCAACCCAATGAGCCTTCTTCCTCAACTCTGGCGATCTCCACCACCCATGGCCACTCGTCGATCCCCTCGCCTAAACGGCACGCACGTAAGTTCTTACGACTCCTCTCTTCCCTTGATCTTTTCTCGTCGATCCACGCCGTTTCCGATCACCGATGACGGCGATCCCGGCCTTGGATACCTTCGGACCACCCACACCAACCTCCGTCGTCATCGTGAGTTTCGACCTTGCATGGGGTGTGTGAAGGGGAGAGAGAGCCACTAAGACTCTCTCTCATGGCCCTTGAGGCGGTGGAAGTCGTCAGGATCCGCTCTGGCAGCCTCCTTCATCCAAAAAAAAAAAAAAAAAATAAAAACAGGAAAAAAAGAATACAATATTTTTTCTGGCCATCGCCGGCGGCGGCCGGCCGCCGACAGCTACCCCACCGGAGCGTCCTCCCTGGGTGCTCTCACTCAAGGTGGTGGATGGATCTAGCTCGCCCATCCTTCCAGGTTACAATCGTCGGATCTGCACCAAGATTCGTGTACAGATCGAGTTCTTCCTTGGCCTGAAATCTGGCCGTTTTTGAATTTTTTTTATCATTGTCAAATGAAATTTTAATTAACTTTTATTCATATTTGGAAAAATTTTATGAGACACGATATTGTAGATAATTTTACAACTTTAATGTTAAAAATATTCTGATTAGGAATCTCTAACCAATTTAATTTTACACTCAAAGAGTATATTTAATCGTTTTGGAAAGCAGAATGTTGATTAGTCTCGAGATAAATATATTTTTGGCCAAAATCCCGAATCCATTTTAGGGGTCTTGGAGGCTGAATTGGAAGGAATATGTTAGAGACACTTTTGTAGAATAATATTTTTAAACACATTTCATGTTTTAAGTTTTCTGAAATAGTTGTTAAAATTAATTTAAATTAGCCTCAAACTTAGCAAAATAATTTGTAACTGTTGTACTTGTAAAACAATTATTTTTGATATATTTAGCCCCTATTATGGAGGCCTTAGAGGCCAAATTAGATGATGTTTGTGAGAGACACTTTTGTAGAATAATATTTTTTCTATAACTTTTATGTTTTGGTCTTGATAATCAGAGGGATCTAAGTTAATTTAAATTAGCCTCGAACATAACAAAATAAATTGTACATGCTGTTTATTTGTAAAACAAATATTTTCGGCAAATTTTAACTACTGTTTTGGAGACCTTAGATGTCAAATTAGAAAATACATGTGAGATACACTTTTGTACAATAATATTTTTCATACAACTTTTATATTTTGGATTTGATAATCAGAGGGCTCTAAGTTAATTTAAATCAACCTCGAACATAACAAAATAAATTGTACATGTTTATTTGTAAAACAAATATTTTCGGCAAATTTTAACCACTATTTTGGAGACCTTAGACGTCAAATTAGAAAATGCAGGTTAAAGACACTTTTGTAGAATAATATTTTTCCTACAACTTTAATGTTTTGGGTTTAATAATCAGAGGGATCTAAGTTAATTTAAATTATCCTCGAACATAGTAAAATAAATTGTATCTGCTGTTTATTTGTAAAACAAATATTTTTGGCAAATTTTAACTACTGTTTTGGAGACCTTAGACGCCAAATTAGAAAATGCAGGTTAGAGACACTTTTATAGAATAATATTTTTCCTACAACTTTTATGTTTTTGGTTTGATAATCAGAGGGATCTAAGTTAATTTAAATTACTCTCGAACATAACAAAATAAATCGTACGTACTGTTTTTTTTTGCAAAATAAATATTTTCGACAAACTTTAACCACTGTTTTGGAGCTCTTATAGGTCAAATTAGAAAATGCATGTTAGAAACACTCTTGTAGAAGAATATTTTTCCTACAACTTTTATGTTTTGTTCTTGATAATAAGAGGGACCTAAGTTAATTTAAATTATCCTCGAACATAGCAAAATAAATTATACTTGTTTATTTGTAAAATAAATATTTTTGTCAAATTTTAACCACTTTTTTGGAGACCTTAGAAGCCAAATCAGATGATGTTTGTTAGAGACACTTTTATATACTAATATTATATCTACAAATTTCATGTTTCAATATTCCTAATTTAAAGCTTGTAAGTAAAGTTAAAATTGGTTTGAACATACCTACTAAGTTCAAATTATTTATGAAAGCATAGCCATGAAATTCTGTTGATGTCATTCCCAGCTTAACCATATGATAAACCTTGAGTTGCTAGTCGATCCATGAATACTTATTTACTATAAGAGTACTAGCATGTCGTCATGTCATTCATTACTAATGCATGGGAATATGGGAGGGTGCATAGATACCCATGTGGCGGGTTCGCCGACTTCCCCTATTATACACTATGAGAAAAGTTATGATGACAAACTCTACGTTTGTTAGGTGGTGAAAAGGACCAAGGGCTAGCTACCCCTTCCACATAGGTCCGTCTCACACCTGTTTGGTTATGTGCCGAGAGGGTTGATCTCCGCACGGGTGAGGATGTGTTCCCACTGAGAGTACATGTTCTGCATAAAGGTACAAAGGCCTAGGGAGTTGGGGTGTATCCATAACCTAGAAGTGGGAGCGACCGACCCACTGTCACCGTCTGGCCACGGCTGGTGAGGCCTGAGAAGTGAGCTCCTTCTCTTAACAGGTCACTATGTCGACATAGGGGAAAAGTGATTGTGATACATCATAAGAGTGATAGAGAGAATAAGCATGCATACACAACATACCATATATACATATATACTCATGTGCCTTACCTGTGCTCACATCTTGGCCTGATATCATTTAACTGACGATATGATGAATTATACTTTGAAGGGAAATCTTATAAAGATAGAATGTCATGTTTATTCAATTGTTGATGCCACTGTTTCTCTCATTGATGCTCGTGCACTTGTATTGCTAGAAACTCGCTTATTTAATGGCTGATATTACTGCTGCTCCTACTGGTTACTGTATGTATATATTGCTTCGACTATTGTGCTAACTCTTCTTGCAGGTTTCCTTCCTGGTACCCACCAGGGGCTGGGAAGGAGTGTGAGATTTACTTAGTCATGATGTGGCTAACATATTTTTGTACGTATCATTTTAGGACCCGATGCGCCTACCGGTGGAGCAGGAGCGGATGGAGGAGCGTAGACGTGCACCCATTGGAGAGGAGTTCCCTGAGCCCGCTCGGGAGATTTTCGAGGACGTGAGGGTATTACTCTAAGGATATGAGAGGACGAGTGATTTTTATCTTCTTGTTTTGGACTATTTGATTGGTCATTTCGTGATTAGGATACCTATTTCTAATGGAGTCTCTATACCCCTTGGTGGGTTTTTCAATTCATTCATGATTCATATTTTCCTTCATACTGTGACACCTGTGATGAATTACTTCCGCATAAATAAATCTTTTTATTATCTGTGAATGTGTTATTATGACGCGTAGCCTTGCAGGGCGAACGTTACTCCAATTGGGTCATGGGTCAAGTAAGAGGGTGACACCTCTTCAGACACACGAACCTTTTGGGGGGACGCTCGCCCTGGGTATAAGGATCTCCCATGATTTTTGAACGGAGGTCCTTACAAGGAGACCCTGCGGAAACTCCACCAGTCCGCACACATGTGGGCATACCTCTAGTCCGTACACTCTGAGCCCGTAACCACAGCACACAAGGCTGACAACTTCCGAACTCGATAGACATAGGAAACAGTCAGCGCTAACCGCGCGACCTCCCGAACTGAACACACTTGGATTTGGTACAGATCCAGACCAAGTCAACACCATCAGCCATCCCTGATGCGAACACAACACCAGCAGATAGAAGGGCCAGTCCGCACAAACCGGCGAACTGCGCGGTTACCACCAAACCGCACCAGAGCAAGATCAAGGTAGAAGGCCATACCGATCTCCCGAGCTCCAAACCAGTCCGCAACCCGGACTCAATGAACTCCAGACGAGTCCGCAACACGCCGGACTCGACGAACTCCGCGGATAACCATCCTATCCTCCCGGTTACCTCATGTGAACAAACTGCCTATAGAACACTAGCCGACTTGGCTAGCCGTCACCCCTGTCCGCACAGTCCGGGCAGACAGTTCAACCAGGCCGCCACCACCTAGCTGCGCGGTCTGCCCGATCAGACCGCCACCATCTAACCGCGTGGTCTGACCGCCACTTTCAGTTCAAAAATTCAACATAGCGGGCAGTTACGTGATATTCGGGAATTTTTTCGATACATGCACCCTACGCGTGGGGGTGCATATAGCGCTCTCAAGGGACCCTATCAATGCTATTATCCCCTAAATTTCTATTTAAAAAAATTAGGCATAAATCTGAATCATTTGATTTGAATCCCTCCTATCTTCTAGATTATTTTGAATAAATAAGGTTACAATAAATTTTTTGTGAGCACTATAGGTTAATATTAACGGTAGTGCCCAACGTAGTGCAGCCGTAGTACTTGGTCATCATGCTATCACAAACACTAGTAACATACAACAGAAAACATTCTCACACGTTTACTGACGTGTCACCATATGGTGTAGAAGACGGATGTTAATTGTTGTGAAGCTATTGGTTAAATGAATACACACTTGTATAAGATTTGGAAATTGAACAATGACATCTCTCCAAGGCACATTGTGAAAATCAAATTGCACTTCAAATGGTTTAATTTCGATTGGGGATCCCCTCAAGAATGATCGTCGCAGCTCATGTTCCGACAACGTCAACTCAATTAGCTCATATATTTAAAGTAGGCATCATCGTCCCGGGAAGAACACTGAAGGCGTAACAATCGTAGTGTTGAATCATAGTCAAATGTAGAAACTTGATGTTACATGAGAAATATAAATAAGTTTTGATTTTATTTTGCTCACCGGAAATAAAAATAATTGACCCATAAATCGAATTAATACATGGTATATTCAACTATATATGTATGCAGTGCAGGCCCTTATATAATTTCAGTATTCATATTAAATTTATATAAATAAGTGATTTAAAAATTAAAGCTTTTGTAAATAATTACCTTTATGGCCCAGATTGAAAGAACTAGCACCAGTGGTCTAGTGGTAGAATAGTACCCTGCCACGGTACAGACCCGGGTTCGATTCCCGGCTGGTGCATTTTTTTTAAAATCACTGTATATCTATATTTACTTTACTATATAAAAAAAAGGAAAATGTCCTATTTGATTAAACATTTATTTTTCATTTTATTATTTTTTCTAAAAACAAATTTACGTTTATAAAAATGAGTGATAGCGTGCAACCAGAGGCGGACTCATGTATGGGCACACCCAGGCATGTGCCCAGATCTAAATAATCGCGGCTTACTACATGCGGGTTATATTTCACTAGAATATACTGCAGTTTAAATCCCTAGTGAGCCCCTAGTGAGCGGTGGGTCAAAAGTTTAGTTATGCATGTCTTTGTATATCTATATTTACTTTACTATATACAAAAAGGAAAATATCCTATTTGATTAAACATTTATTTCTCATTTTATTTTATTTTGTAAAAAAAAATTAAGTTTATAAAAATGAGTGACAAGGGTGCAACCAAGGGCGGACTCATGTATGGGCACACCTAGGCATGTGCCCGGGTCCAAATAATTGCGGTTTACTACATGCGAGTTGTATTTCCCTACAATATACTGCCGTTTATATATAAACCGCAGTCGATACTGCGATTTAGGTAGAATAGACTGTGATTTATATATAAACCGCAGTCTATTCTACCTGAACTCTAGAATAGATTGTGATTTATAAATAAACCGCAGTCTATTCTACATGAACCCTAGTATAGATTGTTGTTTATATATAAACCACAGTCTATATATAAACCGCAGTCTATTCTACATGAACCCTAGTATATACTGGGGTTTATATATAAACCGCAGTTTATTCTACCTGAACCCTAGTCATGAATCTTTTGTTTGGTGCCTGGGTCGACCAAAAATACTGGGTCCGCCACTGGTGCAACAATAGTCTATCTTGCACGCAGCGGTCGACACAACTTACAATACTTGGTTAGGCTGCAAGCGGTTTGATTTTTGCACGCCCAAAATGTAACCATCATATTTCATTGAGAAAAAAAAGGATATTTGAATATAAACTCGAACGAGTTACATCAAGGGAATTCCAAGCAGCAAAGTGTATCCCTCAAGTCACTATTCCTATAATCCTTTTTGCCTATGGAAGAAGGAAGAGTTGAATATTTTTAAGAGTACTCACGTTATCATAGTACAAACAAACAAAGACTCAGTGAGCCTTGGGATTTCCTGTCATGGAAATAAAATTTACAGTAACAATTAAATATAGAGTCACAATAAAATATGTAATTCGCACACTTTTATTAGCACAACAAAATTAATAAATATTTAAATTAAGAGATACAAATCCAAAAATATGTTACAAAAGAACTCGAAGTACGAAAATCTGCATGAGTAATATAAACTTGAATACAATCCATAAAACGAACGAACAAGATTCGTACAAGAACGAATTTTCTATTAATGTATATTTGGGCATATAACGGGTTCAGAGTCTTAACGTGTCTGATTTCGATACTGGAATATCTGATACTCGTATTAAACATATGGTTTGTATATAAAACCAAAGATGCGAGCAACAGGGAGAGAGTTTCACTCTGACCACCACCGAGCACCTAACACTTTCATCATCGCCAGACGACCGACCACAGCCACCACAACCATCACCGAGAAGAGATCCAAGTGAGGACTTGACCTTGCCAACATCATCACTTGTGCACAACTACCACCGCCTATAAGCATGCAACCATCGAGCACCGCGCACCTTGCCGCAACCCGCGAATCTAATGCTCTGTCGTTGTTATTGTATATTTGGACGAATAACGGGTTCGGAGGTATAACGAGTCAGTTCGGACACATGTAGATCTGATACCCGTAGAAACTTCTTGGGTTTGCCTATTTATACTCACCTATGGGCAACAGATAGGGGATTCCACTTAGATCTCCATCCGGTTGCGACTTATCATTGTCCAAGTAGCCCCCCGTCGCTCACGTTTTTTTTTGGCATTAATCGCTCCCAATTTTTCATTTTTTGTCGCTGTTGCTGCATCGGAGAAGAAGGCACGCCACCGCCTGGACAAAGAGGCTTGTCGGCCGCCGCTAATCCCCTATCCTGCGCCGGTAAAATCGGCAGAAGGGAATATCGCCCCGGTGGATACCATTTCTGCGTCGGCTGTGAGGAAAACTGCCCCTCTCTGCACGACCGGGAAGAAACACGCCTCTGCCGATTTCGATCGGGAAGGAGAAAATCGCCACCGCCTCTGCTTGGGTCTCGCCGCCGCTGCAGTCAGATCGGAAGAAATAGAAAATTTGAAGAAAAAAAAAACTAACGCCTTCCGCCGCTACTTCGCTGGATCGCGTCGTCGTGTAATCGGGAGAAAGAATTCATCACCAGCGTCATTTAGTCGCCGTGTTCTGGTCGTTTTCTGCAGAGCAGATCATGGAGATCTGTTTTTTCGCATGTTTTCATCCCACTGCAGAAATCACATTGTTATTTCCCTGGTTTGGAATTCCCTAGAAATTGGATTGTTATTTCTTCACCGTGGGAGGATCAAGGAATTTTTGTACACTCTCCTGTTGGAAATTAGTAGCCATAAGAAGTGTAGTTTGCCACAGATCGAGAAGAACTTCCCAGCTCTATTTGGAGATTTGAAAAGTGACGCATAGTGATGAAGGGGAGCAACTTCTCCTCTCCAGTGCCGATGATAAAATTGGAGAAGTTCACGGTGACGGAGTTCAACGAGTGGAAGCTGAATACACAGTTCGGAATGAAGTACCTGAACGTGTTCTACACAGTTCAGTCTGATCGTGCTGACGTTATGGGGACTGACGATGAGGCACAGTGGATCGCTGACGAGGACTTCTGTCGCGACTACCTGCTGAACTGCTTGTCCTCTAGCATGACAATGACGTACATCAAAATGAAGACTGTCAAGGAAATCTGGGAGGCACTGGAGGAGCACTTCAGGCAAGAGTAGGATCTATCCAAGGCACACCTAGTGGACAAATTTCATTCCTTCATGTTCGACGTGGAGAAGACGATTCTCCCTCAGGTATCGGATTTTGAATCATTAGTAGATTCTTTACATAGTGAGAATATTTCTCTGCCAGACAGCTTTGTTGATGACACGATTATTTTTAAACTGTCCTCTACGTGGTACAACTTTAAAACTGAAATATAATGCAAGAAGATGCAGGTCGTTCTTAATGACCTCAAGCGAGTTATTCGCATTGAGGATGAAAATATGACTCGACACGCTTTAGAAATTGTTGGCAAGCAGAAGACTGCAGCTAACATGGTCCTTAGTTCTAAACGCGTGCTGAACCTTAAAAGAACCATACCCTCCCATGGTAGCTCCCAAGTTGCAGGCTCTAATAAACGCAATAAGAAATTCAAGGTCAAGTGTTTTAACTGCAACAAGTGGGGACACAACGCATCTGATTGCAGACTCCATAAAAGGGAAAGAACCAAAGCACCACAGGATGTCAACCAAGCCAATATGGTTAGCCAAGCTGAGCCTTCCGACTTTGTTGCAATGGTCGGAAACGCTAAGGCCAGCACGGAGTGGTACTTGGATTCGGGGGCGACGTGACACGTTTGCAACAATTCTGCTCATATGACAGGGTTCATTACTGTGAAAGAGTCTGTGACGGTGGCCAATGACGAGACAACTGACGTGCTGAAGGTGGGGAACGCAACCTTGCTACTATCCTCAGGTAAGTCTTTAATTTTAAAGAACGTCAAATTTATTCCTTCATTACATGTTAACTTAGTGTCTATTAGTCTATTATGTGATGCTGATATGTCATTTACTTTTTGTAGCGATAAAGTAACACTGTCAGTTAACTCACACTATTTTGGATGTGCATACGTCCAAAATAGGATGTACCGACTAAGTCTAACAAATGAGTTAGTTCAATAAGTTCAAACAAACTTAGTTAGCGCTAAGACTATACATGAGAGACTGGGACACGTGAACTATAGAAAAATGTTCCAGATAGCTAGAACTCACCAGATCACATTAGACACTAAGTCACCGCCTGAGAAATATGACGTGTGTGCTCAGACTAAAATCACTAAAAAACCTTTTAATGCGGTTACTAGAAGCACAACACCACTAGAGCTTGTACATTCCGATATATGCGACTTTAAAAGTTTTATCACCAGAGGAGAAAGGAAGTATATGATCACATTTATAGATGATTGTTCTAGGTTCTATCACATCTACCTTCTTAAAACTAAAGATGAAGTATTTGAAAAGTTTTGTCTTTTCAAAACCAGGGTAGAAAACCAACTAGACATGAGAATAAAGAGGTTTAGAAGTGATAGATGAGTAGAATACTTGTCCAGTGAGTTCTGGGGTTTCCTTGTCTCTCAAGGGATCATAGCAGAAACCACTGCTCTTTACTTACCCAATCAAATGGTATAACCAGGCAAAAAAATAAAACGTTAACAAAGATGTTGAATTTTATGTTTCTCACTGTTGGCATACCTACTGCCAATTGAGGAGAAGCAGTTTTAACTGCAAACAACATTCTAAACAAAGTCACTCATGATAAGTTAGATGTCACACCCTACGAGCTTTGGTTTAAGAGACCCCCGACATTAACAAACTTTAAGACATGGGGCTGCATAGCCTATGTCAGGGTCTCTGACCCTAGACGGTCTAAACTTGGACCTAGGACCAACACATGTGTCTACTTAGGTTGTGCTGAAGATAGTGCTGCAGATAGATTCTTAAACCTGTCTAATAATATAATTATTGAGTCTAGGGATGCTGTGTTCTTTGAGGATAAGTTCCTTAAGGATAAGAACCTTACAATCTCGGGTATGCAAATAACTATTACTGAGGAAGAATCTGAATCAGTATCGAGCACCTCCTATTCAGTCCCGGTATACAATAATGTCCTAGAGTCTAGAAGGACTTCGATGAGAGAGCAAACTCTCAGTACCTTCATTAGTGATTTCGTCACTTACCACGTTGAGGCCGATCCATCCACCTATAAGGATGCGATGAGATCAAGAGATTCACTACTTTGGAACGAGGCCATTGATGAAGAGACGAACTCTTTGCTTCAAAACAACACCTGGACATTGGTAGATAAGCCAAGAGGGGCTAAAACTATCAGGTGTAAGTGGGTTCTGAAAAAGAAACTCAATCCTGATGGTAGTGTAGCTAAGTATAAAGCATGTCTGGTGGTAAAGGTTTCACACAAGTTAGTGGGGCGGATTACTTTGATGTATATTCACCAGTATGTCACTTAACAACCATTAGGATACTACTTGCTATTGCGTCTATTAAGAACTTTATTGTTCATCAAATGGATGTTAAGACTGCATTTTTGAACGGAGATCTGACCGAAGAAATATACATGAGTCAACCTGAAGGTTTCATAGTAGACGGTCACGAAACTAAGGTCTGTAAGTTAATCAAGTCGTTATACGGACTAAAACAAACACCAAAATTATGGCATGAGAAGTTTGACTATAGTGTAAGGAACATGAGATTCATGTCGAGTCTCTCGGACAAATGTTTTTACATACGTCATAGATCGAACAAAGTCGCTATAATATGCTTGTATGTGGATGATATACTGATTCTTTGTTCTGATCAATCCGTAGTAGATGACGTTAAGTCAGAACTAATGAAGGAGTTTAGCATTAAAGACCTAAGTATAGCTGAGACTATACTAG
Organism: Platanthera guangdongensis; assembly: GCA_039583875.1. Lineage (NCBI taxonomy): Eukaryota > Viridiplantae > Streptophyta > Magnoliopsida > Asparagales > Orchidaceae > Platanthera > Platanthera guangdongensis. The sequence continues at coordinate 186,560,757 of CM077159.1, forward strand.
GCATGCACGTGAGATTTGGGAAAAATAACATTTCCCTAAGTCAAAGTCACTATATAAAGTCCATGTTGGATACGTGGGGGATACAGTGACTGTAGAGCAGTGGAGACGCCGTACAATTACAATAATCACTTGAAGTCCAATGATGGAGCTGTGGTTAGACAGTTAGATTATGATAAACTGATTGCTAGTCTCATGTATGCTATGGTCTGCACAAGACCTGACATAGTCTTTACTGTCGGCATGTTGAGTATATTCACTAGTAATCCTAGCCAAGCTCATTGGGATGCCCTCGATAGGATGATGTGATACTTAAAGCACACCCAAAAGTATGTTTTATGTTATCATGGTCATCCTCCAGTTTTGGAAGGATATTTCTGATGCATCATGGTGCTCATAATTAAACGACAACAAGTCTACTAGTGGATTTATATTCACACTAGGAGGAGTAGTTGTAGCCTGGAAGTCTCATAGACAATCATGTATTGCACTGTCTTCTATGGAATCCGAACTCTACGCTCTAGCTTCAGCGGGAGAAGAAGCAGAGTGGATAAGAGATTTGGTGATGGACATTCCACTATCGAGCCTGAAGTTGAGTTCTGTTGCAATTTACTGCGACAATCAGGTTACTAAAACGATTGCTACGAACACTTTATTCAACAACAAAAGAAGGCAACTACGGAGGAAACAAGACTGGTTGACCTCTCTTACGAGTCGAGGGATTGTGAATCTCATTGATGTGAGATCAAAAGATAATATTGCAGACGGTTTGACAAAGAGCTTAAATAGAATTCTCACAATTAAAACATCGGGGGAGATGAGATTAAAGTTCATAGAAATATGAAACTTCCTTCCATGTTTATGTTTTCATAGCAAGAACTTATAGTCGCAACATTCAAGCGTCTAATAACAGACTAAAAACCCCAAATAATTTATTAATGAAAGCCCAAGATGGTTAGATGCTAGTCATTCCACACCTGATGACTTAACATCTTTCTCGTTGTAAGCTGATTTGAGAATTATTCAACAAGAAATAAAAAGTCATTGTATGAGTTAATCTAACATTAATGATCATAGTACATTATTTCACATTTGGTAATGTTGCAAATGACGGTGTGTCAAGTCATATGATGAGGTACATAGTGGTCACTAATGAGTAAGATAACAACGTTTGATTTATTAAAATCAAAATTTGACTGGTCCTAGCTAGACTGAGTAGAGATGCTGACAGTGTTACTTCATTACTGATATACGTGCTAAGCTCATTTAGGTAGAGCTAGTTTACTTTGATACGTCACTGCATATATTTATGAATTCATAGAGTCTGTCTCATAAAATTCTTTACAGACACTGGTGAAGATGAAGGAGAGAAAGTGGATTTTGACTTGGATGATAATGATCTACTCTCTGAGTAAAATTGTTAAATGTTTATCCATTGTCTTTTTTTGCTTTTTTCCAGACGTATTTGTTATGGAGTAGCACATTTATATTTTTTTGGATGTTTTATGTTATTGTTTAAAATTTATGTTTATGTTTTATGTTAAATTGTGTTAACTCTTATGCAATGTGTAAAGTCGGAAAGCTGTTTTTGATTCTCTCTACTTTCTGCACTGCGAAACGTACACGTTATTTGTCACAAATATAGGAGGAGATTATTAGTGTATATTTGGACGAATTAAAGGTTCGGAGGCATAACGGGTCAGTTCAGACACGTGTAGATCCGATATCCGTAGAAACTCCTTGGGTTTGCCTATTTATACCCACCTATGGGCAACATGTAGGGGATTCCACTTAGATCCCCATCCGGATGCTTCGAGCGACTTATCAGTCGCTACCCTCACTCTTTCGCTCTACGTTGTCGATGCAGCCTGCAATCGGACGTCGACGTCCCCCGTCACTTTCGGTTGGGCACTACCGCTCACTTCTTCAAAGATTTGTCTCACTTTTGTTTGAATTTTGGTGTGATCTTCATAGTTTGTTATCCTCCCCTTTTATAAAACCGTTTCACATGTCCTATCCTCTTTCTAAAAAGCTTCCTCGCATGTGTCCATTCAAAACACATGAGCGCCTTGGAGAAAAGTCCGCATTGACGACCGGTAGGTGGGGATGATAAAACATATGACTTTGAAAGTTCAAAACCAACTTAATACGGAGAACATAAATTTTAAGGTCTTACCATCAGACATACAAATAAATATAAACTGAATAGTCAAGTATGATCTTAGATAACTAAAAGTCCTTTATCATGCATACAAATGTTAATGATGGATAGAAGCCATTCGGAGATATGAATGAACAAATTGCCCTCAAGGCCTCAATAGAATAGCCCTTCTTCTCTCTTCAAATACAGCTAGTTACAGGCATCTCCCAACTGATAACAGTTGCAACAAGATGAATCCATGAAGTTGATTAGTCTCGAATGCTGGCCTTACAGGGTGGACCGCGTTCCGACTTTCACTCATATGAAGCGGAATCGGTTCGGTTTACTGAACCTACAAACCGAAAGCGAAAGCAAAACTGAACTGATTTAGCTCTTTTTTCAACCTCCATAAACCGAAATCAAAACGGAAACAATCGGTACGGTCTAAAATTTGGTTTGGTTGAATCAGTTCAGTTCAGTTCAACCCGGTTCCATAGATTTCAATTTTTCATGCACACCCCTGTACTTAGTGTCGCCTTTTTTTTGTAAAGCAGGGAATGCACTAAACTCTTTTATATATTAATTAGCATCGCGCACGGGATCCTCCCATGGACATTCTGCGATGATGACGACAAATATCAAACAACACTTAGAGGACGATAGAGTACTATTGTTATTGTAAGTTGCGTCCATGAGAGACCATATGTGCAATTATTAAAATTCATAAACAACATATACATTGTTTACACTGGTCATTTTTTTAGGCGATTGTTAACCGCAATCTGTTATTGGCTAGTCGCGCCCTAAAATCTCATAATTTTTCGCGTCTTTTCGAAATACGTCTTGTACAAGCAATTTTAGGAAAAATGCTCAACACAAAAGTTGTAGATCTCGACTTTCGTGTTGAGCACTTTTTCTAAAAATGCATGTACAAGGCGTACTTTCGAAATATGCACAGGTTTTGTGTCTTTACGAAATATGTCTTGTACATTCAATTTCAGAAAAAGTGTTCAACACGAAAGTTGTAGATCTCGCCGAGATCTACAATTTTCGTGTTGAACACTTTTCCTGAAATTGCATGTACAAAACGTATTTCGAAAAGTCACAAAAAATTAAAAAATTTTGAGTTGCGAGTTGCGACTAGCCAATAACGAGTTGTGGTTAGTAATCGCCTTTTTGTTTAAGCAAACCCAAAAAAATCCGGTTCGACCATGTTTTTACATTTTTTGTCCTTTTCTAACAAAGTTCTGCTAAAAAACTCTGTTCTCCGTGGCCCTTCTACCGTGCCCGACGGAGCCCCTGCCCCTCCGCCAGGGCAGCCATGTCCAAGAGTATCCGGTGCAAGTCTATCAAGTTCTTCTCACCGACCTGTCCTCCCCTTCCCCTGCACACCGCAAGCAGACCGTCAAATCCCTCCGCCAGTTCACCAAAAGAACCCGGTCCTTCCATGCCCTAGTTGGAGACGAACCCACTGACCATCAAATATCTGGTGGTGGTGTGCGGGACAGAGACGGCGGTGGTTTGGCGGTGGTTTGGCGGTGGACCTGTCGGCGGCAGGTAGGTTTCGCCCCTTTTTGGAAGGGCGATAACCTGAACCGGCTTTATAACCAAGCTCTTCCACGGTAGGAGCCCGCTGCATGTTGTTCTCCTATATTCTTTGTTAAGGAATACTAATTAGTGTGAAGTTCTATCTCCTCGTACTTGCATATGGATCTGTTAGAAGTCGCCTTTGAACATAAATTTATAATTTTTAATAAAATATTGTTGAATGTTTCCCACAGGAGCAGATTTCCAGCTATCTTTAACCATCAGCTTCTGCATTGGATCTTCACAATCTGCGGCGGAGATTGTTAAAAGCCCGATGGTTTTTGCCATCTCAAACAGGTTATATCAAAGATCAATGACATTATAAATGTGTTCCCCATGCATGTACAAATGTGATACTCATCAATGACATTATAAATGATTTTTTAAATTTTTTTGTGGTTTGTTAGTGACAAATTGATTTTTAAATAGCCATTTTGAAAATTTCATGATTTGCTAATAATAATAGTTTGCTAGAAGCCGAAATGGATTTGTTAATAACATCATCCTAAAAGAAACACTTATGCTCTGTTAGATTAAGCAGATTAAGGCTCTGTTTGGGAGGACTTATTTTTACCGGTCAAGCGGTTACAACCGCATGAATCTAATATTCAACGGTTCAAATTCATTTGATGGTTCTATTTCATGACCTCATCCATCCCAAAAATTTTCCTTGTAATAGCAAAGTCATTGTACAAAGGAGACCATTAGAGGCACCTGTTACTATATTAGGCATTGTGAGAGTCTAGTCACTAGACATGTTAGACGAGGGAGGGGTAGACCAATAAATACTTGGAATGAAACTATAAAGAAAGACATGATGTACTTAGTCATTAGTGAGATTATGACAAAAGAATGAAAGATAGGGCACAGTGGCGACAAAGGATACATATAGCTGACCCCACTACAGTGGGAATGTGGGATAAAGGCCTGAATGTTGTTGTTGTAATAGCAAAGTCATTCTCAAAGTTGTAGGTGGAAGTCAAATAAATTTAGCAGTTGGAATTCCAAATGCAAGAACACCACATTAAAGATGAAGCCGAGTGGAATTATACAAAAAGAAAGACGAATATGATAGACGTTGGCTCCGTTTGGCGTGTCGTTTTTGCTCATGTGAGTTCGGACAAAAATGCCACCATCGTGGGCTGTATACTTGGCATGACAGCGATTATGACCACCGCCAAAAGAAGATGACTACTTTTGAACATAAAAATGGATTAAGCTCCTTAGGTGATGTCGGGTGTGCACGAACGACGGTTCATAACCACCGCATTCACGACCGCCACCGTCATGCCAATCGAAGACTACTAGATCTTCATAACCAAGGCGAAAATATTAGAATTGTATTTCATTTCTTTCACAAGCAATGCAAAATTGTTGGCAGGGAGTCCAAACAATGAACAGTGGAATAACAAACTATGATTTGAAAACTAGAAACCATTCATGAGACTGATGACATAAATGATAAATAACATATTTAAAATGTTACAGGTAGCAGCATAAGAGCAATGTCATCTCTTCTTCATGAAGCTTTTAAATGCTCCCATTGAGAAATCTCCTGCACAAACACATTTCAACATGATCATTAGCATGTAGGCACTGTTAAAATAATTAAAATGTGCTGTCAATGAAAATATATGTCAGTAACTCTAGCAGTATCATTTTGATTTAAGGTCACTTATGTTTATACTCTGAAGTTTATGAGTCATTCACATTTTAAAACAAATCATGTGAAATGAACAAAAAATAGAATCGGTAGAGCTGAAAATAAGGCCATGTTTGGGGCACCATTAGAGCTCTATTCACACCGGGAAGCTCCCCTCCAGCACCACTCTGCCTCCATTGTTGTTCCGCCTGCATCTCCACTCGCTCCAAACGGGATGTAAATAGTTGGGCGAAGGCCAGTGGCGAAGATGCACTTTTTTGCTTGTTGGTATAAATCTTAGGATGGTGGGAAATGCACTAGTTTCTAACGACTCGTTGAAGTCGATTTTGAGATTGGAGGATTAACTATTTCAACCATATTTATAATCTAATAACCTGTTCGAGGATCATTCTCTTCTCCAACTTGCTAAAGTTCTTACTATTTCACAGAGATCCATGCATCTTGACTCCCGCACCTACTCCTAGCAGTTGGCTTGAGCATTCTTGCAAATTAATGTTGATTTCATTGTTCAAATTACCCAGTGAAAGATGATCCTAGATTTCTTCCTAAGTTTGAATTTGAATGCATATATCACATTAAACAAGAAACTAACCTCGGCAAGCATAAGGCCTCCCATTCCAACCGCAAAATCTATATCTTCAATGATCTTTCCCTCATCTATCTCCGCGTCCGTTAATGACAGAGCTTTCTGAAGCTTCCTGTGGCTGAAGATCTCAACCTCGGACAAGAATGTAGCAGTCACCGGCCGATGATCCGATACTTTGAGATCACTTCTTCTATAGCTCATGAGCTTTATTCCATTTCCAAATGCAAGAATTCGATCGCACCTGCAGATTTAGCAATATTAAATGCCACAATATTTTGTTTTGCTTTTCCAAAATCATATTTTTCTGAAGCAAATTGTGGGAAAAGTATGGAGCAATCTGCCAAATTTATTATCCATAATGTCCTCTTTGGCTGACTGGTTTTTTCTACGTCAGGAGCATCAGGTGGTATTTAAGTATTTGTGTGCATGTGTGCTATGATATGTAAACTCGGAGAAGTTTTTGTAATTTTAGAAGATTTGCAAACCGACATGGGAATTCTCCATAAACGACTATTGACTCTGTTAGGTTCAGCTGCAGCGCTGGGAGAAGCAGTGGTAGCAAAATCTATTGTTTTGCAAAGTGGTGGGAGAAGCTATATGTATGTGTGTGAAAATGCGATTTACGAGGAATTTATGATTCGTACCATGCAGGACTTCTCCTCCCACTCTTCGAGTCTTCTTCAATATAGTTCTCTGAATTAAACCCATACTTGTAGGTCGGGGGGAAATTGATTATGCCTTCTTTCCAACCATCAAATAAGCCGCCTTTTCTAAACTCTTGTTTTAGCTGCCAAAGAGTATTGAAGTTGGTAATTTCAGAAATTGCATTGAAAAGATGACCAGTAAAGGAAGCTCATAGTGTCTTCATCAATAAAATTGATTAAATTTTAGTAACAAGAATATAAATAAGAGTTCTTACAAAAAATACCTATCTAATTTTGCACAATTACAGGGACCTTTTGATGGGAATCATTTCACATAAGGGTTTACATGACGATCAGAGCTGTTCATTTTGTGCGGATCAATGATTCAATGAATTTCAGTTTGCTTGTATTTTTTGAATTTTATTTAATGTATTTTAGAGGCAGAGTATGCATTTTATTTCGTGTATTTTTCTTTTCATAGCGTGACTTTTATTTAGTGTAATTTTCTTTTTTGCAAAAGTTTTTTATTTCTTGTACCTTATTGTTTTATGCAATGAAGTTTATTTTTATTTTCTTATGCAATGTCTATTTTTATTTTATGTTTTTTCTTCATGTCAAGCAGAATAAAATTTAGATCTTGTTCGTTGCGAGCTTTAAATGAAATATTATCTCTCTTTTATATCTCTGATCTCCTTCGATTTATTCGTGACTAATATCGAGTTAATATGTCGATGTGTGGACTTTCGTATTTGCTTTTGTATTCTAGTTAGCCGAAAGGCTCATGCGTACAAGAGATCACTCACGAATAAAAAGAATTGAACGCAATCCTCGAGAGAGGATAACGTGATTCTTCCGGTTTTGCGGGATTCACCTCGGTAAGACGAACATTAGGTTATCGATTATAGAACGAGAGTTCGGTTGATATTCTTAATCTCAGGTTGGCGCAATCCTTGAAAGAGGTACGTTCATAATTTGAGAATCCCCCGGTCATGACATAGATTAGAATTTATAAATCATCTTTCTTTTTCATTCAAAATGAGTTTTGAACAAATGTTCTTTTCTTATTTTATTTTAGTTTTAATTTTGTTTCATCTTTTATTTTTGATCGATAAGATAATAGTTTGTTTTCTTGAAGTAGTAGTACGCGACAGACCCAAGTTTTAATACGACATTGATATCTTTATATCCTATGATATATTTTGATAGATACACTTGTCTTAATCGAGTATAGATCGTAAAGTACCATTAAAACTTAATGACAAGTTCTACAGTACTGCGATTAGACCTGTGATGCTCTATGATTCTGAGTGTTGGGCAATGAATTGTGTACATGAGCAAAAAATGAGAGTTTCGGAGATGAGAATACTTAGGTGGATGTGTGGACACACGAGTCTAGATAAAATTAGGAATGAATGTATCAGGGATAAGATATGAGTAGCCCAAATTGCAGAGAAGATGCAAGAAGCTCGACTAAGATGGTTTGGACACGTACAAAGGAGACCATTAGAGGCGCTTGTTAGGCGTTGTGAGAGTCTAATCACTAGGCATATTAAACGAGGGAGGGGTAGACCAATAAAGACTTGGAATGAAACTATAATGAAAGACATGATGCACTTAGACATTAGTGAGATTATGACACAAGATAGGGAACAATAGCGACAAAAGATCCATATAGCCGACCCCACTATAGTGGGATAAAGGCTTGAGTGTTGTTGTACTTTGGAGGCCGTCGTGATCGGAAAATCATGACCGTTTGTGGCGGCCCCTTAGTCTATAAATAGGGATAAAATACTCATTTAGAAAGGCATTGGAAGTTAGAGAGAAAACTGCTCCTTTTGTTCATCGATACCGAAGCCAGAATCCGAGTGTGAAGCTTGGATATTTCCCTCCCCTTCCCACCTTGGCCAGGTTTTCCACTTCTGGCGGCCTCTGGCCAACAACACCATCATCTCCGGTCACCACCACGCCACCTGCACCTCCATATAACTGCCTAATAACCACTTAACACTATCCATAGTTTCCAAGTAATAACCTCCGACTACTCCAAAGTTAACAGCTTGCATCACTCACAACCTCCCCCTAATTTTCAATTATCAGCCCACTTCCCCACTTAATCGCCCATTCTTTTCACTCCCGTCGAACACCAACCCAGCGATAACTCCCCTTCTGAATCTCGTAGCCAGCAGTTATTCCCTACTCAACACTCAACACTCCCGTCTCCAGCAGTTACTCCCTACCCAGCACTCCCCCCATTCACATACCTCAATTTCCGACCAATCCCCAAACTTCCTCCTCTTTTACTCCTCAATCGAACACCCTCCCAACCTCAAGAATCTCCCCAAACATCCTCATTTGGAATTAATTCCAGTCACCTAAAAAGCCCATATTTGAACTCATTTTTTGTTCTATCCAGTACTTGGGCACTTTCATTTCTACAGGTGTTCCTATACCCCCACTTAAGGGTGCAAAAAAGTCCCCAGGCCTGAGCTAGTCTGTCGGATCTCAGGCAAAGCAGGCCCAGGCCAGGGGAGCCTACTAGACCAGGCCCAACCAGCCCAGGCCAGGCCTGGTTGGCTCCTCCACCATTTGGCAGCAGAGCAGGACGGCCAGCGCATGTTGACCGCCCTGCCATTAATGCTGGTGCTGCCAACACACCTATTCTAGCTGGGCAGGCTGCCTTTAATGTTGAGGCGGCAACTCCAGCACTAAATGCTGGGGTTGCCACACCAGCTATTATAGTTGGGCAGGCTAATCCTGCCCAGCCTGCCTTGCCTGCCCCGAAATGGGGCTTGCCTTCCCCGAAATGGGGCAGGCTTACACCGGGCATCAGGTCGGGACCTAGCCAAATATGGCGGTCAATCGGGCCAAGGCCAAATTTGCATCTCTACCCCCGCTCGACCAACCTTCTCTCAGTCATTCACTTAATTCTGAATCATCCAGACCACCCATCCACTTATAAATCATTCAGACTCCTAATATACCAGCCAACATCCTCGGAATATACCAACTGGCGGTTCCATCACCCTGTTCAACCCTTTGATTCCCCTCCAACAGTCCAAACACAATCATTTGATGCCGCGCCTATCATCCACACCTCACAGGATATATCCTCCTAGCCTCCTATTTCATAATAATTGTGAGTTTAATGTTTGGTTATATTTATATTGGGTGAATTTTGTGCAAATTCACTGTTTTTTGGTAATATTAGTTTATAATCTTTGCGCCAATAGCCTAATATTATCTCACGACTTGCTGAATATTGTTCGTTCAAGTATTTGTTTTCTAACACTTTTGCATGAGCAATGTATTATTTCTTCTCTTAATAGAGACTCTACTTGATTGCAGATATTGTGTCATATTATTTATAATTTCAATTGTTGCAAATTTAGTCGTCGTATGTGTCAAGTTCATTTAATCACACACAGTCGATCTATACTATTGCTAGATCCGTCCAACGTCATCTTCTAAGTTTACATTGTTAATATACTGACACAACACAAGTCTATAGGTGAAGCACAGCCAAATCCCTAACCCTAAGCGTCGTGCAAGCAAGTATACGACACTCCCAAATGAAATTAAGAAAAGCCCTAAAATGGCACAACAGCGTGCATGCAAGTCATCCAAATGCAGGAATAATGCATATATGAATGAGATTACTAGCCCGACTTAAATTGCCAATAAATAATTAATTATCATAGGGTCCTAGCACGCACACATTTAATCACAGAATTGATTTTGAAAAACAAGTCTCAATTCACAAGACGAGTGCAGCGCAAATAATTTAAGCGTGCACCAAATAAGCCTGCAAACACGTGATATCACAATAATAAAAGCACATGCTCACATCCAACAAAACATAATTCGAGTACACAATATTAGGAAATAAACAAACTTCAAACTAAAAACTTACGTATGCAAGTGGCGGCGAGATTCGGGGAAGGAAAATCAGTTGTAGCAACGATCTTGGGTCGAAGAATGGCTCCACAAGCGGGTTGTCGTGGCTGGACAAGGATGGCTTGGGGCTTATAGAGATGGGTAGCACTGGAATAGGGCCAAACGGGGAGGCGCTAGGTATAGGAGTGTCGTTGAGGGTGGGGTTGGCTAGAACAAGGGCGGAGGGAGGAGGGGGCCTGTGAGTAGGCTAGGCGGGCCTGGATAGGAGGTGGGGGCCGACTTTAGGGTTGTAGAACCCCAAGCGGGGTCAGAGAAGAGGAGGGGTGGCAGAGGTGGGACTGTAGAATGCTCAACGGGGTCGGGGAAGGGGTGGGAAGGCGGAGGCAGGGCTGTAGAGGCTCGACAGGGTTGCTGAGGGGGGAAGGGAGGCAAAGGCGGGGTTGTAGATTGCTCGACGGGGTCGAGGAAGAGGTGGGAAGGCGGAGGCGGGGCTATAGAGGCTCAACATGGCTGTGGAGGGGGAAGGGGAGGCGGAGGCGGGGCTGAAGGAAGCTCGACGGGTGGAGGTTGAAGGCGGGAATAAGGGTCAAAGAAGAGGAGGGGTGGCAGAGGTGGGACTGTAGAATGCTCAACGGGGTCGGGGAAGGGGTGGGAAGGCGGAGGTAGGGCTGTATAGGCTCGACAGGGTTGCAGAGGGGGGAGGGGAGGCAAAGGCGGGGTTGTAGATTGCTCGACGGGGTCGGGGAAGAGGTGGGAAGGCGGAGGCGGGGCTGTAGAGGCTCAACATGGCTGCGAAGGGGGAAGGGGAGGCGGAGGCCGGGCTGAAGGAGGCTCGACGGGTGGAGGTTGAAGGCGGGAATAGCGTCGAGGGGGTGCGCCGCTCGGAGTCCATCGAGGAAGACCGACGGCTGCAGAATTGCAACCTACAATGCCCTAAGTTGGGCCCTGCATGCGTATAAATAAGAGGAAAAACCCATAAATGACTTAGGGCACCCGAATCAGACTGTTCATATCGTTTGGGCTGATCGGGTGTCAAATACAACTTAAAATACATAAAATAATATATCAAAATGGCTCGGAACAATCGTTCAGACACATCTGCGAACTCAGACTGTCCGAACGAGGAACGGATCACGACGATCTTCATCAATCTCTCCAGCTTGAAAGCACTCATCTCCAGTGAGTAAAGATGGATGTGCTCTCGGCGTAGCCGTGGGATAAGCCAAATAAACTCCTTTGAGGAAATTCAAACAACATCGAGACATGGGTAACACAGCTCTAGTGGACAAGATATTGCAGTATATCTTGCCCGCCCATGGCAGTGAAATCATATGCAACAATCAAACGTCTTCGGTGGTAGCTGGTGGCTCTGAATAAGATATATTTCCATCTGAATAAGATGTATCTTCGTCTAAATAAGATGTCTCTCTATCTGAATAAGATGTATCTCCGTCTAAATAAGATGTCTCTCTGTCTGAATAAGATGTATCTCTGTCTGAAAGCTGAAGTGGTGGAACTGTTGGAACTGCTGATGGTACATAGTGGTCCTCATAGTGAGACTCCATAGGAGGGAAGAAAAGGTCCACGTGCACACGCTCGTCAAAGTAAGCCGTTGAGTCCTCAATACTGAATACGCGGTTTATCCCCACATTTTGGAGGATGTCAAACTTATATGCATCAATGCAGATCCATCGCATGAATGTATAAGGACTCATTCGGCGAAAGCTTATGTTCCTTGTCGTTCCGTGTGGTAACCACTCAAGTCGTATGTGAATCATTACCTGCTCTTCAATTTCAAAAATCTGATCCTTCATGTACTGAACTGCTTGAATTTTATAATAATCATCACTTATTGCAATTTATATTGGACCAACTCAAACAATTCAAGCAAATGACGCAAGACATACAAGAAACATGAATCAGACAGTGTAGAATAGTCAAGCACAACATAATGAATGAACATGCAAATGATGAACCTAAAAGATGCAATGCCTGCATGAATGATGCATGAGAAACACGACAGACACAGTACACGGGTAAACAACAAGCTCCATGTGGCGTAGGTTCCTTGAAATAGGTGGTTTATCGGGAGGTTCGTTAAGAGGAGTGTAATAAAACTCAGTGAGTGCGTAATGAGTGTCAGAATGACTGTGTGAGACACCAACACTCCAATATGAGCTCATATGGTTCCTAATATCTCTCAAGGAACGTGACACATCTGGCGGCTCACTAAGAGGTACGTATGAAAATTCATCGCGAAGGCGACGATCACCTGAGTGAGTAACAAAGACATCAATAATAAGATGCGACACTCAAGTGTGGCGAGTGTCGCTAATAAGAAAGGACTCATCTGGTGGGTCCGCAAGCAGTATGTTTAAGAACTCATCATAAGTGTGGTGGATCATACGCTCAATTCTCAGTACATCGGGAGGATGCTCAAGTGTACCTAAGAAAAGCCCTACATACTCAATGCTACACTCAAGACCAACTCTCCAAAGCAAAATAAGGGATGAGAATCAGAGAGATGTCAATAAGTCGGCTCTCACAGATGAACTCACACATCAGGATGTCAATCTTATAGGGTAGAGGTGGTTCATCAGGAGGCTTGATAGGGGGATCATTAAAGAACCTGTCAGTAGGGTCATGATCCTCCAAGTGAATACTACTAATAAGGGTAGTGTCCCCAAAAGCGGGTAAGACAACCATCAAGATATCGACACTAGGCTTGAGGCTCTCGATCATGACATGATTCAAAATAAGGCTAAGGGGGCGTGAGAAGAACTCATACTCAAGTTGGGGTTAGCCGACGGGGTGTCAAAAAATGAGTCTAAAACTAAGGGGGTAACGAGACTAACATAAGGTATAGAAGATGGATAGACCATCACGGTTTCACTGGGTCTAAAGTGCTTAAAAAAAATTTAAGCATATACATACTTTAGACTGCGTTTTTTATAAAAACCGCAGTCTAAAGTATGTATAGACCTTAGTTATTAAAATCACACCAAGACGTAAAGGGGTCTTGGATCCTAGGCGCAAGGCTCAATACGCAGGCGCACGCCTGACAAAGCCAAGACGCAACCACATCTGTTTTAAATAATCAGCACCAAACATCATTTCAGCTTTTTGATCAAATTTTTTATCTAGTCTACTAATTAATCATTCATTACTATTGTTTATATCTCTTAAAAATAGAATCAATGTGATCACTTATATTATATCTAAGTCTCAACGCACAATTATATTTCACAAACACTAAATCAATAAAAAATTATTGAGTTCTTGTATTATTTTTTTCTTAATTTTTGAAGAAAATTTTTACAATAAAAATTTCACTCAGGCGCGCCTTTTATATTTTAAAGGCGCACAGAGGCGCAACCCTGAGCCTGGTGAGCCTGGAGCCTTAGGCGCGCCTGAGGCGCGTCTATTATAATTTTTTTAAAATTAAATTTTTTTTAACAAGACGTCAAATTCCATGTACACATTCGGGCGTCTGGACGCCTAGGCGTCCAAGGCGACACAATGACAAGAATGCATACATGTACAAAAAAACATGGAGGGAGTGATGGGGATCATGTCACACGGACCGTTAGGGTCTATTCATGCTGACCACAAACCCGGTGGCAATCGAGACAGCTCATCTCGAGTGGATTGCCGATCGTAACATTTTCCATTTTACGCATTTTTAATTTTACATAACAATTATTCTTGAATATTTGTGAGCTTTCATTTACTAGCTATTTGATTTTGAGTACTCTTTCATATATACAATGTCCCGTGTTTTCTTATTTGTTAGTTTTATATATTGCGACTCATTTAGCATTTTAATTTATAAATTAAATAAATAGATTGCAAGTAAGATATATTGCCGGAAAGTACATTTGCATATTGAAAATACCCTTAGCCCCTCTAGGACCTTACTGTCATGGAGATTTTGACAATTTTGAAAGATAGATAGGAGGTTCCTGTAATTATATGAAGTTAGAGGGGTCCCAGGAAATGCTTATGTAAGTTAGAGGGGAAGGTTTTAGGAAATGACCCAATATAAATATAAATAAATGGACCTCACTTACCTGATCTTTCTCAAATAACTCCGACCATTTCTTTGCTGAAATTAGATTGTGCACACTTTTATATGGCAAATTTAAGCGATAATTTAGATCTCCAAACCAGAAGATTTTTCTGCAGGAATAAAATAGAAGTTGGCTTAAGAAGCAATGAATAACATTAAGTAGAAGAACATTAAGGAAAACTATTTTTATGATGAAATCTTGTTGTCTCCTTGTCTTTTATATATCCCTGTGATATAAACCATCATTAATTCTTCATGATATTCTCTCATTCCGAAGCATTCTTGGTCTACTTCTCCACTTTAATACCCAGACCGTATAACAATCCAAGATACTTAAACCCAATGCAACTACTATCATTTGATCTATAAGCAATATGGACTCATAATTATCAATTTGACTCCCATAAATTTACATGCTTACATAAATTATAATATATCTTCTTCTAATCATTTGCCCCTTAAATTCTTAAGACTTAGTGTTCGTTTGGCACGGCGGTGGAGGTCGTGAAAGCGGTGGTTACGAATTGTTGTTCGCCTGAAAATCACCAAAGGAGCTCTATCTACTTTTATGTTAAAAATTAGTTGTTTTTTCTAGGTGGTGGTCATAATTGTGCCTATGCCAAATACACATTTTATGACATTGACATTTTTATCCAAACTCACCGGAGTAAAAACGCCACGCCAAACGAACCCTTAGTATACAATCTGCAGATTAGAGAATATGTTCAAAATCAAATTTCTTTGCAATTTGATGAAATATATGAGTTTCGGGAGAAAGAAAAATTGCCTAGAGACAACGGTTCCAAGTATAGAACTCCAACTTGAAGAGCACTGGAAGAGCTAATGGTGATAACATCAAATAATTCTTCAAAAATGTTGAAAAAAAGGAAGAATTTTGAGCTGCAAGAAAACTTGTTTTATTTTACTAATTTGACCCCTTCAGATATCAATTTGATAGCATGAAGTTCTTTTTTGTGTTAATTTAACAGCATAGCCATCACAAGGAATCTATTATTTAGATAATATATTACAACAACAACACTCAAGCCTTTAGATAATATACTGAAATAAAAAATTTATTGAGGATTTTTAATTCCTCTGGAGAAAGAGAACCAGGAACAGCACAAGAAATTATATTTTTTTCCACATAAGAGATCAAACTTACTCATGATTTTTAATTGAATTGGGTAATCCAATAAATCTAGTTCTTCGGTGAATCTCTTGCACATCGGCTTTCCGTCGCAGCTCATCTCCATTTTTTTCCCCAGATGATAGGTGGGTGCATATAAAACAAAACTGTGTTTGGTATATGGACATGCTGACTGAGATAGATCCCTAAACCATATTTGAAAATATCATTATGAATTTCTTACGTATTAGAACTTTTATCTATTATAATATGAATCAAAGAAAATAGATCATTACAAAGAAAATGAATAAATAAATATACCCATTAAATGTGAAGGAGTTACCAATTATTTGAAGTTCTGACAAAAAATGAATATCCTTTCAAGAGCATCTTAATGATTTTTTTTATTGTTTTTGTTAGAGAAATAGGATATATTGTAAATGCCCATTAATTTGGTCCATTTTATTCTCTCTTGCTTTAGTCCCACATCTCTTGTATAGGACTCTTCTCCTCTCTCCTCTCTCCTCTCTTATATATATGTTCTCATACTTGTTTTTAATATATGGAAAAGTGTTCGTAAGGTTTGGGACCATTTCTCTACATGGTATCAAAGTCCAGCGGTCCTCTAGCTGCGGTCTTCCCTTGTCTTCAAACCGCCCAGCTCGCCCAGCCCGCCTTCCCCTGCGGCCTGCCTTTCTGTCCGCTCCGTTTCTGTCCGCTCCGATCTCCTGCGGACTATTTTTCCCCTATCCGTGTGACTTCTGCGGACTGCCCCTCTGCATCCGCCTCTCTTCTCTCTCTCTCTCCGTAGGTTCCACCCTCCTCAGGCTTCTTATAGCCATCTTCTGCTCTGACCCGTGGGGCCCACCTCTTCTATCCGCTGCGAACTTTCCTTCCTGTCCGCTGCACGCTCTTCTTCTGTCCGCTCGAGCCTCTTTGCTCGCAAACTGCTCCTCTCTACTCCCTATCCGCAGTCTCTTGCGGACTGCTCTTGTCTGCTGCGGGCTCGAGCTCACCTCTCCTGTCCGCTGCGGGCTCTCCTCTTGTCCGATGCGCGCTTCTCTTCTCCCTTGCTGCGTGGATTCTTCATCCTCGCGGTCTCTTCTTCAGTCCGCCACGAGTTTGATGTGGCCTGCTCTATGCTATAGTCTGCTGCGACCTGCTCAGCTCGCTGCGTGGGTTGTCCTCCAGTCCGCTGCGAGCTCTCCTCTGCTCTGGTTCGGCCTGCTTTCTACTTCAAATCCGCTGCGGTCTGCTCTCTACTCCAGTCCGCTGCGGCCTGCCCCAGTCCGCTGCGATCTGCTCCAGACCGCTGGTGATCTCTGCCTTCTACTTCAAGCCGCTACAGCATGCTCACTGCTTCTCTCTGTTGCGGTCTCCCAGCTCACTAACTGCTCCGTCTGCTGTCTCTCGTCAATCGGCGAGCTCCCTTCCTGCACTTGCGGCCTCTCCTCTCTACTCGCTGCCGACTTACACCAGTTCCCTGCGGCCTGATTCTTGTTGTAACCTCGGCCTCTCCTGCGGCCTGGTTCTCGCTGCGGGCTCGGCTTCTACCTGGTCCTTGTTGCGGCCTCTGCGGCCTTGTTGCGGCCTCTGCGGCCTTGCTGCGGCCTCTGCGACCTTGCTGCTTGGTGCTCTGCTTGGTGCTCTGCTTGGTGCTCCTGCTGCGGCCTCGGCGGCCTGGTCTTTGGCGACCCCTATAAGGATGTGTGTCTCTTCCGCACTGATCACCCCACCACTTGGCTCTGTGGTGTCTATCTCTTGATAGCGGAAGCTCCTGTCTTGTACACAGTTCCTCATGGATTTTGGACTCCGGTGCGACGCACCACATTACCCCACTACAGCCTCAAAACTACCTGGCCTCCGTGCATCCTAAGTTCATCACTGTTGCAAATGGGATACCACTCCCGTCTCTGGATCCGCTGACATCTATCTTACTCCCTCTATTACCCTTCAATCTGTTCTTCATGTTCCTGGCTCTCATTTTAATCTTCTCTCTATTAGTCGTCTAATTCATGACCTCAATTGCGACATAACTTTCTCTTCAACCTCTTGTGTTGTGCAGGATCGCAAGACGCGGAACATCCTCGGTACCGGGCGGCTGTCCAATGGGCTCTACATTTTTGGTTCCTCTTCTCCCACCGCTCTCTCCACCATCTCTTCTGTTGACTGGCATCGTCGTCTTGGGCATGCTCCTCTTCCAATTCTCCAGAAAGCTCTTCCTGATGTTTCCCTTTCTGAGTTTCGGTGTGAGTCTTGCATTTATGACAAACAACATCGTGTCTCCTTTACCTCCCCTAGTACTCGGTGTGATGCCCCCTTCTCCTTAGTCCATTCTGATATTTGGGGGCCATATAAGCTCCCGAGTGTTTTTGGCTATCAGTATTTTGTCACATTTATCGATGACTACTCACGCGTTACTTGGTTATATTTACTTCGAGATCGTACTGAACTTACCCCTACTTTTCGTGTCCTTTCTGGTAGAGATTCGTACTCAGTTTTCTACCTGCGTCAAAATTCTTCGTACCGATAATGCGCGCGAGTATACGGGCCGCACCTTCTCTAATATCTGCATTGAGTTTGGTATTGTTCATCAGACCTCGTGTGCATATACTCCTCAACAGAATGGCATCGCCGAGCGGAAAAATCGACACCTTCTCGAGGTCGCCCGCTCTCTCATGTTTCAGATGCAAGTTCCACCTCTCTATTGGAACTTTGTCGTCTCTACTGTCTGTCATCTCATCAACCGCATGCCCTCATCCACCTTGAACTTCATGTCTCCTGTCACTCTTCTCTTTCCTTCCAAGGCTCTGTTCTCTCTCACGCCCCGAGTCTTTGGATGCACAAGCTATGTTCATAACCTGGCTCCGCCCACTGACAAGCTCGCTCCCCGAGCAACCAAGGTGATGTTTGTTGGCTACTCCCGCACCCAAAAAGGATATGTTTGTTATTCTCCTGCCGACGGTAAACTAATCATCTCTGTTGATGCCACCTTTTGGGAAGATCAACCCTTTCATACCATCTCTACAGATCCGTTTCTTCCTCCTCCTATAATTCGGCCCGTCGTACCCGTTACGTCTCCTCCCCCCCTACTTCCAACACCTACCCCCCCCCCCCCCCCCCCCCCCGCCAATCCGTCCTACGCCGCCTATCATCCAGGTGTACTCCCGTCGCCCTCCGAGCTCTCATGCCCTGTCACGGCCTCCCTCTACCGAAGTGATTTCGCGGCCTGCTGATCTGGTGCCTATCTCCACAGCTCATCACATGGCGAATTATGTCTCGTTACATCGTCTGTCCCCGACCTTCACACCTTTGCTACTTCATTGTCCTCTATTTTTGTTCCTACTATTGTGCAGGAGGCTTTGCAACATCCAGGTTGGCGTGCTGCCATGAATGAAGAAATACGCGCCCTTTGGGCGAATCAGACTTGGGATCTGGTCCCTCTACCACCTGGACAGACTACAGTTAGTTGCAAATGAGTCTTTGTCATCAAGCATGCTTCCGATGGGACGGTTGACCGTCTTAAGCCCCGACTAGTGGCTAGTGGCTTGTTTGTCCTTCTCTCTGTCGTTGTGCATCGTCGGTGGCCCTTGCACCAACTCGATATCAAGAATGTGTTTCTCAATGGCGACCTACAAGAAACCGTCTATATGCAACAACCTCCCGAGTTTGAGATCACAGGGGAGTCCAGAGTTTGTCATCTTAAGAAATCTATCCATGGTCTCAAACAATCCCCGCGGGCATGGTTCGATAAGTTCAGTAAAGCTGTTCAGGCAGTTGGTTTTACTCGTTGTTTGGCAGACTTCTCTCTGTTCACTCGACATAGAACAACAAGCACGATTCTCCTTTTGGTATATGTTGATGACATCCTAATCACAGGCGATGACTCAAAAGGAATACTAGAGGTCAAACAACATCTTAGCTCTGTTTTCCAAACAAAAGATCTGGGCAACCTTCGATACTTCCTTGGCCTTGAAATCGCAAGACGTCCTGATGGACTTGTCCTATCCCAACGGAAGTACTGCCTTGACCTTCTCTGTGATGCTGGCTACTCCGGGTGTAAACCTGTGGACACACCGATGGATGCCAATCACAAGCTATGTGCCCATGAGTCTACTCCGGGTGTAAACCTGTGGACACACCGATGGATGCCAATCACAAGCTATGTGCCCATGAGTCTGACTCTAATGATCTGCTTTCAAACCCCGAGTATTATCGACGGCTTGTAGGAAAATTGATATATCTGACAGTTACAAGACCTGACATCTCATTTGCTGTCGGAGTAGTCAGTCGGTATATGCATGCTCCTCGAGGCTCTCATTTACAAGTCATGGAACGGATCCTCAGATACCTGAAGAATGCATCAGGACAGGGGTTGGTATATAAACCATCTTCTTCTCTATTTCTTGTTGTATATTCTGATGCGGACTATGCAGGCTCCCTGGATGATCAACGCTCTACTACGGGTTTTTGTACCTACTTTGGAGGGAATCTCATTACTTGGCGCAACAAGAAACAATCTGTTGTTGCTCGCACTTTTGCTGAAGCTGAGTATCGTGCAATGGCCGCCGTTGTTTCTGAACTCACCTGGCTGGAGGCTCTTCTTGGTGATCTAGGAGTCACCTTATCCTTGCCAACTGTTCTACTTTGCGATAATCAGGCCGCAATCCATATTGCGAAGAACCCACTTTTTCATGAAAGGACCAAACACATTGAAGTTGATTGTCACTTCATCCGTGAAAAGGTTCAGTTAAAGAAGTTAGAGCTAGAGCATGTTCCCGCTTCTAAGCAAGTTGCTGACATCCTCACCAAGGCATTGCCCCGATATTTGTACCATCAGTTCTTATCCAAGCTTGGTGCCTACGATTTGTATGCTCCAGCTTGCGGGGGAGTGTTAGAGAAATAGGATATATTGTAAAGGCCCATTAATTTGGCTCATTTTATTCTCTCTTGCTTTAGTCCCACATCTCTTGTATAGGACTCTTCTCCTCTCTCCTCTCCTATATATATGTTCTCATACTTGTTTTTAATATATGGAAAAGTGTTCATAAGATTTGGGACCATTTCTCTACAGTTTTGAAAAAAAGGTAGTAATGGACTGAATTTTACAAATTTTTTATTGAATGTTTGATTACCGCTGGTATGTTCATTCAGAAAAAAAAAAGATAAAACATGTTTAATGCTCAATCATAACATTGACCAAAATGTAATAGTTTTAACAAGAAAATGTTTCTGTCACTGATGCATTGATAAAACCTTGTACAAAAGATTGTCATATTACAGTCATAAGTGTGCATGATAGGGCTTGTAAACGGACATCTAAGAACAAGTGGTGAATAAATAAACTGAAGGAAACAATGTTAGCAAAACCAGAAAAATATCTGCATAGCTCAAGGAAATATAGATTGGGGAGTCCGGTGCACAAAGCATCCCCACGCAACGAGGGACCGGGGAAGGGTCCCACCACAAGGGTGAAATGTAGGCAAACCTTACCTTGCATTGTTGAAGGAGGTTGCTTCCATGGCTTGAACCCGTGAGATCACAAGGTCACACAGTAACACCTAAACCGATACGCCAAGGCTCCCCTTAAGGAAATATAGATTAAAAGGCTAAAATACCATTAGACAATTGAGATGTCTTGTGACCTAATACATTTGAAGAACGTTCTATTAATTCTACCTTCAGATCATGTCCTTCACAAACAAGTTATCGGGGTTCTCATTGGAACTTTACATTCTGAGGTATTTTGGAAATTCATTTGTCCTGCAGAGTATTACATAAACTCGGCAAGTTGCAGGATTTGGGTAGTGCGAAATTAATGGCTGTCAATATTGATTTTGCACAACCCAAAAATTCGACCTGCGCCTATCGACGTAACCCTATTTTTAGGGTGAACCATGTACATTCTTGTGTCATGTGAAGCTGTGTTGTTTCTTCTTTTTGTATACTCGATTATCTATGGCATAGACAAAAGACAAATATGCGCACTAACAATCATCAAAAAAGCATCAAGATAACATAACAAGTGCTAGTAGTCCTTGAGCTATAAGGGCCACATTTATTGCACTTGAAAGATGAATTACTTTGTCTAACTATCTGTATGATGGCAGGTAGAGATATATGAGTAGGATATCAATATTGTTGAACGACTAAAGAACATAGTAAAAGCCTAACCTTGTTTCCTATGTATCCCATAGCACCAACTCCAACAGTCGAAACCTTCAAGTTCTGAATATGCTTTTGAAGGCTTCTTCGAACCCAGATCGAGATGTAAATGCCAACCATTTGCTTGCTTATGATCCTCACAAAAGATGAAATTTTCTTTCGACGCAAAGGGGCATAGAGATCGAACTTTGATATCGATCCAAAGTCAACAGACTCTTTGTGATCCCCAATTGCCGATTTGACTGACCTGTATGTCTTTAAGGACTTTGATCTGAATGACTTTGGGCTGTCTAAAGCACACTTGGCTAACAAATCCAATGGCTGTTCTGGCCACGCCAGCCCAATCCTCTCTGAGCTGCTAAGTGTTTTAGTCAGTATCTTCTGATGAGAGGTTTCCGGAATCGCATCGCAGTCCATCAAACTAAAACCATGGCACCTGTTGAGTCTCTTCATTGACGGAAAGTTGGAAATCTCATCATTTATGAAATCATCAGTGATGTTCTGGACTTCATTCAATGGATGAATTCTTCCGTTGTCACTGTCAGTGTCGGTTTCATACAAAAGTTCTTCGACGATGGCAGGAAAATCATCTGATGGCTTCAACCTTGAAGGTGAAGTAGGACCGGTGTAGCATTTGTATTTTGGTTTTGTCTTTCTAACCTTGTTCAGTATTTCGCGGATAAGAGCTTCCCATCTTGGGACTGGACTGCTATGTTCAGGACCAAATATGTTGCCAGCATTCAATGGAACAATCTCCTGCATTCTGCAAATGTTACATTTAGGTTATTTGTTGCAAAATTCAGTCTTATAAATGTTGATTATAACAATTATGAAGAAATCAATGTTAGGATATGTACTCAATTGTCGCTTGATTGCAGAGAAGTTTATGAATCATTAGGGAAAGTGATACCGCGAGCACATGTACAACAATTATTGAAGCCAGATGCAAACTGATACGAACGGGGCTGATCCGGTCGAAGGAAGGCACTTCACGCGCGTTTATACTAGGCGCGCTCGGGGAACGAAGACGGCGTGACCCCGAGCGTGCGTTCGGCAGGCCTCCTCAGTTTATCTTTTGTGTTTTTAATTACGAGCGTTTTATTCTTGTTTGTTCGGCAAATCGGCCTAGTAGGTCTCCCCCATATATAAGGGAGAATGTGTGGACTTGTTTGCATGCTTGGAACTATTAGTTTTGAAATTGAATTGGAGGAAAAAACCGACCCAGCGGTTCCTCCTTGTTGCCCTAACTGTGTTCCGCCTCCCTCCCCGATCGGCTCTCTCCCCTCTCGCGCTCTCGCCAACGCCGCCGGCTCGCCCACCGTAATATCCCGTACCAACTGGTCTGACCTCCTTCGCGCGCCGCCGCCTCTCAGGTGTCGCGACTACAGCCTCTCTGCCAACATCGCGTCCTCATGCCGTCCCGCGTCGTCCGTTCAGCGTTCTCGGCTCCTCCCCGTCGTGGCCCCGGTGTATGCCACTCACCCGCAGCATGGTGCGTGACTCTGATCCGTACACCGCGGCAGCGCTCTCCGACCTCCTCAGCCAGGTTGATACAACCCTGTCGGACCTCCAAGTTGCCGTCCACGACATCCACGCAGTCCTTGCTTCCCGTCCATTGTCTCTAGCTGCCCCACCGACCCCTCCGCTAGCCAGCACGACGTTGGCCAGCAACCCCGAAGATCCTCCGGTCGGCGTTCATCATCTGCACGAGCTTGTCATTGGCGCTCTCCGCTGCATCAAACTGCCAGTTTCGATGGGACCGATCCCCTGGGTTGGCTCGCACAGGACGAGCACTACTTCAAAATCCAGGGAACGCCCGTGACTCAAATGGTCCTCCTTGCCACGATCTACATGGAGGGCTCGGCCCTTCATTGGGTTTGTTGGCTCCGCTAGTCATCGTCAGCCTTGTCTCGGCCGCTCCTCAAAACGAGTTGATCCGCCGCCACGACAACTGCCACACCAGTAACCCCTATGAGCGTCTAGGCAATGTCTGCCAAGAAAACTTGGTCGACGCCTACATTGACGATTTCATCGAGGTGGTCACGCACGTGCCTTGCCTATCGCCCGACCACTACTTGGGCACGTTTCTCGCCGGGTTGTGCCCACACATCCGTAACCGTTATCGGGTCCACGACCCCCCACCACCCTATCTCGCACAATGGATCAAGCACGCTTCGTGAAGGTCAACTTTTCCACCGTCGTTGCTGCCCCCGCCACCCGATTCAATCCCCCCGTTACGGTTGCACGTGCTATCGGGACACGCATATGCCGACGAGACGTCGGGGTGGGGGGTCCGCACCCTGTGAGAAGACGATGATGAGTCCGTCTGGAGGGAGAAAGATCGAAGACGCATCACCGGCGTGATCATTTTATTTGCACTTATTATGTTATTTTCATTATGTGTGCGCTTTATTATTATTCACACTATTTTTCCATTATCTTCACCCCACGCCTATAAGGTGTTGCGTTGTACTCGTTTTGATTATTCTTAGATGAATGAAAATTAGGGTTGCTCCATAAGGCTTTTCCTCTCAACCATAATCCCCCCTCTTCCCCCTCACCTTCGTCGGCCCTTCCCCCTTGCCGAATTTCTCTCAAGTTCGTATCACCCCCCACCCCTGTCGGCTTCCTCCCGACTGTCGCCTCCATTGGGTCGGGTAACCCCAAACATTTTGCCGTATCAGCCCGCCCTTCGCCACAGTCGCAGCCGCCACCCCCACGGGATTGAAATCCCATCAGATCTCTCATCAGGAGCACCTTGACCTTCAAGGCAATGATCTCTACTTTTGATGCAAGGGCATGTACTCACTGACCCACAAATGTCCCAACAAGGACTTCTGGATGCTCTTGGAGGCCAAATAGGAGGAGATTGTGATGGTCGACTTTGAGGCCCTCGAGCTCGATGAGGAGGAGCCCAATACGGAGAAGTCGGTCGTCACCTTTCATCGGTTGGAGGTCTCTTGCTACACGGTGCGTCCATAGTGGCGTCGGTCACAATTTCATCTCTCAGGGCCTCATGGCGCTTCGCCTTCCGGTGACTCCAACCCAGGCTTTCATTTCTCCCTCGGAGATGCTCGTCGTGCCCGCACTGTCGGACGATGCGCCGGCCTGCAGTTTTCCATCGGCACGTACTCGGGCTCCACTGATTTCTATGTCTTCGGCCTTGATAGGTTGGACGTGGGCATGTCCTGGTTAAGCACGCTTGTGGATTGCAAGCACAATTGGGTGTGTCTCAGGATGGACCTTGAGGCCTCGGGCACAACTCATCACCTTTAGGGAGACTCCTCTTTGGCTTGTTCACTGGCCGACCTCCGCTCCATTCTCCGCACGATCGATCCGGATTTTATCGTTCTCCTGTGGCACATGGATTTGGGGTCTGACCCGGCACCACCACCTTTACATTCGGACGTCCGACGGCTACTCAACGACCATCTGATGGTTTTCACCATACCACATGGGCTACCTCCGCTGCGTGCGTCCGACCACAACATCATCCGACAGCCCGACGTGGCAGCAGTCTCTGTCCGCCCTCATCGATACAACCATGACTAGAAGAATGCCATGGAGGCAATGGAGGATGAGATGCTCAGTATGGGTATCATCCAGCCAAGTGTCAGTGGTTTTGTGTTGACTACAGGAAGCTGAACAACCTCACTGTGTGGGATATGTACCCCATTCCCGGCCATCATCCAGGAGTTGTTTAATGAACTGCGGGGTGCTCGCTATTTCTCCAGCTGGACTTACGCTCGGGCTACCACCAAATCTGCGTGAGAGCTGAGGACGTGCCAAAGACGGCCTTCCGGACACATGATGGTCACTACGAGTTTCTCGTCATGCCGTTAGGCCTGACGAAAGCCCCAGACCACCTTCTAGTCCACCATGAACGACATGCTCCGCCCAGATTTGCGTAAGTTTGTCCTGATTTTCTTTGACAGCATTTTGATTTACAGTTCATCTTGTCAACTCCAACCTAGCCCATCTTTCCACTGTCCTTCCGTCTTCTGGCCGCCCACCAGCTCGTGGCCCACAGGAAGAAGTGTACTTTCGGTCAGCCTCAGGTCGAGTACCTTGGTCATATCATCTCTACCGAAGGGCTCACCATGGCATGCGAAAAGATCGATGTTGTCCTGCACTGGCCGACGCTGACGAGCCGTCGGGCCGTGCGCGAATTCTTGGGACTCACCAGGCTATTACCGTCGCTACATACGTGGCTACCGGGCTTTGGAGCGAGAACTAACGGACCCTTCTGAAGAAAAGGAGGTACCCTTCCTGTGGGATGTGACCGCCTAAGAGGCCTTCTACAGCTTGCAACACGCTCTCGCAGGCACCGGTTCTCGAGCATGTCCAATTTTTCCCAGCCGCTTGTCGTAGAGTGTCGCTCGGGGAAGGTGGTTGGCCTCCGTCCTCATGCAGAAGGGTCGCCCCATCGCTTACTACAGCAAAGGCCTTCACCGACCGGCGAAAGGTGGCTTCCGCCTATGACAGCGAGCTATACGTGCATTGGTGTTAGCAGTTCAACATTAGGCGTCCCGTATCTTCCTTGGTCGCCACCTCCACCATCAGAACCGACCACCGCAGCTTGAAGCATCTATGGAGCTAGAAGGTCACCACACCAGGCCCAACAGCTCTGGATAGTCAAACTCTTGGGCTATCAATTCTTTATTGAGTACAAGACCGGGAGGATGAACACGGCCGCAGATGCCTTGTCCCGTCGCGAGCATGGCGGCACCTGATCGACGTGCAATCTCCCTTTGCCAATGGCGGGACGCGGCGATCCTCCAGGAGGAGGTGCGTGTGAACCCCCATTATGGTCGCATGATCGACAAGCTACGGGGCATGCCAGATGCGCACCCTCCTTTCTGACTAGTGGGCGACAGTTCTCCACTTTCACGACTGCTTGGTTCCTCGCAGTGTCATCACCATTGATACCATGCCTACTGGAGGAGTTTCATTCCACACAGACAGCGTGGGCACTCGGGGGCCTACCCGAACCAACCGTCGGCTGGCGGTCGCCCTCTAATGGCGAGGCATGATGAGGACGTAGCAGCAGTTCGTGGCCGACTGTTTGGACTGTCAAAAATCCCAAATACCATATCCTCGCCCTCCGCCGGCTTGCTACAGCCTTTTTCGGTGCCCGATTGGGTTTGGGAGGGCATCGACATGGATTTCATTACCCGCCTTCCCCGCTCTTAGGAGTACGACTGCCTACTTGGTGGTGGTCGTCCGTCTCACCAAATACGAGCATTTCATACGCGTCAAACACCCCTAAACGGCGAGCTCGGCGGCCCGAATCTTTGTTGGCGAGATTGTCCGTGGCTATACGGGTTTTCCCGCTCCATTTTTTGCGACCGCGACCCGGTCTTCATGAGCACCTTCTGACAAGAATTGTTCCATTTACAGGGGACCAAGCTACGGTTCAGTACGACATATCACCCTCAGTCTGGCGGACAGACCGAAGGTCCTTAACTGCGTCGTGTGGGCACGTACCTTCGCTTCGTTGTGTGGACCCAGTGAGTGGCATGAGGCGAAATTATGGTACAACACCACCTACCAGTCGGCGGCAGGCGTCACCCCCTTTCAGTCAATTTATGGGCGTCTGCCACCACTGATACCGGTCGGGCTCGCCGGGGAATGTCAGGTTCAAGAATTGGTAGAGGACCTACAAGATCGGGATGAGGCGCTGCGACAGGTTGAAGCATCACCTACGCTGCTCCCCAAGAGAGAATGTCCCAACAGGCCAACCGACATTCGTCGCGAGGTTCTCCTCTCACTGGGCGAGCATGTGTTCAGCAAGTTTCGGCCGCACCGCCAAAGTCCCTTGACCGGTCGCCTCCACCTCAAGCTCTCTGTGCGGTATTTTGGCCCCTTCCTGGTCGTGGAAAAGATAGGTGAGGTAGCATACTGCTTGCAAGCTCCCACCCGACAGTCGAATTCCATCCAGTATTTCATGTGTCACAGTTGCGGCCGCACCGTCCAAAGTTCTTTGACCGGCCGCCTCCACCCCAAGCTCTCTGTGCGGTGTTTTGGCCCCTTACTGGTCGTGGAAAAGATAGGCGAGGTAGCATATCGCTTGCAGCTCCCACCCGACAGTCACGAATCCATCCAGTATTTCATGTGTCACAGTTGAAGCGAGCATTGGGGAACCACCCCCTCCAAGCCATCCCTGCCCAAGGGTCTGAGTAGTGAAGTCATTCCACGTTACGAGCCCGAGGCAATGTTGGGCATCCGCACTGAGCACGTCCAAGGCCAACCCGCGACATAGGTTCTCATTTAGTGGAAGGGACAAATGAAGGACGAGGCAACATGGACCTTGGCGGAGGAATGAAGGCCCAATTTCCAGATTTCAAACTTGAGGACAAGGTCGTTGAGAACCCGGGGTAGTTGATACGGACAGACGGATCCGGTCAAAGGAAGGCGCTTCGCGCACGTTTATACTGGGCGCGCGCGGGGAATGGAGACGACATGAGCCCGAGCATGCGTTCGACGGGCCTCCTCAGTTAATCTTGCGTGTCTTTTAAATACTAGCATTTTAATTCTTGTTTGTTCGGCCGATCGGCCTAGTCGGTCCCCCCTGTATAAGGGAGAATGTGTGGATTTGTTGATATGCTTGGAATTATTAGCGTTGAAATTGACTAGGAACAAACAAGAATAGAAAATAAAAAAATGATGACTAGAGGAACTGAAAGGAGAATTTTCCATTATTGAGAATAACGAGAAATCATAAAGTGGTTCCTCAAAACCCGATAACAATAGTTCTTATAGAACCCGATAACAAGAATTTTTATAATGTAGTCCCCAATGACCCCCTTCCCGGACCCCACTCCAGTATCCACCTACTCATTCCCGCCTCGGCGTTCTCGCTAACGCCGCTAATCTAACAATTCTTCTGGTGTTGACTCCAGCAACGTCTTCAAGCTGCCTGCTTCTAAAAGATGCAGGATGACAACCTAGCATCTCGGGGTTGGTTGGTGTCAACACTGTTTTTCATACGTATGCAACCAATAAATCACTCAATCGCAAATACTATATAGCAAATCAATGGAAATTGGGGAACAACAAGGCCAACAAAATAATTACATTACTTTACTCGGATACATTAGTTCTCCACTATAATTAGTTCTCCACCTTGACACATGACACATTTGTTCTGCATTCAATCTTACATCCTCTCTTCGGACCTTTCAGACATCTAGCAATTTGGAAGATTGGTCGAGTCTAGGCGCAGCACTTAAGAAATACTCTCCCGACGCTTTACATTATATGAACATTGAATTGATTTTGAACTCCCTCGATTTGTGATACTTGTCCTGGTGAATATCAAGCTCATCATTACCAAACAACTCCCATAACCATTTTTTTTCTGTCTCAATGGTTAACAAGACTACAATAAGCAACGAGTAGACCTCTAACAGATCGACCCTACTCCAAGTATAATGAAAATCGTTGTGCAAATCTCCAACATGTCTAAATTTGTAAATTCTCTCACTTCCACTACATCCATGCTACAATAATACAAACTTCATGCATCTATGGACATAGAACTCATTTCATTAGAAAAAAAGTTCTATAGCAACGATTTCCCTACATCCAATGTCCAATGGAGAAATCAAAATCAGATTCACATCATATGATTTTAGAAATAACAAAAAATTTATTTAGGCAAGTGGGTTTAGCTTTCCTCTGCGTGCAGGGACAAAGCAAGAGCGCAAACGGATAGTTCGCAAATCACAAAATAATCCAGAACCAAAGTACTACGATGCTATTTATCCAAATAAATATAAGATCACAACACTATATTCAAACGATGAAAACAAAACTTCATACAACAAAAAAATACTCACAAAAGTACGAGGGTTGTCGTAGGAGAGTGGATCCGGCAAAGTGTGATGAGGCGGCGGCTGAAATCTGAAGTTATATGGCTAGATCTAGAAGGGGAAGGCGTCTTGTTGTTTGGAGGTGGATTTGGCTGAGGAAGGGAGATTTGGATGGAGGGCTGAGTTGGATTGTAGGAGATGAGATCATGTACGGGGGATTGGGGTGGGGTCGGCGGAAGGTGGATGGGGCTGGGAGAAGGGCGGCGACAGCAAGAAAGGGAGCGGACCAGGGAGGTGGCTGGAAGGTGGTGGCAGCAGCATCTAAAGTGGGCGGAGGTATGGACCAGCCTATGGGTGGTGGCGAGGGTTGTGCAGGTGACGGTGGAGGCTTTATGGTGGAGGAAGAGGGCTTGAGGCGCACATCAAATGGAAAAACGAAAGAATGACAATTACACTCACGGACTATGATTGGCGGATCATTCCGTGCGTCATTCGAAGGGCCCAAAACTTCTTCTGACGGGTGCCTCCGCTCCTCATCAAAAAGTAAAGACAAAGCTCAAAGATTTAATTATGTCATATTAATACACAAAAATATAAGATTTGCACACAAAAATTAGGAGGAGAAGTAGTATCTTAACGTCAAATCAAGATGTGAGACTAATTTATAAATAAGAGAAATCTCCTAATGGGCCAAGAAAGTGGGTCTTTACATTGGCCTTATTCATAGTTTTTCTCATTCTCTAGAGGGAGCATCGATTGTAAGAGTGAATTGTCGGTATAGGGGCGAGGTAAGGTCGGTGAGGATATCAGAGATTTGTTAAGCAACCACTATATGGTAGATTAAATTTGTGCCAAGGAATTTTCTCGAATGAGGCAATCTTCCCATTCACACGCAACGGGATGGCTTGACCGTACAGGAGATCACTCAACAATTAGTAAGAAGAAGTCACAAGCACTCTAGACACCACCACTTCTAAACATGATCATTTGCTCATGCTTACTCAGACAGCTCAGGAGTGTGGTCTCTCATCGAAATCTCAAGCACTCAAGATGGAGCCACGAAATCCCTAACTACTCTAACAAAGAGGTTCCAGAAAATCTCACAACCCACAAGAGAGATTAATCACTCTTTCTCTGTGCACGGCTTCAAAGGGGCAAACACCAATGTCCTATTTTGTGATTTTCCAGAAAATTAGCGTGCATCTTGAAGAAAATCGAGGCAGTATTTCTGTTGAGGGAAAATGAGTCCATCGGGTCGATGAGCTACCTCAATACCCAAGAAGTATCAGAGGCATCTCAAATCTTTGATATGAAAGTGTGAGGCTAAAAGTTTCTTGATCATAGATATATCATGTTGATGAGAATATCATCAACATACACAAGAAGTATCATTGTGTTTTTGAGCGATGACGAGTAAATAAGGAGAATTCGGTCGAGCTCCGAGTGAAGCCAAAATCCCGAACGACTTGATTGACCTTGTCAAACCAAGCCTCAGGGGGCAACTTGAGCCCATAGATATATTTCTTGAAGTGGCAGACAATAGACTCCCCCGTAGCTTCATGACTAAGAGGTTATTGCATGTAGATAGACTCTGTTAGATCATATTTAGGGAATGCATTCTTGATATCAAGTTGATGCAATTGTCAATGATGATGAACGCCCAAAAAGATCAATACATGTACGATATTCAGTTTGGCAACTGGAGAAAGCATTTTTTCATAGTCAAGATCATATTATCGAGTGAAACCATGAGCGAAAAAATGGACACTAAAGACGCATTTGCATCCCATATGGGATTGGCCAGGAGGAAATGGGCATGGTCACTAGACTTATTTGCCCAAAGGGAAAACATTTCTAATCCATCGCGGCCTGACACCTAGGATGTTGAAAAGCTTTTTATACAGAAGAGGGGGCGGGAAATATAAGACAAGTAAATCGCAAACCTATGAAGTTCTAGAGATAAGCAGTGAAAGGATACATGATGAGAGAGAGTATGAGTTATATATGGGATTGAATCCTGGGTGGGAGTCATAGTCAGAGCGGTTGGTCATGGAGCGTCATCAGTAAGGGCAACTATCTCAGGGTATTAAAACAAAAACAATGACAAGTATATACATTTAAAGGAGGTGGCGTGGTGGTGTAGGAGGTGGCGTTGATAACATGGGTAGTGGTGAGTGAATGATGGGGATGTTGGGACGCGAGATAGTAAGTGGTATGGTATCAAGAGTAGAGGAGTAGAAGGGTTGATCATCGAGTAAGGTGACATCAGTGGAAGTAACAATTTTTCGATTAGTAGGAGAGTAGCACGCATAACACTTTTGTGTACGAGAGTACCCAACAAATATATACTTGGTAGCGCATGGGGTACAGTTCGTCAATAACAGGGCCAAGATGATGGACAAAACAAACACTGTGAAAGACACATGGATTCAAGGGGAAGGAAATGTTGAAGGAAATATGGAGAATGACGTCGCAAAGTTTAGGATGGGTGGGGGTTACTTAAATAGCATGTGGTGGAGACTGCGAAGTGCTAATAAAGCTTGAGAACGAGCATTTGAAACATAAGGGAGCAGACAATCTCAAGGAGGTGACGATTTTTCTGCTTGGCCGCACTATTTTGTTGTGGTGTGTAGGCACGGGATGTTTGGTGGATAATACCCAAACATTGGCCTAAAAATTCTGCTTCACAACCACCCGTTTTTGATCCATGAAACTCTTTGATCAATTTTTGGAGGCGCATTTTCTCACCAAGATATTGTTTGGCAAGGTCCTTTCATAGTTTAGAAAGGTTGGAGAAAGATTAGGGTAAAGGCAAGTGTAATTGCAATGAAAACAAGTTGTCTTTTATATGAAAAGTGCAAGCAGCAATTTAATTGGGTCCAGATGACAAACCAGAACCCAGATCCGTCCATAGACTTGTTTTCTAGAATCCAGCATTCAGGATTTTGATACAAAAATGGGGCCCTGGTATCTTCAAATCAAGTTTGCACCCTCTCTGGCCAAACCAGGGTCCCAATAGTGAACTGGCCCCGATGTCATCAAGATGAGTTTTGCACAATCTCTGACCAAACCAAGGTCTTGGTAGTGAACAGAGACCCCAATTCTTCAAATCAAGCTTTGCACACTCTTTGACCAAACCGAGTCCCGATAGTGAATCGGACCCCGGATTCAATCAGTGAGAATTCTTCCTTTGTCTACATATTCACTTTCATCTTATGAGTCTTAGCTTCTTGTGTCATGCACACATAAACCACTTGGACATATATCAAATACAAGATTTGTTATTGATCCAACTAGCAACATTATAGTGTATGTGATGCGGATCCGTAACAGTATGCCTCCACACATTGTGGTTCCGCCGCAACCTCAGCTGCCACTACCATGGCCATTGGCAGTACAGCCTCTGCGACAATCACCGCCTCCAGCTATGCATGCCACCTGTCGCCGCCCTGTTGTCTCCAACGGTACAACCTAAACTCCCACATGGCATTCGAGAAATTATTGCGGCCGAACCCCGTCTGAAATCTCTGTCCGGGGGCCATAGTTTCTTGCCGTGTGGAAGTAGTGGTGGCCATCAAAAACTAAAAATCCATTGGGATTTGTAAACCCGTTTGGTACTGTCTCAAAGAGGAAATCAGAGTCCGAGCTCCGGACGGAATAATTTCGCATGGCATTCGGTAACACTGTCCCGATGGAGCACTTTGCGGCAAGCTACGCCTTTGGTTTCACATGCAACACCGAATCCACAGTCAAACACCTGCAATGAATGGTGCCTACGACTTCATAAGCTTCACTATGCAGCCCTGCACTTGGCCACAAAGCAAATCTTGCGCTTATGTCTGGTCAGCACTGCCCTGCACCCACGCCTGCAACCCCGTTGATATTCAGCCTCGCTGCAGGGAAGATCCGCCTATGGACAACTAAAATCCCCATTTAGTGGGCTTGTCATCGTTAGCGCCGGATGCACTGTACGAGGCCCTTGCGGCCGCTGCAGTGAGATAGATCAACAGTCAAAAGCAATTCATTCAGCCCTTGCTCCGCCGTTAAATTTGCCAGCCGCCGCCCATGCAGCCTCCATCGCCGGCACTTGCCGGCGCCTATCCGACGGGGCGACCAACCAAACAGAGTAAGAGAGAAGGCTCGTGCGGCGTATCCTAGAGCCCTAGAGGTATGTATCGGGGTGGGTTAGTTCCCAGGTTCGGATTGGGGAGAAGAAGTTTTTGGTAAACATTTACATATAACAATAATATATAAGTTGTCGAAATGAAACCCGAGTCAAATACACTCGTTTAGTCAGGTGGATGTAATAAAGATTATTTATGCTTAATTAATATTCTGTAACTGAAGGATTAAGCATGAATGAAAACAGTAAAACCTTTCAATAAAACCTCTACTAATGCTTTCAAATTCCTGCTTTTTTTAGATCAATAGTGGTATCACAGGTAGGTTGGAGGAGCCTTCAACCTTCAAATCTCCCTTCATGACCTCATCATCTATCGGCAACATCCCAAGCCTCTCACTCATAGATCCATCCCCATCTTCATTGGAGAATGCTATGAATTCTGGAGTGATAAAATGGAAACCTTACTGTGTTCCCAAGATCTATGGGAGATGATTCAGGATGGTCTCAAAGCTTCATCAAAACGGTAGAAAGAGCCGAACCAAAATACTCGAGGGAGGAGAAGATGAGAGATGCCTTGGAGGAATAGCTACCAACATCTACCCTAAAGAAAAACTTGAGGCCTTCTCTCAGTATCCTGGTCGCCGCATTTGCAAAAATCAAAATCATGAAACTAGAGTCTGCTTTTTTCGTTGCAAGAAATGCAAAATACAAAACCATTCCAAGCAAAACTACTATTTTAAACCAAAAGAGCAAGCTAAAGTATCTAAAACAGAGACTGAAGAATACTTATTCACCCGCAATTCCTCCACAAGTAACACTTCAGGGCTTTGGTCCATTGATAGTGGCTGCTCAAGTCATATAGTCAATGACAACTTTCTTTGTTAACCTTGATGAAACATATAAGTCTGAAATCATCCTTGGGGATGGGAAGAAAGAGAAAATAGAAGGGAGAGGCACTATAGCTGTTGAGACTAGCGGAGAAAATAAATTGATAAAAGATGTGCAATTCGTTCCCACACTCATACAAAATCTCTTGAGTGTTGGACAGCTTGCTCGAAGAGGATTTAGAGTGGTGTTTGAGCAGAAAAACTATCACATAATACAAGATGATTCAAATGTTGTGTCAACCTCAGCCAAGATGAATCATAATAATATCTATACCCTCGACTTAAAACCATTCAAGCCATCAACTTTTACATGTTAGCAGGATCAACTCTCCAATTCAACTAGACTTTGGCATCATAGGCTCGGCCACATTAACTTCACTTCTCTCTATCATTTACACAAGATGGAACTAGTAGTTGGTCAACCTCATATAGAATGCAAAACAATAAAATGTGATACTTGTGCACGACGCAAGTCCCACCGGCTACCCTTTCCTCACACTGCCAAGAGAAGGTCTTCAGGACCTCTGGATCTACTACACAGATTTGTGGGGCCCTGCAAGTACTCCTACTCTTGGAGGGAAGAGGTACTACTTGTTGATTGATGATGACTACAGTCGACTAATGTTAATTTTCTGCCTTGAACAAAAGTCAGAAACATTCCACCAGTTCAAGTTGTTTAAAGTCCAAATTGAGAGCTAATGTGAGAAAAAGATTAAAACAATAAGAAGTGACAGAGGTGGGGAGTTCTTATCATCTCAGTTTATCACATTCTGTCAAGAAGCTGGCATTGAGAAACAGCTCACCACACAAGGCACATCACAACAGAATGGGATAGCTAGGAGAAGAAACAGAACTATAATAAAGATGGGAAGAACCATGTTAACTCATAAATCATGTCCAAAATCACCGTGGGGTGAAGCTACCTCAATAGCAGTATATATCCACAATCGAAGCATCATGAAAGCACTCATGAATCTGAATCCATATGAAGCCCTCTACAAATCCAAACTTGAGGTTTCCCATTTAAGTCCTCCAGGTGTGTTGCTTATGCCTATAAAGTTGCAGAACAGAATGAAAAGTTAGGAGAATCTAGTCAGAGATGTGGATTAGTAGGTTGTAGTGACCAGAGCAAGGCTTGTTGTTTGTTTGATGCATCCACAAACTAAATTGTGATCTCCAGAGATGCAACCTTTAATGAGGAAGCCTGAAGTTAGGCTCAGACTCTAGTTCTCAACTTCAACACTTGCCGGTTAAGGTGGACTTACATCCAAGCCTCATCCTGGACAATGTGGGAAATCTGCATTCAAAAAATTTAGATATTGACAACGAATCATCATCACCTACACGAACAAGTTTTACATAAAATCTATCAAAGGGATGAATTGATTCCCTTGGCGTCAACTCCCAATACCTTTGAAGAAGTTGAGTGTAGAAAGGCTATGAAAGAAGAGATAGATTCTATCACAAAACATGGTCACTAGTCTTTAGACCAGGTAATCGAGAGATAATTGGTCTAAAATGGATATATAAACTAAAACAAAATGAGCATGGGCACACTCTGAAGCATAAGGCACGACTTGTAGCCAAATGGTACTCATAGAAACCATGAGGAGATTACAGTGAAACCTTTGCACCCGTGACAAGGATGAACATTGTTAGATTGATCCTAGCTATGACAGTCTAAATAAACTACCATGTTTTCCACCTTGATGTAAAATTAGTATTTCTGAACGGAGAATTAAATGAAAAAGTGTAAGTCGAACACAGGGATTTGAAGTTCTAGAAAAATAAGTCAAAGTATATAAGTTCCAAAAGGCTCTCTACGCGCTCAAACAAGCACCGAGAGCATAGCACAACAACATTGACAAGTTCTTTCAAAAGGAAGGTTTTGATAAGAGCTTGAATGAGACAACACTATACATCAAACAAGAAAGGGGAGAAAGGGTCATTGTAAGCCTCTATGTAGATTTATTATGACTGGAACCAATTCAATCTTTGTAAAAGAATTCCAGGAAAAAATGAAACAAGATTACGAAATGCTAGACATGGGGCACCTGTCTTTTTTATTGGGGATGTAAATCAAACACCTTGAAGGCACAATTTTGCTCTCCTAGGAACGCTACATCTAGTCACTATTGGAAAATTTTCATATGGAGAATTGCAACCCGACAGATACCCCTATGTCCACTGTTGAGAAATTAAAAGATAACACTCAAGAAGAAGAAGACGGACAGTGAGGATTATTGGAGCCTAGTCGGCTCACTATTGCATCCCACTCATTTCAGGCCTGACATTTAGAATGCAGCCAACATTGTAGCCAGATTCGTGAGTAATCTCTCCAAATTTTATTTCCTAATATCCAAACGATCACTTTGCTACCTAAAAGGAACAAAGAACTATGAATTACGTTTCGGAAGAGGAGAAAACTTTAATCTCGTCGGATATTCCAACTCAGATTGGGCCGGCGACCTCCACGATAAAAAAGCACTAGTGGTTTTATCTTTTTTGCAATATTAAACACAGTGTCATGGAACTCGAGGAAGCAGCAGACGATCTCCCTCTCAATCATAAAAGTAAAGTATATGGCTCTAAACTCTGCTGCCTGTGAAGCCATCTGGCTACAAAGAATAAAAAAAGAGAAATAATGAAGAAGATGAACCAAGCGCCAAGACCCACTGCGATAATACATCCACTGTTGCCCTCTTGAAGAATACAGTGCACTATGGAAGGAGCAAACACATTGATGTCCGCTACCACTTCATCAGAGAAATCATGAAGAAGAAGAAAATAGATCTAAACTACTGCAGTACAAAGTTCCAGTTCGCGGACGTCATCCTGACGAAGCCGCTGCCTCGAGATCGATATATGGAGCTTAGGGAAAAAATGGGGGTGCTTGACGGCGTAGTTTAGGGGGGTGCCGAATGAAAACTGCGCCAAATAGACTCATGAAATCAAATGTAATAAAGAGTATTTATGCTCAATTAATATTCTGTAATGCCCAGCTGCTAACCACTACCAAACCTGATTAATGTATTAATCCAGAAGTTTCCATTAGCAACCTATAAATACCCTTGTAACTGAAGGATTAAGCATGAATGAAAACAGTAAAATCTCTACCAAGTCTTTTAAATTCTCGCTTTTCTTTGCTTTTATTAGATCAATAGAAGTATCATGGAATCTAAATCGTCAATCACTGAAATGCTTCAATCTTCCCTATCTGATGCTTAATCACACCCAATTTTTGCCACGGCTCAATCCATCCCATTACAAACCTCTCAATATCCGTTGTAGTAGATTTTCTCTACTTAAGAAGGAACCAGAGCCTAATAGAAACCCTGTAAAATAGCCTTCTTTCATTACTAAGGCATGAACAACTCTCTACAAAAGCTACCTGCATAACGTCGTCGACCATCGAAGCACAATTGCCTCGCAAGTGATATGCTTGCCCATCACTCCTGGTATGTCCCACCAGCCACTTTCTTGAGCATTCGACCTACTTCCAAGCAATTAGATTTCATAAAGAAACTTCAAATAACTATCAATAGTTCGAAGCTGTTTTTTGTTCACAGGCAACTAAGAAACTACCCAATTGGAAAACCGCTCATAACAATCCAAGTAAGAGTAATTTGGGGCCAAATGGGCAGCAAGATAACAATCACAACAACGTGCATAATTAGAAAAAAAAATATTTACATGAGGTCATTATATAAGTAGAAGCATCAAAAAGAATAAAATAAAAAGATCAAGGATTAAGTTTAGAAAATAACCCGAGCACATAAATATCAGCTGGTTCATTTGTATCTATCCACTCTTCAATATCTAAGTCACAGTGTGGAACTTTTCCTCCAACATTCCATGTCCCTATACAAATTCTACAAGAAAACTGAAATCAATTAGATGGAATCCATGTTTCATTTCTATTTGAATAAACTTTTATGGTTAGTTGCATATGGATTTATGATGCAATGAAAGGGAAAACTATGAATATAATTATGCAAAAGGTTACTTTGAAGGTTGAGACTTTTTTTCTTCTTGGAGCAGTAAAGGTGTAGCTCCAAGTGGATTGATGAAAGGAGAACAAATTGGAAATGAAGGAGAAAATTGTTTGTAACTTGCCTAACATCCTTGGAATCAATGTAATGTGATCTCAGGGTCTCAGAATTTGACCTCCTTAGCTTGCCAAAATGACCCTCTGGTATGTCATCTATATGTAAAATGTTAGCTAATCAATAAAACAGATAATAATATTTCATCTTAATTAATGCTATTAAACTAAACTACAAGATTTTTATTATTGTCCAACTGTTTCTATATAAAGAGCAGTATCTTGTAAATGTGGACCACAGGAGAAATAATCAGAAATCGTGGCGCAGCTGCAGTGGAGTATGAAATTTCCAACCAAGTAATTTTTCTTTACTGTCTGTAATTTTTTTCATTCTACTTCTGTTCTCTATAAAGATAGTAAGAGTGTTCATTAGAGGATGATCTCCAACAACTTATTTTATTTCCCTTGAGCAAATTGAACAAAGAAAACCCATTTGAACAGGGTAATATCAAAATTTATTATTCCAACGGAGTGTCTTAATCATCAGAGTACAAAATTCTTGCAAATATGATTAAAACAACATGGTCCATCAATCATCTAGATGTTTCAAAGTTTTCGTGCATTTTTTTATCTGCACAAAGAGACAAAAAACAAGAAATAGGCCAAACTGTTAAAATTTTAAAGTCAATACTAGTGATGTTGAAGAATTGAAAGTTGACTAACACAAATCAACAAAGGTGATTTCTTTCCTTTAACAAACAGTCTACAATAGAAGCTAGCAACACGGATAATCTATCAACTGTAGTTTGTTGGGTTCAGAATTCAGAATTATTAATGATCTTACTAGTCAACAGTGATATAATGGCTAGATTCAAAAGCTACTATCCAGAACACACATCAAAGAAATCAATGTCAAATGTTAAATTCAATCCGCCCATAAACACACAAAAACGAGTTAAGTGAAAGAGGAAATCCTACAGGAAGAACGAACAAGGAAATAGATTCCAAATTTGAAACAAAATTAACTATAGTTAAAAAAAAATTAAATTTTTGTACTTACCCTGTTCTTCATCTTCTTCATCTTCTTCATCAGAGTCAGCGTTGGAATCCCCCTCATCAGCGCTAAAGTCAGCCTTCTTGGTATTAAGGTGGAGCAATTTTTTGAAGATAGCCTTCGACCACGAAATCTGCGATCAAAGGAAGTATCGCAAGTTATAAAACTCGTATCAAAACTTCCCCTTTATTATTCCCCAAATAAAAAAGTGCAGAGAAGAAAAAGTAGAAGAAGAAGAATAAAGACGAAGCAATAGACAAGTATCTACATGTTACCTCTCCTTGCTTCTTGGTTGTGCTCCAGATCTGCCTCATTTTCTATAGGGTGTGTCTGTGTGCTTGTGTCTGTGAGAGAGAGAGAGAGAGAGAGAGAGAGAGAGAGATAGAGAGAGAGAGATTGTTTGAAGGCGTGTGTGTGTGTGTTTGCTGCTTCGTTTCCTCCGTTCTGTTATAATTTGTTGGATCTGAGGAAGGATTTATAGCCTTGTGACTTTGTAAGGTAGGAGACTGCGAAGTGGGGATGAGGGATTATGTGGCCGCATGTAATACTCTATTTTATTTGAGTACCATTTTTTTGCCGCCGCCACCTTTTAGGTTTACCGTTTTTTAATAAATCCGCGTTGAATTAAATTGCACCAATCTCAAAAAAAAAGGAGTAATCGTGAATTGGTGAAAGAGTTGTTGAGGATCACCCAATCTAAATTGTACCGTTTTAATCCGTGAGTTGTTGGACGCCCAAGTAGTCACAAAAAAAGAAAGCTGCTGAGACATTTTTTAACATGAAAAATCTTAAAAATTGATGAAAAATCACGTGTCTGAATCGGTGCCAACCAAACTTCCACTATTCTTTTTGTGCCGTTACAGAGTTTTCTAGAGAAATCTAAAGCCACGGACCGGCTCTCGTTACAGTTGTTAGGAGAGAGTGTGTGAACTGGTCTCGGAGGGTGATAGGTCACCACTCGCAGAGCTAAGTATTTCTTTTTATGTTGTGGGGAGTGATGCGCTCGTCGTGCTTTGATGTCCTCTCCTGGTGTTTGGAACCAGGAGCAGCTTACTTAGCACGTCCTGGTGTCTGCGCCATGGAAGCTTGGGTGGCGCGTTATGCACGTCTTATACTCTACTGCTTGTCTCCGGTTGCGCTCAGGAATCTAGAGCGGTTGACTTGTTGTCGACTGGGGGCTCGTTACTGAGTTGAGGGCGCTGGGAACGCTGAGTGTGCTGCTTGTCTGAGTGTGGTTCGGCAGTACTTTGTATGCTCTAAAGTTGGTATTGTAAACAGATGGCATTGAAGTGCGTCCTCAGAGGTTGTCGGGAAATTCAGGTGGACTGAACGCATGCTTGGAGCAGAGCACACGGAAGCGCGCCTGGAATAGAGTGTGCAGGTGTGCACGAAAATGGCGTGTGCGCGAGGGGGGCTTTGAACGGAGAGCGCTGGTGCACACATCATAGAGACTCGACATGAATCTCATGTTCTTTACACTATAGTCAAACTTCTCATGTCATAATTTTGGTGATTGTTTTAGTCTATATAGTGACTTGATTAACTTATAGACCTTACTTTCGTGACCTACTATGAAGCTTTTAGGTTGGCTCATGTATATCACTTCGGTCAGATCTTTGTTCAAGAACGCAGTCTTAACATCCATTTGATAAACAATAAAGTTCTCAATAAACACAATAGCAAAGAGGATCCTACTGGATGCTAAGTGACACACAGGTGAGTATGCATCAAAGTAATTCACCTCACTAACTTGTGTGAAACTTTCAGCCACCAGGCGTACTTTATACTTAGCTACGCTACAATCAGGATTGAGTTTCTTTTTCAAAACTCACTTACACCATATAGTTTTAGCCCATTTTGGTTTGTCAACTAACGTCTTGGTGTTGTTCTGAAGTAGATAGCTCATCTCTTCAACTATGACTTCTTTCCAGAGTAGTGAATCCTTTGATCTCATCGCGTCCTTATAGGTAGATGGAATAATCTCGATGTGGTAAGTGACAAAATCACTACTGAAGATTCTGGGAGTTCTCTCTCTCTCTCTCTCAGAAGTCCTTCGAGACTCTAGGCCACTATTGTCAACTGTAACTGAATAGGAGGTGCTCGGTACTGATTCAGGATCTTTCTCAGTAATAGTTGTTTGCATATCTGGGAGTGACATATTTTTATCTTTAAGAAATTTATCTTCAAAAAACATTGCGTCCCTAAATTCTATAATTATATTATTGGAAATGTCTAAGAATCTATTTGCAGCATTATCATCAGCACAACCTAAGTAGACACATGTGTTGGTCCTAGGTCCAAGCTTAGGCCTTCTAGGGTCTGAAACCCTAACATAAGCTATACAGCCTCAGGTCTTAAGTCTAGTTATTGTCGGGGTCTCTTAAACCAAAATTCATAGGGTGTAACTTCTAACTTAGCATGAGGGACTTTGTTCAGAATGTGATTTGTAGTTAAAATTTCTTCTCACCAATAAGCAGTAGGCATGGCAGCAGTGAGGAGCATATAATTCAACATCTCTGTTAACGTTCTATTTTTTATCTCGGCTATATCATTCTATTGAAGTGAATAAGGAGCAGTGAATTCCGCTATAATTTCTTGAGAGGCAAGGAAACATCTGAACTAACTGAACATGTATTCTCATCCTCTATCACTTATAAACTTTTTTATCTTCATGTCTAGTTAGTTTTCTACCCTGATTTTGAAAAGACAGAACCTTTCAAACACTTCATATTTAGTTTTAAAAAGAAAATGTGATAGAACCTAGAGCAGTCATCTATAAATGTTATCATATACTTCATTCCCCCTCTGGTGACAAAACTTTAAAGTCGCATATATCGGAATGTATAAGCACTATGAGTGTTATACTCCTAGTAATCACACTAAAAGGTTTTCTGATGATCTTAGTCTGAGCACACACTTCACATTTTTCAAGTTGGTTTTTAGTGTCTAATGTGATCTGTTGAGTTCTAGTTATTTTGAATATTTTTCTATAGTTCACGTGTTCTAGTCTCTCATGTAGAGTCTTAGGGCTAACTAAGTTTGTTTGAACTTGTTGAACTATCTCGTTTGCTAAACTTAGTCAGTACATCCTATTTTGGACGTATGTACATCCAAAATAGTGAGAGTTAACTGATAGTGTTACTCTGCCGCTACAAAAGATAAAAGACATGTCAGCATCACATAACAAACTTATAGACACTAAATTAGCAGTTAATGAAGAAATGAATTTAACGTTCTTTAAGGTTAAAGTCTTACTTGAGGATAGCAGCAAAGTTGCGTTCCACACCTTCAGCACGTCAGTTGTCTCGTCATTCTCCACCATCACAGACTCTCTTACAGCAGTGAGCCCTATCGTCAGATTAGCATTATTGCAAACATGGCACGTTGTCCCCGAATCCAGGTACCACTCAGTGTCGGCCTTCGCGTTTTCGATCATAGCAACAAAAACGGATGGCTCAGCAAGGCTGACCATATTGGTCTGGTTGCCTTCTTGTGGTGCTATGGTCCTTTCCTTTTTAGGGAACCTGCAATCAGATGCATTGTGTCCCCACTTATTGTGGTTGAAACACTTGCCCTTAAACTTTTTAGATTTTTTACTCGGGCCTGCAACCTGTGAGCTATTGTCGGGAGGTTTGGTCTTTTTATGATGGGACACACGTTTAGAGCTTGAAATCATGTTAGCCGCAACTTTCTGCTTGCTAATAGTTTCTAAGGCGTGCCTTGTTCTGTTCTCATTCTCAATGCGTATAAAATGCTTAAGGTCATTCAGACCAACTTGCATTTTCTTGCGATAAATTTCATTTTTGTAATTGTACCACGTGGAAGGCAATTTATAAACAATCGTGCCCGCAATAAAGCTATCGGGCAAAAAATATTTTCACTGTGCAAGGAATTAACTAAGTTTTCAAATTCCGATACCTGAGGGAGAATGGCTTTCTCCTCTGTACAACCCGTATTCGTCGAGAGCGGGTCCTACCACAGCCAAGTCAGTAGGAGTCAAAGTCAACATTCAAGACCGCGGAAGGCCTGGCGAGTATAGGCGAGCTTCCCTCGCATACTCGCCAGGGAGGCGACTAGGCGAGATACTCGCCCAACCCGTGCGAGCTCTTCTGGAAGTCGCCTGGTCGCCAGGGGGTGGGGTATAAATAAGACCCCCCCCCTCCCCTTGCCTTGGCCTATAAATAGGACCCCAGGGGTACGAGAGAGAGGACTGGAAATCCTTGGCAGGATACTCGCGCGTTTCAAGATATCGGCTTAGTCTTCAGATTCTTTTTCCTTGGAGCGATTCGCGACTTTGCGATCTTGCCAGATAGCCTCTCTCGTATCCAGTTCGGCCATTCTTGGTTGAGAAAGGGTTGCTCCTTACGAGCATCCGGGTACGTGGTGGGTCCT
This sequence comes from Platanthera guangdongensis, assembly GCA_039583875.1. Taxonomy (NCBI): domain Eukaryota; kingdom Viridiplantae; phylum Streptophyta; class Magnoliopsida; order Asparagales; family Orchidaceae; genus Platanthera; species Platanthera guangdongensis. The sequence continues at coordinate 186,604,946 of CM077159.1, forward strand.
TCCTGCCGCAACATCTGGGGTCCTGTTTGACCTGTTCCTTCTTTCTGGTCACCCTAGCCGTCCGATCTAGCTTCTGAGCCAGTAACCTTAGGCAGCTTTGATCCGATTTCTAAGGTTAGGAATTTTTTGGCTTCAACACTTGGTGCGGTGAGCGTGGACAGCAGCCAAGGAGGAAAGTTTGGAAGTTGAGTGTGATGGCCATAAGTGGCGAGCAAGGCGGGTTGGTCGGCAACTCGGCATCAGGAGGAGACGTCGCGCGAGGTGGCGAGTTTGTAACAGTGGCCGCATTTGAAGAGTTCGCGAGGAAGATCGAGCAAACCATTCTCACTGGTTTCGCTCAGCGCCCAGAGGTCACGGCGACTTCTCCTCGTCGCCTGACGCCGCTAGAAGAGGAAGCGCCGCCGAGGCGAGCTGGAAAGGAGCCCTCTTGGGCAAGGGAAGAGCGACCAATGCAGTCGCGACTTTATCCGGCGAGTAGCCAGGGGGTCCGTTTCCGGGATCCAATGTCGCCGGCGAGATTCAAAGATACTCGCCAATGCAACGATTATGACGTCTCCAGCGAGGATGAAACTCGTCACCGCCAGGGAGGGAGGAGCCCCTTCTGTGACGAGATCCTCGCTGCCCCAGTTCCAGAAGGGTTCAGGGAACCTGTTCTTACTTACTACTCCGGCAGAGACGGTCCTGTGAGACACCTCTAATGGTTTGAGGACGTCGTCTCCATTCGCAATATGTCTGATGCCTTCACGTGCAGGTTCTTCTCCATCACCCTCAGAGGAAATGCTCGGGATTGGTTCCATCAACTGCCGGCAGGGTCTGTATATTGCTTCTCAGATTTGCGTCGGGGCCTTATGGTAAGTTTTGCGACTTCGAAGAAGAGGAAGAAGGAAGCGACAGCACTCTTCAAAATCGTCCAAGGGCAACACGAGAGTCTGGGACACTACATCGACCGCTTTCAAGAGGAAATTTTAGAGGTGGAGGAGGTGGACAGTTTCACCCTGATGGTGGCTCTTAAGTTCGGGTTGAAGCAAGGTTTGTTCAGTCTGGAGATGGGGTCCAATCCCCCGAGATCCTTCGAGGAGATGACAGAGAAGGCGAATACTTTTGTTCGCGGAGAAGAGAAGAACAAAGACTTCTTAGCAAGGCTAGATGGAGAGATTGCGATGGAAAGGGGGAGAGCAGGACCTTCGGGGTCGAAGTCGAGGAGGACGCCGGAAAGGAAGGAGGAAAGGAAGAAAGAAGAGCCAAGAAGGGAAGAGAGGAGGAAGAGGGAGGAACCCAGGAGGGTTGAAGATAGGAGGCAGGAGCGGCCTCGAAGACGGGAAGAGATAAGACCGGTGGAAGCTCGAGAAAGAGGAAGGGAGGAAAGGCGATTCCAGTATCCAGAGAATCGCCCCCGATGGAGACCAGCGAGACAGCAGTATCAAGAAGACAGGAGGAACGAAAATCGGCAGGAGGGAGGACGAGGAGGAGGAAGAAGGGAGACAATGGTCATCGCTCGCCACGACAACAAGCGGCGTCGGAGGGAGCAGCGAGCGATGCGCCAGGAGGCAGCAATTCCCCTTTACTGCGATATTCATCGAGTAGAGGGGCACGGGACCTTGGCTTGCCCCGAATTTTGGGAAGCAAGGAGAAGGCTGGAGGCAGGAGCAGCAGAAAGAGAGCAGCAGAGGCAGGAGGCCCCGGTTGGGCAGGTGGCATTTCAAACTCCGGCAAGAAGAAGGAATGAAGACCGAGTTGACCTCGGAACTCGCGGGGAAGTGATACATGGCCCATGAGGTGGGCATGTAGGAGTGATCAATGGAGGGGCCGGGCTTGGAGCTTCCCGTAAGGGGAGTCTTCACCAGATCTATCGGAAGAACGTCGTTTCGACGTCGCAGACCCCGCCGCCATTAGAAGAAATCACCTTCTCGGAAGAAGATATGTTGGGGAATGAGAACCCTTTCCATGACGCCCTGGTGATCGAAGCTGCCATCGAGGACTTCACCGTCGACCGAATCCTCGCGGATAACGGAAGTTCGGTGAATGTCATCTTCAAGAGAACTTTTGCTGGACTGCAAGTGGAAGCGTCCCGAGTCCAGGCTGCAGATGGACCACTCTTTGGCTTCTCAGGAGAGAAGAAAGAGGTGGAGGGAGCAGTGGAGCTGCTGGTCACGCTCGGGGGGACTTCGATTCGATGCCGCTTTATCATCGTCGACGCACCTAGTGGGTACAACGTCATCTTCGGGCGGCCTCCTATCAACTACTTCAGGGTCGTTCCGTCATCTTATCACCAGTGCCTGAAGTACTGTCGCGGAGATGTGCAGATCAGGATCAGGGGAGATCCCAAGGCCTCCAGGGAGTGCTACTTGAATGTCGTCAGCACCATCAGCTGGATGGGTGACGCGGAAAAGCTGGAGGAGTTGCTGGAGAAGGAGGAAGGGATGTGTGCTGCTGAGGAGGTGGAGGAGATAGAAGTGATCTCTCAAGGGGGAGAATCGGGACTGCTGAAGGTGGGAGGATCCTTGTCGCTTGGGGGGAAGATGGAGATGGTCGCTTGTCTGCAAGACAACGTTGATGTCTTTGCATGGAGCGCCGCCGAGATGTCAGGAGTGGACGTCGATGTAGCTTGTCATCGCCTCAACCTGGATCCCGCGGCGGCTCCGGTTCGACAAAAGCAGAGGAAGAGCGCCACCATGCTAGCCGAGCCGATAAGGGAAGAGGTGGAGAAGTTGCTGAAAGCAGGGTTCGTCTCGGAGATCCAGTATCCAGGCTGGGTATCCAATGTTGTAATGGTGAAGAAGCCTGGAGGAGGCTGGCGATTATGTATCGATTTTTCCATGTTAAATAAAGCTTGTCCGAAAGATTGCTACCCCTTGCCTCAAATCGACGCGTTGGTTGATTCCGCCGTCGGGTTTCCTGTGATGAGTTTTCTTGATGCCTTTTCAGGATATCATCAGATCCGGATGCATCCCCCCGACTGCCGGGACGTCTCTTTCATAACCAGCGACGGCTGTTATAGCTACAAGATGATGCCCTTCGGGCTCAAGAATGCAGGCGTCACTTACTAGAGGATGATGGATCAGATCTTCAAAGGGCAAAAGGGGCGGAACCTGGAGGTTTATGTTGATGACCTCCTCGTCAAGAGCAAGAGCGTTGCGGAGCACATAACAGATCTGGTAGAGACCTTTGCCACCCTGAGGAAGTACAAGATGCGACTCAATCCGGCCAAGTGCGTTTTCGGTGCGGGAAGAGGGAAGTTTCTAGGTCACCTCCTTACTCCCAGGGGGTGGAGCCCAATCCAGACAAGGTAAAGGCAATTCTGGAGATGTCATCGTCGCGCGACCCTAAGGAAGTCCAAAGGCTGACAGGAAGGCTGGCAGGCCTCAGTCGTTTTTTGTCTAAGGCAGGGGAGAAGTGCTCTCCGTTCTTCAAAACCCTTCGGGGAAATCAGAAATTCGAGTGGACATCGGAGTGCGAGGAGGCTTTCGGAAAGCTCAAGCAACAACTAATCCAAGCTCCTCTCCTCCAAGGGCCACGGGATAATGAAGATCTCTTCTTCTACTTAGGAGTTGGAGCAGAAGCGGTTAGTTCGGTGCTGGTTCGGGAGGAAGGCAAGAGGCAACTTCCCATCTACTATGTTAGCAGAGTGCTGCGACAGGCGGAGACGAGGTATCCAATCCTGGAGAAGCTGGTGTTTGCTTTGGTGGTTTCGGCTCGAATACTACGCCCATATTTTCAAGCTCACTCCATCCGGGTCGTCTTTGATCATCCTCTAAGGAGTATCCTGGATGGAGTGGAGCACTCTGGCAGGTTGGCAAAGTGGGCAGTGGAGCTTTGCGAATTCGATATTTCCTACTCTCCAAGGGTAGCAATCAAGGCACAGGCGGTGGCAGATTTCCTTGCCGACTTCTCGACCGAAGTGGAGGTAGAGAAAGGCTCTTCTAACACCGTGTCCTGGAAGATGTTCGTGGATGGAGCTTCGGTCCGATACTCTATGGGAGTCGGAGTCGTGCTCGTCAGCCCTCAAGGAAGCAGGATCGAGCAGGCAGTGGAAATCCATTTTCCAGTTACCAACAATCAAGCGGAGTACGAAGCCATGGTGGCCGGCTTGCGTCTCGCCAAGGAGTTGGGGATTAAGGACATCAGGGCGTTCACCGACTCGATGGTAGTTGCTTCCCAGATTAGAGGCGAGTTCGAGGTGAATGACCCGATTTTGCGACGGTACTTGATCAAAGTGAAAGGTCTGATCGGGGGATTTCATTCTTTCTTCGTCGAGCACGTACCCCGAGAGAAGAATTCAGAAGCTGACTATCTTGCCAAATACGGTCCCCGGGCTGGGGGAATCGTGACTGAGCTTTTCTGACCGTCCATCGAGGAAGGGGAGATGATGGAGATTGAGCAAAGGGCATCTTGGAGAGATCCATTCATTTCATTTCTAACGACGGGACAGATACCAGCCAGCGAAGGAGACCAGAGGAAGTTTCGCTACAAAGCCGCTTACTATTTGCTTCAAGAAGGAGAACTCTACCGGAAAACCATCTCCGGTCGTTTAGCCCGGTGCCTGTCAGAGGTTGAAATACCTCGTGTCCTGGAGGAGATTCACTCAGGAGAGTGCGACAGTCACTCGGGAACTAGTACCCTTGAGCAAAGGATTATAAGGCATGGGTACTTCTGGCCCAACATTAGGAAAGATGCAGAGACTTTCTCAAAAAAGTGCCTCCAGTGCCAGCTCTTCGCGCCTCTCCAATTACAGCCAGCTCAGCACCTTCGCTCGATCACAGCTCCATGGCCCTTCGTCATCTGGGGGATGGACTTGATCGGCCCTTTCCCTCAGGCCAGCGGACAGAGGAAGTTCGTGCTAGTTATGATCGACTACTTCTCCAAGTGGATCGAGGCAAAGGCCCTAGCCAAGACCACGTAGCAGATCGTGAAGAATTTCATTTGGGGAGAGATCGCATGCAGGTTCGGGATTCCCCTGGCCATCGTCACCGACAACGGGCCACAGTTCGCTAGTTTGGAGTTAGAGGATTTCTGCAAGCAACTAGGGACGGACCTTCGATTCGCCTCTGTGCATCATCCTCGCAGCAATGGACAAGTGGAAGCGGCCAACAAGTTGATCATCAATCTTCTGAAAAAGAAAGTCACCAACTTGAAGGGCAATTGGGCGGAACAACTACCCTCGGTCCTCTGGGCTTTGAGAACAACTCCAAACTCGGCCACGGGGGAAACTCCTTTCAAGCTATCCCACGGGTCTGAGGCACTCATCCCAGTAGAATTCGAGGTGCGGAGCCCGAGGGTTATAGCAGCTGAAGACGGCGACGAGGAATGGCGCTTAGAGAACGAGGACGCCCAAAGACTCTCACTGGATTTCGTGGAAGAGCTTCGTGACTTGGCTTCTATCCGCCAAGAGGAGATCAAACGGCGCATGGCGAAGCACTTCGACAAAAATGTCCGTCTAAAGCATTTTCTCACCGGAGACCTGGTTATGAAAAAGGTAGACGCTGCAGGAAGGGGAGCCACAGTGGGCAAGCTGCATCCGAATTGGGAAGGTCCCTTCATTATTCAAGAAGTCTTGGCCGCCGGAGGCTATTATCTCCAGGATCAGGTTGGAGAGCAGCTGGGAGGTACTTGGAGCGGGGATGACCTGAAAAGGTTCTATCCTTAGCGGCCGATGATGTACTTTGTTTATATGTTTTTACATATATACAATGGCAGCTTTTCTTTTTCTATCCATCTTGTGTTTTGTCGCAAACTTTTTGGGAACTTAAGGTTTTACTTCAAAGTCGATCCAAGAAGCTGGCAGTCAACTTGTCCCCCCTAGATAGCCCAGTTCGGACGATGGTACGATGCCTCGGGATATAAGCGTCCTGGTAAGACCGGACCCCTGCATTGACGGCCGAGATCGGCTCCCCCCTTGCATGTCGGCCTAGCTACTCCTGACTGCATCTCTCCTCCGACTGGAAGAACTAGCGGGAACAGGTCTAGACCCCAACCTCTCGGATTGGAGGAAGCGTCAACTAGGGTCAGGATAGGCCCAAGGGAGTATGTTAGTCGCGAGTGCGTCCCGGAGGACCCTCGGAAAAACATAACCCCTCACCTGCACTTTGGCGCTTATGGCCAGTTGGCAGAGCTAAAAGCGACCGCGGCAGTTGGATCGGGAAACGTGTCTCCATCCTGTTTCTTGTGGATAGCCCAGTTCGGACGATGGGACGATGCCCCGGGATATAAGCGCCCTTGTAAGACCGGACCCCTGCATTGACGGCCGAGATCAGCTCCCCCCTTGCAAGTCGGCCTAGCTCCCCCCGACTGCATCTCTCCTCCGACTGGAGGAACTACAGGAACAGGGTTGGACGCCGACCTCCCAACTCGACGTCTTCTAGATCGTCGTTCGATTTCTGTTTTCTTCTTCCTTGAAGAGGCGCTTAATCCATTTTCAAACTCTTGAAGCAACAGGAAAAACAACGTTCAAGCCCTTGAGTGGCAGGTCCTGGTAAGTCCAAGTCCCTGCACGAGCTCCTCTCCTGCACATTGGCAGCAGACCTCCTCGAGGGAGATCAAGTCCTTGAGTGGCAGGTCCTGGTAAGCCCAAGTCCCTGCACGAGCTCCTCTCCTGCACATTGGCAGCAGACCTCCTCGAGTGAGATCAAGTCCTTGAGTGGCAGGTCCTGGTAAGTCCAAGTCCCTGCACGAGCTCCTCTCCTGCACATTGGCAGCAGACCTCCTCGAGTGAGATCAAGCCCTTGAGTGGCAGGTCCTGGTAAGTCCAAGTCCCTGCACGAGCTCCTCTCCTGCATATTGGCAGCAGACCTCCTCGAGTGAGATCAAGCCCTTGAGTGGCAGGTCCTGGTAAGTCCAAGTCCCTGCACGAGCTCCTCTCATGCACATTGGCAGCAGACCTCCTCGAGTGAGATCAAGTCCTTGAGTGGCAGATCCTGGTAAGTCCAAGTCCCTGCACGAGCTCCTCTCCTGCACATTGGCAGCAGACCTCCTCGAGTGAGATCAAGCCCTTGAGTGGCAGGTCCTGGTAAGTCCAAGTCCCTGCACGAGCTCCTCTCCTGCACATTGGCAGCAGACCTCCTCGAGGGAGATCAAGCCCTTGAGTGGCAGGTCCTGGTAAGTCCAAGTCCCTGCACGAGCTCCTCTCCTGCACATTGGCAGCAGACCTCCTCGAGGGAGATCAAGTACTTGAGTGGCAAGTCCTGGTAAGTCCAAGTCCCTGCACGAGCTCCTCTCCTGCACATTGGCAGCAGACCTCCTCGAGTGAGATCAAGTCCTTGAGTGACAGGTCCTGGTAAGTCCAAGTCCCTACACGAGCTCCTCTCCTGCACATTGGCAGCAGACCTCCTCGAGTGAGATCAAGCCCTTGAGTGGCAGGTCCTGGTAAGTCCAAGTCCCTGCACGAGCTCCTCTCCTGCACATTGGCAGCAGACCTCCTCGAGTGAGATCAAGCCCTTGAGTGGCAGGTCCTGGTAAGTCCAAGTCCCTGCACGAGCTCCTCTCCTGCACATTGGCAGCAGACCTCCTCGAGGGAGATCAAGCCCTTGAGTGGCAGGTCCTGGTAAGTCCAAGTCCCTGCACGAGCTCCTCTCCTGCACATTGGCAGCAGACCTCCTCGAGGGAGAACAAGTCCTTGAGAGGCAGTTCCTGGTAAGTCCAAGTCCCTGCACGAGCTCTTCTCCTGCACATTGGCCACAGACCTCCTCGAGTGCGATAGAGTTAGATCAAGCTTCCTGGAGGGACAGTGCGAGCAGTATTGGGGCGAGCAGGCATGCAGGCAGCGATGAGTATGCGAGTATGGCATAGCAAAAATGCGAGTATGGTGTGGCGAGTATCTACGGGGAATGCCAGGGTGCGAGCTGTGAAGGACTAATACGGGAACGCGAGTACCAGCTAGGCGACTATCAACAATGTCGTCGTGCGAGCACAGGGCGCGGGCACTCGTTCTCCCCGAGCCTATGAGCCTAGCGAGTATCATCCACCAACCAGCATGCGAAAAGGAAAAAGGCGACAATGTGGTAATTCATACTTGCATTGATATATCAAAAATTTTACAAATATTGGTTACAAAAATTTCACTAGAGGCAATGACAAGCGAGTAGGAAGAATATCAGCGAGCAACTAGGACTCATCGTCGCCAGTATCTGGTCGATATTCCTCATCTCCAATATCGACATCATCTTCGTCGCCGCTTTCCTCGCTTTCCTCCTCGCCGCTACCGCTGCTGCTACTGCCGTCGCTGCTGTCAGAGCCTGACGATGTCGGAGGCAGGCGATCTGGCGAGACCGTCTCGGCGAGTAACTCAGGGATAAGTTCGTCGACCGTGAACTCCTTCTCCCCTTCGTCGAGTTTCCCGCTAAGCCTCAGCCTCGCGAGGACCACGTTGCATGTCGCACGGGCTATCTCGCGGCGGACAGACGACCTCTCTTCCCACAGGATGCGAGATCGCTTGATGGCGTAATGGGGATCGTCCTCCGGGCGCGGCTGAGGAGCAGAGGAACTCGCGCCGGCTTCCAAAATCGACAGGCGAGATTCCATCTCGGCCGCGCGAATCTGGGCTGCCTCCAAATCAGCCCGAGCTTTGGCGAGTTCCGCCTCGTACTCAGAGAGCTTTTTGGCGGTCTCTATCTCGGCAGCCTGCGACAAACCACGAATTCAGCCAAAGCGTTCACAAGACATCAACATCGCACGTAAAGGCGACATACCTCATAACCTCGCCAGCGAGTGGATTCCATGCCGAGATTGATCGTCTTCTGACTGACGATCTTCAAGGCCTGTGTCCTCTCCAGAATTCTCCTCGCCGCAAAGTGATTTAGCTTGACGGCTCGGGCGAGCGAGCAGGCCGCTTGCTGGGCAAGTTCCTCCTCGCTGAGATCTAGCATAGCCTCAGCGTCGCCTCGCCCGTACATCGCATGGAGGATGGCGAAGGCCTCCCCCTTATCCTCCCCCTCCTCCGCCCAAGAGGGAAGGTTGGTGCTCAGCGTCACCAGATGCTCGTCAGGTGCCCAGGTCACCAGAGGGCGACCATAGGCGACCACCGCGTCAAGCCCGAAGTTGAAGTTGGGGTGGAAGTGGGGAAGCCGAGCGTGGAGCGGCGAGTCCTGGTCATCAGGAGGTGGCGAGGACACCTTTTGTTTCTTGGTCGCGGGACCCGGCGACCTGGCTTTGCCTTTACCCTTGCCCTTGGCGATCTTTTTCTTCTCACCAATATCAGCTGGCGAGTTGGGCTCAAGTAGCGAGGTGGTGATCCCTTTGGCTGAAGGAAGCGGCCTGGCCGGGAGCTCGTTCGGTTCTGCAAAAGACCGAGTAGTATAAGCAAGCGATTATTGGGGCGAGTATGATACCGACTTTCCCTGCTGAGATTTACCTTCGTTGTAGTGGACTTCGAGCAGTGTGTTGACGTTTAGTCGCCAAAAGATGACATCGAACCGGCGACCTCGGAACGTGTCGACAAGTTGCTCGCGCGCGCCTTCCAATATCGGTGGAAGGAAGGCGACATCGGCGGGCTGGTGCGGCCTTCCCTGTACGTCGCCAAAGTCGCCCTCGACAATGACTAGTTGCTCGCTCCACTTGTGAACTTTGTTGGCCGTCCCCACCAGGGTGCATACGTGGCTGCTGAAATAGACCACGCCCTCGGGGGTCGCGGCGAAGGCAAATATCTTGCGGAATACGGAGAGATCAAAGATGATCCTCTCCTCGCGCAGGTAGCAAAGAAACCCCATGATGATGGCAACACCGTTGGGGTTGATTTGCGCGGGGACTATGCCGAAGTATCGTAGGATGTCGCAGGCCGGCGTCGAAGTGTCGAAGAGGAAGGACAAGCGCGCCCTCGATAAAAGTGTTAAGTCGCTCGCTGCGGGCCGGGAGTCTGGCCGAGTATCCTTCGGGAAGGAGTCTTTCCCTAAAATTTTCTAAGTCGCGCACACTGGTGGACGACTTCTTAAAAGCCGCATCCGCAAAGTTGGCGGCATGGGTTTGGCGGCGAGCGCTTGCGTCATCTCCAGCCATCCTGCGAGTTTTGAAGAGGAGAAGAAGGAAGAGATGGCGAGTAGCAAAACAAGTCGCACAACGCGAGCAGGAAACGATACTCGCGAGTTAGGAGGACAAAAGCGCAACAACGTACTTATGTCCTACCTACCCCCTCTATTTATAGGCGCCAGGGGAGGGGGTTATACGATCCTTACGGCGAGTATCAAACAAATCGCGCTTTGAGCGAGTAAGTCAACGCGTTGCGTAAGTCGCATAGACCAGAGGGTGCATAATCGCTTAAACATCGAAAACAGGGAAAAACAAATTAATAATCGTACGAAGTCTAAGCTCGCTTATTACAGGCCAGAAAATGTTTGTCAAAATCGCACTGTGGCGAGTTCCAAATAAAAGAAAACATTCTAAGGCCTAGGCCTCTCTGGGGGATGGGGATGTCGCCCGGCCCAACCCATCTCGCGTGCTCGCTGGAAATGCTCCGTCGCCACCGCTATCGCATCATCACCAAGCCGCAGCTGCTCCTCCATCCTCGACAACCTGCCAACAGAGCCCATACTCGCTCGTATGCCGGCGACCTCTTCAAGAACGAGCTGGAGGTGATGATTGTTGATCGCGAGCTGACGATCATTCTCCCTTACCATGTGGAAGCGGGATTCATAGCTCTCCAGTGTACTCTTGAGCTCTTCCATTTTCGACATCCGCACTTCCAACGATGATATTCGGCGATGAGGCTCACAAATCGCCAGCTGGTCAAACTTGCTCTCCAGCTCCAAGTAAGCGCGAGCAGCCGCACGGCGATATTCCATGCCCGGCAGACTCATGACGTCGATGAAAGCCGCCCCTGGAGTCGTCGGTCGATCTGACATCAAACAAAAAGTCGCCAGAATTAGACGTAGATGCATAACAACCATGTGCACATCAATAGCGACACATACCGCTGCGAGGAGACCTGGATCGGCGAGGAGATCTCGATCGATGAGGAGGGGATCCGCGCGTTGGCTCATCTCGTCGGCTTGACGATGGCCCACCAGCGAGCTCGGCTGCCTTGCCTCGCCCGCGCCCCCCTTGTCCAGGGTCCACGTTCCTTGGCCGGAAGTAGCTCGGCTGCGGCTTTACCGGCTTAACACCCGCGGGATGTGATGAAGAAGGCGGAGGGAGCGACAAACTCGTCGGCGGCGGAGGATTCTTCGGCGGGGGTGGAGGAAGTCGCGTCGTGGTAACTTGAGAAGGCGCGATCAGAGGCGGTGGCGGCGGCAAGGATACGGTCACCGATTGGATGGTGGCGATATTGGTAAGCGGCGGCGGCGGGGGTAAAGAGGAGCTCGCCTCGGGTAGAGAGGACCTCACCAGAGGCAGCGAAGAACTCGCGACGGGCAGGGCGGAATTCCTTGCAGGTACCCCAGAACTCGTCGGGAGACCCTTGCTCGCCAGTGTCTTACTCGGCGGAGGGTTCTTCGACGACGGCTCCTTGCTCGCGGAGGGAACCGAGGCCTCGCCCGTCCTTTTTGAGGCGATATTTATCCGCACTGTGTGAGCAGTCTTCACTTGCCCAGCGGCGGGAAGGGCGACGAGCGGCACGGAGCTCAACGGGACGACATTCAAAGCCGCGTCCAAACCTCCCGTGGGAGAATCTGCGAGTAACACGGTCCGGTCAGCAAACAATAGAAAAACGTCAGAATGAGAAATCTAGGCAGAAAGACAACCTCACAGGTCGACGATTTCCACCTGCTGAGGCGTCGAAGTGGAGGCGAGTTCCGAGGCAGTGGAAGTGGCGAGTTCAGGAATGTTTAGCGAGTCGAGGAGACTCGCATCAGAAACGGCGACATTGGGAATGTCGTCGAGTCCCAAGTCGCTAAGCAACTGCTGCGTGCTGGTAGAGAGCACGGGATTAATGGTGGGGGGCATAGGGCGAGAAAGGGGCGGCCGCGAGGTATCATCACCAGAGGCGGGTTTGTTCTTGGATTTCTTTGCCTTTTTCCTCTTGGGCGGAGGCAAGTCGGCTGCGGCATCCTCTTCGCGCGGTCGCTTTGGTTTAGCGACTCCGATGGCGCTCGTCAACGCAGCAAGACTGTCACGGAGGATCTTCTCGGCGTCCGACATTAAGCGCGAGTTATGAAGAACCGACTAAAGAACTAGCCCCCCCCCCCCCCTATTTATAGAGATCGGCAGGCAGTCACAAGAGGCGAGCAACAGAGATACTCGACAGAGCAGCTCGCCGAATAGGTGTTGGTTGTTTCTTTCTGAGCTCTGATGTCGCTCCGAAAGAGCGAGGATTGTGTACAACCCGTATTCGTCGAGAGCGGGTCCTACCACAGCCAAGTCAGTAGGAGTCAAAGTCAACATTCAAGACCGCGAAAGGTCTGGCGAGTATAGGCGAGCTCCCCTCGCATACTCGCCAGGTAGGCGACTAGGCGAGATACTCGCCCAGCCCGTGCGAGCTCTTCTGGAAGTCGCCTGGTCGCCAGGGGGTGGGGTATAAATAAGACCCCCCCCCCCTCCCCTTGCCTTGGCCTATAAATAGGACCCCGGGGGTACGAGAGAGAGGACTGGAAATCCTTGCCAGGATACTCGCGCGTTTCAAGATATCGGCTTAATCTTCGTATTCTTTTTCCTTAGAGCGATTCGCGACTTTGCGATCTTGCCAGATAGCCTCTCTCGTATCCAGTTCGGTCATTCTTGGTTGAGAAGGGGTTGCTCCTTACGAGCATCCGGGTACGTGGTGGGTCCTTCCTGCCGCAACATCTGGGGTCCTGTTTGACTTGTTCCTTCTTTCTGGCCACCCTAGCCGTCCGATCTAGCTTCGGAGCCAGTAACCTTAGGCAGCTTTGATCCGATTTCTGAGGTTAGGAATTTCCTGGCTTCAACATCCTCGTCAAACGTGAAGGAATGAAACTTATCCATCATGTGTGCTTTAGACAGGTCCTCCTGCCTGAAGTGCTCCTCCAGTGTCTCTCAGATCTCCTTGGCAGTCTTCATCTTGATGTGCGTCTTTGTCATGCTGGAGGATAGATAGTTTAGCAGGTAGTCGTGGCAGAAGTCCTCAACATGAACCCATTGTGCCTCATCATCAGTCTCTATAACGTTGACACGATCAGACTGGACTGTGTAGAACACATTCAGGTACTTCATCACAAATTGTGTATTCAGCTTCCAATCGTTAAACTCTGTCGCAGTGAACTTTTCCAATTTGAGCATCGAAACTGGAGACGAGAAATTGCTCCCCTTCATCATTGTGATGGAGACGATGAGAAAAAGCATAGGAGCAGCAAGCACTGAACTGCAGCAGGAAGTCTCAACGCCATATATGCCCACTCAACGCCAGACAGGCCCACTCGACGCCAAACAGGGTCACTCGATGCCAAACAGGCCCACTCGACGCCAAACAGGGTCACTCGATGCCAGACAGGCCCACTCGACGCCAAACTGGTCCACTCGACGCTAGGAGCTTGGAGTCGACGCTTGGAGAAGCACACAATGCCTGAGCTAGTTCATTGGACACACACGGCTCCTGGAGCTGCACTCGACGCCTGGAGCTGAACTCGACGCACTCAACACCAGGAGCTGCACTCGACGCACTCGACCCCGGGGCTGAACTCGACGCCAGGGCTGAACTCGATGCATGCGCAGGCACTCAACGCCTGGGCTAGGATTTAGGGTTGGCCGAAGGTCCCAAAACCATAGGAAAGCAGCGGCTCCACAAAATAATCTACCAGGCAGCGGCGGCTCCAAAAAACTAGAAGAGGAGCAGCGGCGAAAAACTACCCCCCTACGATTTCGGCGGCGGCTGGATCGACGACCTACAGGGGAGAGACGATGACGGGAAAAATTTCCCGATCTCTTCGGAAGGCGGCGGATCTAATCCACGATCGAGCAGCAGGGGCGCAGTCCTCCTCCCTAATCTCGATCGAGCGTCGGGGAATCGTTCTTTTTTTGTGAAATCGGCTGCTCTGACTGAATCGCACAGGAACGGGATGTACCGAGCGGTTAGGGCAAAAACTTTGAGAATGATAGTGTCGCTTGAAACATCCGGATGGTGATCAAAGTGGAATTCCATTTCCGTTGCCCTTAGGTTGGCATAAATAGGCAAATCCTAGGAGTATCTACGGGTATCGGATATCTGTGCATCTGAACCGACCCGTTAAGACTATGAACCCGTTAATTGTCCAAATATACATTAGCATGGTTGTGCTCATGTTCAAACATCAATGGCTCCCAATACTAAGCTCATCAATCCGAGGGGTGCACTCATATCTAATCCAACCAAATATCCTTCTATTGTTGGCACCTATTACAAGCACAGATTTAAACTTGAGGAATTTTAGTTTTATTCTTGCACAAATTTTAGGGTTGTTAAGGGTTTCTCATAGCTTCTATTTTGTTGAAGAGCTTGAGGAATTGTGTGGGAGAGTAAGAGTGTGGATGGCCGGAACTTGAGGATTTGTGGGGGTCCTCAACTTATATCATTCAAGGATTTTTTATCATTTCATCAATTTTTTTTATGAGGGTCCATTATATCACTAATGATTATTTTTGGGCATTGTTGTGTGAATATTGAAATGGTCTCCTTATTAATTATAATTGATATGCAAATAGCATCTTGATATGTACATAGCAATATTGAATTGTACTTAACCGTTGGATGCACATTATCATTAATTATTGATGTGTTTGTAACATCACTCTAAAAAATAATTTTTTAAATTTAAGCATTGGTGTGCACATAACCTCCCTAGGTGAGCAATTAACAATTCCCTCGAAATATAATTCGGTAGACTAGACCCAAAAGTGTCACGATCAAGATCCTCTTCATTTCATGGCTGAAAGTAACTTCATCTTAATCCAACCCCTCATACTAATTGGGCTATTAAATATCTACGTTCACATGACCAAACTGTCCTTACTGAAGTGAGCGATCACTACTGGATTTGGATCCCCTCCATTTCAAATGAAACGGAGGGGATCCATTTCAAATTTAATGGACAAGATCAGTCCAAAAAATATTTAGTGGACATGTTTTTTTGAATAAAAAATATAAAAGGATGAAAAAACAGAATCTGTCGGATCAAAAAACGGATCATCGTGTCCGTGAAATGGATCCTCTCCATTTCTCGTCCGAAATGGATCCTCTCCATTTCTCGTCCGAAATGGAGAGGATCCTGATATACCACTACATAAGAAGCACATCCGTTGTTAATCTCAAACAAGAAATCATCAGGCGAGCCACTAGCTACAACCCGGGTCCGGGGAGGGTAAAGTGCAGCGCGATCCGACGGTTGCGAGCCATTGCACTTTACCGATCCGATGGATGCGAGAATGCTGAGATGCGTGCACATCTCAGCGCACACATCTCAAAGTGAATTAATATGTGCACACATCTCCGCGCGAGCTAAGATAGACTGGCAGCCGTCGAATCGTCTGCACTTTACCGTGCAGTGCATTCCTAGCTGCACTTTATCCTCCCCCGACCCGCTACAACCCAAGCACGTTATCAAAGCATTGAGCCAGCGATTCCGTGTGCCGTGCAGCTATAAATATGCATGATCACAGCAACTTTTTTATGAAATCGTAATAATCGCTTGGTAGTGGCAGTGGGGGAAACTTTGGACGTGGCAAAATGATGCCACTTTTTTGACTTTTTGTACCCACGAGGGTTGAAAGATCTCGTCCAACTGATCTGCGTTGTATTATGATCAGGCATTCTCTTAGCCGTTGATTTAACATTAAGATCTGCACTCAGTTTCTGTTTAAATGTCGCCACTAACAGCTACTCAATAATTCACTTGTATTGTCTAGAGTCAAATGTCTATAGAAAATGCCGAATTTTTATTGTTTGAATTTTAAATGTTTGTTTCCACATTTATATTTAACAAGTGAAGCTGTGTTGTGGCAGTACTCCGGCGTGGCCGCTTGAAATTTAGGGATGCAAATGAGTGGAGCTCGAGTCGAGCGCAAAATTTTTAAACTCGAGCTCGAGCTAATCTTTTCGAGCTCTCGACCTCGTCGAGCTAATTTTGTCCTTGTTCGAGCTTGAGTTCAATGCTTGCTTATCGAGCTCGAGCTTCGAGCTGCTCACGAACTTTTTAGCTGATAAGCCTGATTTTCTGTATATTTTAAAAAAAATAAAAAAAAATAGGAATAAAAAGCTCGCGAGTCGGCTCGCGAGCTCATGAACAATAATATTCGGGCTTAAGCTCGACCTCGTCAAGCTCGAGCTTCACAGGCTCAAGCTCGTGTATTTCTGCTCATGCTTGTCTGTTCTTGAGAAAACGAGCTCCGAACAAAGGTACGAACATCGGGTGCCCGAGAGCACATGAGTTTGGACAAAGGTATTGCCCATGCCAAAATACTGTCACAACTACACGAGCGGTGGAGTCAACCATCACTCATACTTAGTTGGCCTAATTACTTAGGCTTCGTTTGGGGGGACTTATTTTCAGCGGTCAAGCGGTTACGAGCGCAAGTACCGGACCTTAATTAAGGTCCGGTACATGCGGTCGTAACCGCTTGACCGCTGAAAATAAGTCCTCCAAACGGAGCCTTAGTCTCCGTGCGTTTGGCACGGTGGTGACGGTCGTAAACGCATGGGTTAAATCGTCTTTCATTAAAAAATACTTGGCAAACATCATGCATTTGAACATAAAAGTGAATGAAGTCCCTTAGGTTGCCGTTAACCCCCATATTCATAACGGACACCACCATGTCAAACGGAACCCTAATGTATGCCCAAGAGTCATACATTAATAATCACACTTTGTTCCTAGCTGAACCATGTCACTCCCACTAACTATGCAGATTATAAGCAAGATATAAAAAATCTTTATGTTCATCTGCCAGCTAATATATATAAGTATATAAAAATATTTTTTTAAAAAATCATTATATTTATAGTCAAAACGGTGTAAATATGAATCTTTTAATTCGTAATTAGTTATCTTGTTATTATCTTAATGCTGTTGGAAAATGAAGATCATCAAGCTTTTTTTATTGGATACCCTCCTAAAAATCAAGCTTATTTTAATTGAATTATACTATAATTAATTATTACTTTTTGATTGGGCAGGAATATGTAGCAAAATTGGAAGACAACAGAATTGTGGTCTCTTGGCCGGGTTCCTCCTAAGTTTTCCTGAATCGTGCCGTTGGAGGCCAAGCATTCGCACGAGATGAAGCACGCGTAAGCGTAACTGGCCCAAGCATGAGCGCAACTAGTCCAAGCGCGAGCGCGCCCCCCGCAGCGCGCGCTAGCGAACGGCCCTTGGGCGCGCCACGCGCAATGCCGTCCCTTTTGGGCACATGCATGTGGACCGCACGCGCTCCCCGTGCATCGAGCAGACGCGCTGGTGGCGGCCGCCGCCGGCCACCTCCACCCACCGCCTCCATCGGGCAACTTGCCCGGGCCGCCCAAGCTGCCCGCGGAGCACTTCTGTCATTTCATGAAAATTGGCGATTCAGGTGACCGAAACGGAGCAACGTCATTCAACACCTTAAAATCCGTCCGGACGCAATTACCAGCATGATCATCTTGAAACTATAAAAGGGCATTCCGGCCCTCATTTGAAGGTAAGCAACTTCAGAGACTCGAGTGAGTTCTGACGTTTTTCGGCAAGGTCATGGGATTTAGATCGTTCCTCCACTTGGAATTCGCTCTGCTCCCTCTCTAGGTCGCTTAGCGCTCAACGCTCCATGCTTAGCGCTCACGTGGATGCACCCGTAAGCACAAGAGAAGATGATAGAAGAATAGTCACTTGTGTGCTCGCTTCATAGCTCCGCGGACACCAAAACTTCAAGAACTTAGCCATTTTTTTTTAGAAGAACGCTCTGGATGATTTAGCCAATTCTCTGTTCCATAAGAAGGCGCGGAGGAGCACTTCAGAGAACGCTCTCGTCAAAATTTTGTGGATTAGATCATTTTCCTGCTCTTCCTGTATTAAAGCTTGTAACGGAGATCGAGGTGACCTATCACCCTCCGAGGAGACCTCCAGCACTTGTAAACCCAAAATTATATAGTGGATTTTGGCCCTGCACAAATCAGGCCACGTGGTTTTTCACCCTTTCTGGGTTTTCCACGGTAAAAAAAGTCTCTTGTCATTCCTGTTGTTTTTCATTGATTGTTTGCACTCTCGGTCCAACTTCGAGCTAAGGTGGCATGATTCTCTGGACCGGAGGAAAATCGAGTGACCCAAAACAATTTGGCGTCATCTGTGGGAAAGGTGTACCCAAAAGCTCTAAGGAATTCAAGAGGACAACGCTTGCTCGCACAAGCACCCCCAACTAGCTGCAAGGACGAAAGAAGGCGTGCACACTGCCAGCCAAGCCGCTTGCAAGGAGCCCAGTAATCCAACGACTTGCCTGTCGACCACAAACCGTGCCTCAAGGAGATAATCGTCGCACTAGCGTATTCAGTAGAGGAGCAGATGCGCCAGATGGAGGAGTGTTAAGCTCAAGTGCTCGCCCTGCTAAGGGACTTAGGGGCTTCTCTGTCCCCGGGGGCATATTCCATAAAGGCATTCCAGGCATCGTTCCCCTCAGGCCACCGCTCGCTCAGTGGAATGATTTGCGCAATGCACCACACATAAACTCGGGGGGACACCAACCATGGGAGGAGTCACTCCCGACGAAGAACTCCACCAACAATAACAAGGCAATTAGGGAAGGAAGAAGGAGAGGAGTCTAAGCCCGACATCCAAAAAAACACAAAAAACACCTCGGTGAAACCTCGCGGGTCGGGGGGGGGGGGGGGGGGGGGGGAGTAACACTGCACCTAGCTCAGCTCCTCTCACGAAGATATCTTGCACACCCTCAGAAACCACCCTCAACTTCAGAGGCCCAAGCCCCCCCCCCCCCAAGCCCCCCCCCCCCCCCCCCCCCCCAGTTAGGGAGGGGGGGCCAATCCTCGTATTGTGAATATCATCAGGGGCACGGGCACAACACAGAGGAGTGTGTGCGCCTAAAAGAGGAAGTCAAGCGACTTATGCGACACAATCTTCTCAGGAAGTTCTAAGGAATAATGGGGGGTCACACCATTGGCCCCAACCAAACCCATAGGGGCAACACAATGAAGAAGCACCTCCCAGGGTGCAGCAAGAGCCGGTCAGGCCGGCCATCCCCAGCGCGCAAGAACTTATGTTGAATCCGTCACACATACGATCAATCCTTGGAAGCCCACCAGTCGAGGTGAATAAGATATTGATTGATGACGACGTGTTCGGCAATATGTTGTTCCTATTAACTCTACTACAACTAGGAATCTCAGGCAGGAATGTCCAGCTAGGTGCGGGCGGCGCGCACGTCATGAGACACCCAACGATCCCTATCTTGGGAAGCATCATTCTGCAAATGACTCTGGGATTCCCCTTAGTACAATCCAGGCACGAAGTCCAGTTCAACATCATACAGGTCTCCTCGACGTGCAGCACCATCCTCCGGGGGCCACTCTTGAGGACACTCTATGTTGATGCATTGGTTCAAGGCATTATTTTGGACATCCGCTCGCAGGACAAAGCTCCCGAAGATGCCACCAGGACTTGACGTACTGAGGACACCAAGGGAACTCTTCTGCCATCCTCGGTCTGCCTTATGCAATCATTGGAATAAAAAGGTGTGCGGTCAGCCCTCTGCACCCCTGTATCACTTTTTAGCAATAAAGCAAAAAAATTTTACTTCACTAGCCGCAACAACCTTGCAGTAGCGTAGACAAACTCTTTGTCAAAGGTCCATCTGCATCTCTCAAGCGAGATGAACGAAAGTCCGCCTGCACCTCTCGCACGAGATGGACAAAGTTCCATCTACACCTCTACCTGGACGGACCCCGATCTTCTCGAGGCGCGAATGAATAAAGGTTTGTCGCCACCTCCACCTGAACGGACCTTGGTTCTCCTAAGGCGCGAACGAACAAAGTTTCTTTGTCACCTCCACCAGAACAGACACTGGTCCTCCTGAGGCGCGAACAAACAAAAGTTATTCGTCACCTCGTCATGAAAGATAAAAATGTTGTAGAGAAAAATGGCCCAAACAAAAGCTGACACATTGGCTACATCGTCATGAAAGATAAAAAACACGCAACGGCGCAAAGCTGCAACCACAAAACGAAGCAGAACCAAAGCAAGCAAACAAATGAAAAAAAGATACAATGGGATCATCCTTCAATATTTATGTCGGCATCATCATCTGAAGCATTCTCCATGCCTAGATCGTAGCGCTCTGGCAGCCTCCGAGCAACCCAAAACTATTTGTCAAATCCCAAGCGGTACGCGACCTCACGCCCGTCCTCGACAAATGAATCAATCTTAGTCGCCATCAACTTAGAGCGAACCTCCTCCGTAATACGGGACCTCTCTGCAATCAGTGACTTTCCTCATTTTAGGCAATCTCTTACTTCATTCCAAAAAATGGTTGAAAGTATTATTTCAACGATTTGTTTTTTGGCTTTATTTTTTGCCAAATTAGCGGCATTTCACGAATGCGACACAGAATAATTTCAGTTTTTTCTCATGCTTAAGCTCACTTTGTAGAATAAGGAATGATGTTGCAAATCTAATCACTGAATACCGCACTAGATCACCACCTATAGTAATCCTTATTGCATCGAGCAAACGAGTGTGTCTGTAGATGAAATTTGTGATCATTTTTGTCTTTCTTATAACAATTTTGTTCAATTTTAACTTGTATATATCTTCTAGCATAAGATCAATACAATGAGCTGCACACGGAATCCAAAATAATATTGGTTTTCTCTCCATTAAAATTTTATCAGATGTCTTGTAATTGGAACGTTGTCAGTCACCACATGCATACAACATAACTTTGTAATTTGTATATATTAAAAATTATAGTCTTGTAGACTATTAACCTGAAATATAAAAATTAATTCGACTAAAAAATTTACATGAACAACGCACTCAGCTCCTATCTCTCTAATCTTACAATCAAGCAACTCGGATACTATTGCGGCATCTTGAATATGACTGGATGCATTTACGGAACCCATAAAATAGGATTCTTCTGGACAGTTGACTAGGAAATTAATCAAATGGCTCACTCTCCTGTCTGTCCAAACATCTGACATAAATGTGGAACTATATCTCCTCTTGCACGCTTGATAAGTTGTTTTCATCTCCTTAACTTTATCTTTTGTATTCAATAACAATGGAACTCTCAAATCATGATAACTAAGACCTTTTATAATCAGGCGCATACTATCCAACTGCTTCAAGCATGGCTTCAAAACTTCGTGTCTTTGCAGCATTGAATGGAATTCCACTCATAGAACCAATCGACAACACAACTATCAACTCTATTTTTCTTCTTGTGACCTAAAACATCTCTCGATAATAATTTGTGCAGCGCCTTTAGCACGTCTATCATCTACTACTTCTTCAGGAGCACGCCTCACATGAGCATCCATAGGACTCTTTTATGTGGCAAGTGGATTACTTTTTTCTTTTTGGCACTTGTTCCAGAACTTAGGATAAATGACGATTTAGCAGTAGATAAAGTCGGGGATACGTTATGTGATCATGTTGGCTCTTCTTCTTGTTCACTCTTATTGTCATCATTAGGAGTCAGATGTATATTTTCCTTTTTTTATCATTTAAAGTTGAATATATCTCAGCTATTATTTCAGAAGTAGCCTTAAAATACTTGGATACATCTTCATACAAGCTACATAAGTTTTGTTTCAACCTTTTGATAGCACTTTATATCAATCTATCACACAAATTACATTTAACTGTATTTTTATCTTTTATGTCGGGTCAATGACCATATTTCCAACCATAATCATTTGACTTTATTTTTTTTTATGATCTGTTTTTTTATCAAGATCATTGTTATCAATGGATAGAGCAAGACTGTTGTTATTTTGGTCTTCTATCTTTCACCAATAGGATCTATAGATTGCAGAGTTAGGTCTGAACAATGAAATAACCGGCTAATGTTAAGCTAAAAAAACTATCACAATGAACAATTTAAAAAACTATCAAATGAACTGCAATTTGCAATTATTCCACACAAAAAACAATTTAAAGATCATTTAAAGTATAAAGAATTAAATACCGCTGTCATTTACAAGAGTAAAGAAGATAATTTTCATTTGTTCTACTTCTATAGTTTATACAAGTATGAAGTTAGTCAAGCACAATTATTAATTATATATGCACAAATCTTATTCTTAATATTATCTATTTTCTCCTGCAAAAATTATGTCACTGCATCATAGATCTGCAATAAAAAAAAATTTGTCAAAATCAATTCAACATAATTATTATCAATTTATCATTTACTAATCTGCATGCACTTAACTTACCAATAATGACATTGACACACTTCTAAGAGCATCAACTATGCCAATCATGTAGCACATGATATAGTACCCACATTGAATACTATCTGATTATTTTGGGCAATAAAAAATAAACAATTGGTAAGTATTTTAATTACAAATTTTTAAATATTTAAAAATTTAGAATACATAAACTCATATAGGCTATAAGTTTATAACTTACCGGCTTTCACTTTAAAACCTTTGATTTGCGAAAATTTGTATGTCAATCTTTTATTAAATCCTTAAATGCACATCATAAAATATTAAAAAAATTAATTTATAGCCAAATCTAAATTTCAAATAGAAAAATAAGTAAATAACTAATTAATAAACTTATTTTATAATGATATTTTTAATATTCTCATGAATGTCATGATTTAAGGGCTCAAGCCAATAAACTGTATTATTAATATAATCAATAATAGCTAACATTCAATGTTCTCTGTGAAACAAATGAAAAAATTAATAACTTAATTAGAATAAAAAATAGTAATAGTCATTGATATAAAGATACTTCATACTTACAATCTATGATAGGACAAAAATAATAAAGATTCTGATTGAAGTTGACTAAGCCTGAATTTCAGATCTTCAACTCGTGTCTTTGAATTAGCTTTGGCATAGTTATCATCAAAAAAATAAATGACTATTGGATTATGAAAATATACAAATCTATTGTATGTAAATTTTTTAATTAAGAATCTATGTACCTGCAATAAAATATGTAAATTCAAAATAATTTATATATTAATAAAAAATTTTAATTTTGTAATATTTGATACTCAGTTGTCAGCACCCACCCAATGCATGTTAATATGATGTTAACTCCAATTTTTTTAAAATTTAGAAAATCGTACAACTCTGACATTTCAAAATATGTACTTGTTGATTCAACACCCTCAAATACTGTTGAAGACTAAAGTTATTGCTTCATTTTCATTTACCATCCTAGTTATGAAACTGGGTAACATAACAATGAAGTTATTTGTAGTCTCAATAACCTGTGGAAGTAAAAGAATTAGTATTTTGAACATCAATATTGAATTCCTTGATTACATAAAAGTCAAAAATAATATTATAATACCGAAAAAGGTAAACGCTCATGTGATGTCTCAGGTTCATATGACCTGATTTCATTCTCTGTTTCATGCTCCGGCTGAGAAAAAAATAACAAAAAAATTTTTTATTACTTGTGTGGCCGCGCAACAAAAAGAGAACATAACATTTCATAAAAGTATAAATATATAAACATAATAATATCTGAGAAGCCTGAGATATATATTGAGAAGTTTCAGTTCCAGCTCCAGCTCCAGCACTAAACATGCACATAAGTTGTTCAATTTGATTCTTTATACTACTTATCTCGGTTTGATACGTTTGTTGTTGCTCTTGTTGTTGTTGGCTCCATAATTATTACTGTTGACTCAATTTTTCTTGACCTATAGCGTTGACATCTTCAATTCGAGCTGTTGATGTCCGCTGGCTCCGCCTATCATTCTTGAAAAAACTTGTAATGGGGAAAACTTGCCACCAGCTCTAACTCTGCCCAAATGTTCTTGGCCTAAAACAGATGCAAGGATGTCATCTCTTCCCTGTAACATTGTTTCAGCACTTTGGGACTCTTGGTTTGACAACTCATCATAAACAAAAGTAATAAATATTAATGCAGAATTGCAGATGAAAAATCATACTTCACAAGAAATATTATTATTGATAATTTACAAATAAATAAATGAAACATTTAAACTTACAATTTTAGATGTCAACTCAGATGCATCTGTACTAATCTATTCACCGATCTTTTTTTTATGACCGGCTTTTCATAACTCTGCACGTGAAATTGGTGCAGCTGCACATTGTTCAACCTTGATAATAAAATAAAAATATATTATCATTTAAATTATTGAGAAAAATAATATGTAAAATAAAAAATAGGAGAGAAGTAGAGAACTAATATCATTCTTTTTTCTAATCCAAAATAACACATTATGAAAGTAGTATTAAAGGTCATTTGTGCTTTTGCACTCTCTGTATTAATCTAACTTTTCTCTTACACAAATAAATATTTATTAATACTTAGATTGCTTATAAATTATAAAGTTAAAGAATAATATAAAATATTGAATTTAATAAGAATTAAGAACACAATCATATATTCAGAAGTGGTGCGATGGTCGACAAAAACTCTTCAGTCTTCAGCAGTAATAAAGCTATACTGGACAAGAACATTGTATCGATACTCCAAATCAACATTTTTTACATAAATGATAAAGAGTTTGAATTTCCAAGTTCTTCAACTTTCACACATGCTTTTCATTAATGCATTGTGAAGACCATCAATATTATCAAAATAAATCTAAATATAATAGACAATATCAATTAAAAATTAACTAAAACACCACAGTTATGTAATCATTATTCATTAATCATTGATAATAAAAGTTACGTAAATTTAATTCTGCTCATATTTAATCTTTAATTTGTTTATCAACTTCTTTTCATGCAGCATATGTAATTGACACATAAGACCTCACAAGAGATCTCATAAAACTCATCAATTTATTTGTCTCAGGCCCAGAAATAATGCGGTCATCATCACTCATAGAAATAATAAGCTTCTTCCCTTCTAGTCTAAGCTTATTCAATTCATTCATTTTTGTAAAGGCTCTTGTTGACTTTGATGATGATCTTTTATCAGTCATTTTTCCGTAATAAGAAAGCCCTAAAAAAACCTAAACCATCCAAAAACTCTAAACAAAATTCATAAAGTAGCGCAATGATATTGAGCTACTACCACGCAATCATACATATAAATATATATATTATTATGTTAGTGCTAAATACTAATATAGAACTATAGAGTCAACTGGTTTAGACATGTACAATAAGGGTTAAAATGCAATATTTAGGCTAATATATAGAGTTTGTGTGTTTTTATGTTATCTAAAACAAAATTGTGCATTGTGTTGTTTATATACATTTAGCATATCCAATACATGAGATTGGAAGATTCAATGAGTGTCTGCTAGTCTGTTACACAATATTTATACTACTGCTAATAATAAAGACATTAACACAGAGATCAAAACTGAGAAAAGTCATAAGAAAAAATATACCTAAGTGAGAATATGAGATTTGTCGAACAAGAATCTTCAAAATGAAACAAAGGAGAGTAAGGAGAGCAAGGAGAGCAGAAACTTGAACAAAATCGTCTTTAGGTTTTTATGCAAGTAGAGACGTCCGTAAGAACCAAAATGTCGAGATAAAAACGAGATTTTTACGGCTCACAGTTTAAAATAGATAGTATAGACTGCGATTTCTACAACAACCGCAGTCTATTGTTGTAGAATAGACTGCGATTGTTCTACAACCGTTGTCTGTTCTATGTAGAATAAACTGTGATTTATATATAAACCGCAGTCTATTCTATGAGCTGTAGAATAGACTATGGTTTATATATAAACCGCAATTTATTCTGGTTTACTTTGGAGCAATTTATTCTGGCTCATAGAATAGGCTACGGTTTATATATAAACCGCAGTTTATTCCCTGAGCCCTAAAATAGACTGTGTTTTATATATAAACCAGTTTATTCTACAGCTCATAGAATAGGCTGCGGTTTATATATAAACCGCAGTCTATTCTGACTCATAGAATAGACTGCGGTTTATATATAAACTGCAGTCTATTTCCATTTTTTTTAAAAAAAAAGGCGTTCATCGCCTTGTTTACAATTGTGCGTCGAGACGCCGAGGCAACGTCATGACAAGAATGGTCGGGGTACTGTCACGATTGACTATATGAGCAGAGTCTGTGCATATAACTCATATATTATATATAAGGAGTGCAATGACATATATTTCCTTCCCACATTAATTATCGATGTGCACATTATTAGGAGTGCAATGACATATATTTCCTCCCCACATATTTCTTTGCACCACTATTTTGTTGATTATTTCAGGGGTTAGAATGTCCACTATTTTATTCTTATTGACATTATGACCAGTGCCAATTATAGGTGAGCAAGAAGGATTGGTCCTAAAAAGCTTATCTGGGCCATGCTTGGCAAAAGCCTTGGGAGACTAGCTTTATTGCCTTAAGTTGCCAGTTGCTTTGCATTAATGCAAAGTTGCATGCATGCCTTGCATTAATGCAAAGTTTCAAGCATGCATGCAAAGTTAATCATTCAATAAATTTGAGATGAGTACAATTGTTTTTTTGAAATGAAATAGGATTGAATTGATATTACAAAGTCATACAACATTACATTCAATTAAAAAATACAAAATATAATTAAAAAAATACAATTCTCTGCGACGAGTTCTAGTTTTTATTATCACAACTTCCAAAAGTACTCTCTATTAATAAAAGTAATCAGATAATCATTCAATAAGTAATCATTTTCTAGGTCATGAATATTTCATAAATATTTTGAAAATCTCAAAATTTCCTAAATACTTAGGACCATAAAAAATAATGTGATGAGTCTCATAAAACACAAATTCTCAATTTTTTTAGTTATTCAGCTGGTTACATTATACTAAGTAATAAAAATGAAGTCAATAACTAAAATCAATATGAAAACAAAGTTTTGTGGGAGAATTATAAGTGCAATAAACAAATTTTAAGAAAATCTTGTTTAGAATATAAGATTATTTTGTCATTAGGCTCTAAGGAGAAAACTGTAAAACAATTAATCATTTTTAAATCGCTATAACAAAAAAATGGAACAATCAAACAAGAGATGAACTTACATCACCGGAGGCTAAAGATGAACAAATCTTAAAAGAAAACTGTGTAGGCTGAAGAATGGGGGCATTCCACCAATCTTAGGTGTGCAACTAGCCCTGCCTAACAAGAGCCTGGCCTTCATGTGCGAATCAACGGTAGTCTCGTTTTGCAACAAGAAAAAAGTGTCCATTCACACCACTGAGCGGAATACAAAGTGACATCTTTGGCAGCTCGAAAGTGAATTTGGCTATGTCAACTTATGGAGAACGTGTTTATGAAGATTGAAAATGCTACTGTGTTTTACGGGAACAATAAGAGTGCTTTGAAGCTTGTGACAAACAATCATTCCTGCGTTTGAACCACTTTATGAAAATTCTTGAAGCAGACGAACACATCACTTTTATTTTTCATTAGGTATAGTCAAGTCACACGTGAAACAATCAATAAAAGACACGAAATATTGAAATCTATTCACAATTGGTGTGGAACATGGTCCTCAGATATCAAAATGAACTAGATCAAATGAATTAGAACTCGTATTGCCAAAACTTGAGTGGGAGTTTCTGGCATGTTTTCTCAGTTCACACGCACATACAAGTTTTCATTGATTGACTTTTTCAAATAAAAGTTGATACAATTGACTCAAAACAGAAAATGAAGGATGACCTAGATGCCTATGATGAAGTATGAGTTGGTCCTCCATGCTCCTTCCAACTCCTGCAGTATCCTCTATCAGTGTAGAAAGGGTCGAGCCCAGGCTTTCCCTATCCAGATACCACAAACCCCTACGTCATATGTTAGTCCTAATTTTTTTGTCAGTCTCCTCCTGGAAGATCGCCTTTGGAATATCAAACAAAACAACACACTTTAGTTGAGATATAATGGCATTAATGGATAAAAGATACACGAGAAAGGAAGGAGCATGCAAAACATTGGACATAGTCAATGTGTTGGTACATTGTATTGTACCCTTACCAATCACAGGTTGAGTCGTGTCATCAGCAGTTTGAATGTGTTCTAGGACTACTAGGGGAGTACAGGAAAGAAATTCCCTAGCATTCCCAGTAACATGTCGAGAGGCGCCTGAATCGACTATCCACTCCAGTGATCTAGTGATGGATATAGATGTGAGGGCACGTGTATCACAAGTACCTATGGCGGAGTGAGCAAAAGAGGCAATGTTACCCCTAGAGGATGTTGGAGTGGGTGTGACATCCATCACGCATTTTTGCTTCCTTTGCATCAGCTAGTAGTATGCATCCAAAATCTTCTGCTCTTTTGGATGACTCATATCAGCAACACCTCCTACCACTTCCTCGCTCATCATCAGATTTGTCTGATATCCTCCTCGTCTACCACTTATACAACCTCCACGGTCACGCCCATGACTTCAAAACTTTCTCTGACCACCTGCATCCCCCTCCTTTGGTGGCTTGGGGCAAGCCAGTCGGAGATGACCCATTTCGCGACAATTGTAACATCGTCGTGACTCGCTGATATATTTTGCTTACCCTTGAATGGTGTGATCGCTAGAGCCAATTCCCCCCCCCCCCCCCGAAAGAATGGTTGCACCAGATTGGAGCCTAATCTTGCTCTCCTCCTACATCATGGCTGAGATAGTTTTATCCATGGAAGGGATTTTTAGTTGAGCAAGCAGTATTGCACACCTCGACTCAAATGATGGGCTCAATCCTCTCATAAAATACATAGTTCACCTCTGAGCATCTCGCTCCCCTTTTCTGCACTCGGGTTTTTTGCAACACGCAATTGGAGAGAAATGATTATAGTCTACCCACAGTCGCTCCAGATCTGCAGTATAATCCTAGATCAATCGATCTTTCTGCATTATCGTCTCTCTCTCTCAGCCTGAAAAAACTTCATGCTATTGTTAGCTCTTACATAGATCCCCTGCAACTTTCCTCAAACATCACTCACTATCTCTGTCATCCACCGTGACAGTGATAGATTCGACCATCGAGTTTAGGAGCCAAGTGTGCAGCAATCTACGTGTAATCTTCCACTCATTGTATCCATCATATTCCTTCTTTGGATCTCCCTTCTCACTAGTCAGATAGACCTCCAGGTTCCTCCCAGAGAGTGTCATCTTCAACCGACGAGATCAGCTTAAGTATGTAGTTGATCCATCGAGTTCCAGCTATACGGGGGGGGATCCAACTTCATTGGAGGTGACGACAACAAAGTTGAGCCCTCTCCTTTGAACATCTGCAAGAACTCAAAGAATATTTTTAGATCCGCATCTTCCATTTTTGCAACCAATTTCTTTGAGTAAATGAATTTCTCCGCACACCGAGAATCCCTCGCACTGCAATCCCACTATGTGTTCCCTCTGCCTATTGCGGGAAAGATGCGCGCGAGAAAAACACTCCTACTTCCACACAGTGAATATCAATCCTTGCAGCGCGCTCCTGCATATATTTGATACCATGTTCCTCCAAAAAAATGTATTGTCGCACCTAGAGCTGCGGCGTGACTTAAGGAGAATCAAACCCTCTGAATGCTATGAACAAGCTCGGGGGGAGAGTTGTGGAAGCTTTCATTCTCGTTCAGCCGATCCCTGCAGCTGAGTACATTGAAGGCCTGCTCCGATCCTCCCTGCGCGGAAGCTTTCCCTATCCTGCAATCCTCCTTGCATGCGCAGAAGCTTCCCTTCTCCTGCAATCTTCCCTGTGTGTGCCCTAAACCTTCTCCCTGCCACAATTCTAGATGTATGATGTGTTCCTGCGGCAATTCTCATGTGTTGCACGCAGAAGCTGTGTTGCTGAGTCGCTCCTGCGCCCTCTCTGCGCAAGCGAGAAGTGCTCTCTTTTTGCGCACGCAAGAAGTTGTGCTACCAGCATTGTGCTTCTTCCTCGCAGACACATGTGGGAAGCCTTCTCCTTGCTGCGTGAACCTCCACTGTCGCAGCACATGTGGGAAGCCTTCTCCTTGCTGCGTGAACCTCCACTGTCGCAGCACTCCGTAATCGTGCACACGCGGCAGAATTCCCGCAATCGCGGCACTCCAGCAATCCTTTCCTTTACTGTTGGATGACGTACTTGGAAAGCGCAGAAGAAATGGAAGCAGGCGGTGTACTGCACTGCACAGTGCAGTGCAGCACATCAAACGGCTAAGAGTGCATCAACACTCGCGCCAAGATGCGTGCGCGAGTGCCGATGCACTCGTAGCTGCTGGATGTTGCACTGTACCGTGCAGTACAACATCCCCCCTTACCCAGAAGAAACGGGGCTTTCGCTGGACAGAAGGGAGAAAAAAGGAATTAAAAATGGGATTTCTTGAAACTTCCATCTGATACCAAGTGGAAAATAAAAAATATTATTTTTGAACACTGCTTATTGCACCTTGCCTGTATATATACAAACACAAGGAGAGCTAAATATCTAACTAGCGGTGTGAGATTAAATATAAAAAAGAGGAGACCACTATCTGCACACAATTTTGCGTAATTTACAAATCAAATACCAACAATAAACAATATAAAATGAATGTTAATTCATACATAAAAAATTAATGCAATTAAAAATTAATTTCCTACTTCAAAATTACTTGTAATGCTTGTCAATGCTTCATCATATATATAGCTTTAATCATTTCATAACATCAGCATGCTTGTTTTTTAAATAAGCATCAAATTAATTAATCATTCCTATATTCAGCATACTTTTAGTAGCAATAATAAATCTGTGAAGACTGCTTTTTTCTATTATTTATCTATCTTTAAAATAATCGACTCGTATTTCTAATCCAACAAAATTATACTTCTAAATAAATAAATAAAATCACTAAACCATTTCTACCTCCCATAATTCATTCTATGCCATATAAACAAAAATCACTTATAATTATCAATCTTTAACATATATCAAAATATTTTTCTATAAATAACTTGGCATCTAGCACCTGAAAATTGAACTTAAAACATCTTTAGGAGAAACAATTGCTTCAACACAACTGACACATTGCATTAGTTGGATAGAAACCAAAGAAATAAGCCATTACTACTAAAGATGAAAAGATTCTACAGGGGTCCTTAGAGAAGTAGGCAGAGTTGTGATTCACAGTTAGCCACAAAAAACCTTACTTTTAAGAACCGCATGCTTGTCTGCTATCAAATGTTGAGCAACAGCAGATATATCTCTTCTAATTTTGATTTCATCTTAGTTCTTTATGGTTGGTGGCTATGATGGGCCTTGAGTGAGCATTGTTTAAGTCTAATATCCAATATGAGGAACTGTTCAAGCTGGAAACATTTGTTTCATGTGCAACATATGTATAACTATAATCTGGCAGTATACTGCCAAGGATATATCATACCATACGCCTGATAAATGCTGAAAAATGAAGCTCTGAGGAAGCCATAAAACAACTGAGCCCGCCGCCCATCGTGGGGTGTCCCACATCAGGGCACGCTCTTCACTTGATACAGTAAAATGTGATCTGAATATGAATTTTGTGGTGTTGACAGAACTTTGGATGCAGCAAGATGCTTTTGCTTCAGAAATTCCTTTTAGGACCACAATAGAAGCGAGGATATGTTAGTGCAATGAGAAGTCTAACCATGCACAATATCTTTAAAAGTAAAATAAGAGGGCGGCAAATGGAGTCTGAAGGGCACAAAAAAAAATTTATAGTAATGAAAGAAGATTGCCACACTATGTTTGTTACAACATAACTACTCTTCCTTATTTTCATCTATTTTCTGCATGTTGGCGGTGTATTAGCACCTACTCTATTTACAGAGATTGATCAATTTCAATATAGTTGTAAAGAATAGTGAATTTTTAAAATAGGTTAAAGCCCATATCAAAAATCCATCTACTTGGCACGTTTCACTTGCTGAGGATCGTGACGCTGAGTGGCAAGTACCGAGAACTGTAAAAACACAGGCTGAGAAGGATCGATGTTGATGAAATTAAGGTTGTAGATGTCAGATATCGGGGACATATCGATTTTAATATGTCGGGGGATATATCGGGGATATTTCATATATCAGATTTTAATATTTCATTATTTATACGAGTAATCATTTATAAATTTAATCTTTTTTATCATAAATATATTAATATATTGACTGTTTGATAATTATTGAACTCCTAAATTTATGAAACTAATATAAACATTTTGTGTTGCACTAGTAATAACACGTGAAATAAAACAAGAGCCAGAGGAAGGTAAAATATTGGGAAGTTGTCGATGATAATGAAAGATAACATTTAGTCCATAATTCAAAAATCATGCATAATTAAAGTCGATGACGGATTTGAGCAAGGAAGAGCCAGAGGAAGGGAAAATAACCTAAACAATGGCATAATTTTGGTTTATTGTCTATTATACCATAGACACTTATTAAAATAAATTAAAAAAACAGTCGATAAAATGTCGGAATATATTGGCCGATATATCGGCGAATATATTGATTAATAGCAGACATCGGAGGATATATTCCAAAAGAATATTTTGCAAAAAAAAAAATCAGAAACATATTTTGTCCATGTAACCTTTATGTCGGCCGATATATCGGTCATGTCGGAGGATATCCACAATAGTGGATGAAATAACAGTTCATTGTGATGCACCACAGGCGTCACTCCTGCCCGCCACCCTAGAGTCCCACCAGGGGGGGCCACCTTAGAGTCCACTAAGGCAGCTTTCATCAGGGTCGCGGCCCATACACCCCAACAAGGTCTCCGTCATGGAATCACCATCATGCGGCAGATTGTTGAGGCAGGGCTCGATTCCCGAACCTCCTAGGATCAGATGGTGATGAGAGCCTCTTATTTAGGAGGTTAGGGGATCGAGCCCCGACCTCAACAACCTGCCGCATGGTGGTGATTCCATGGCAAAGAGCTCGTTGGGGTGTACAGGTCGTGGCCCTGATGAAAGCTGCCTTGGTGGACTCCAAGGTGGGCCCCCTGGTGGGACTCCAGGGTGGCGGGCAGGAGTGACACACATGTCGCATTATAAAAGTGCACTTTTATGATGCGGGGCAGACGTCACACCTGCCCTCCACCCTAGAGTCACACCAGGGGGCCCACCATGGTGTCGTACCATGACGGCTTTATCAGGCCCATGAGTCGTACACCACAACCCTTCTTTGATCCCACCAAAGGAAGCTGAAGGTTGTTGAGGCTGAGATTCGATCTCGAGACCTCCTTGATAAAGAGTCTTCAGGCAAACTCTCATCACCAACTGAGTCACGGATCAGTTGGTGATGAGAGTCTGCTTTAAGGCACTTTATCAAGGGGGTCTCGAGATCGAATCTCGGCCTCAACAACCTTTTGGCTTCTTGTGGTGGGACTGGATATGGGTTGGGGTGTACGGTCCCGCATCACATTGTAACTGCAATTTCTTCAGAATTTAACAATCAGACTGAATATGTGTGAGAATCAAAGCGTGCACTTGCAATGAACATACATAAATCACATGGAGAAAGAGCAAACATAATAACTCGGTACATGAAAAACCAAGAGACGATTAAAGTTCAATTTGAAGAAAAAAATCAATATTGAATTGCGAAGTACTGTGCTGCCAATCTCAATGACAACCCAAACTTTCACTCCTCAACAACGGACTTTGCTCTCGCATAGCAAATGACACAGCAGTATCAAAACCGATTATCAACAAATCTAATATTCTCAAAAACTACTTGGGCAAAAGCCATTTATCAAAATGTGCTCCATGATTGGAGTCTCAAACGGAGTCTTAATACTGTCAGGATATATTAGCACAAACATTAATCAAAATTACAACTATCAAATCAATCTCCCAAATAAAACGAATCAGTTGTTAATCGTCTTAGGAATGGGAGACTAGGTGCACCGGTTGAGGTGTTGCAGTGTGACCTTGAGATCACAGGTTTGAGTCCTGGAAGCAGGCTCTTGCAAAAATGCAAGGTAAGATTTGCCTACATTTCACCCTTGTGGTGGGACCCTTCCCCGGACCTTTGCTCTGTGGAAATACCTTGTGCACCGGGCTGCCCTTTTAGTTGTTAATCGTCTTATATGATTCTAAATCACACCGATCGCCATCTCATTTTGGGTACAAATTGCCTCATAGTGAAGAAAACGTGTGGCAACAGATGCTGAGAGGTCTAGAAAAAGATGGGATGGTCTTGACAATATTTGGACACAACCAAGTACTAGATCACCACATCAGAGCATTTTTGTAATCAAAGGCTCTAATCGATTTTAACAGTAGGTTTGTTTTGGTTTTACTTTTATCAAAACCTAACTGAAATATATGTCAATCCCCAGATACACACCATAATTCCTCCAACAGTACAGAAAAACAAGAGTTGCTGTAACGGTTTAGTATTAAGGGTATATTAGTAAAAAAACATTATTAAATCATGTTGTATGAAGGCTATAAATAGGATCTTATGTGTTGCAATTGGCATGAAATGAACGAAGTTTAAAGTTTTTTTTATTCATCTCTTACTCGGCCCTCTTCTCTCCTTACCCATACACTCTCTTTGCCTATTCTTCCCTTTTTTGCTCTCTTCCACCTAGACCATCTCCTACAGGCAAATCATATCTTCGATTTTTGAAATCTCGTAGCTATGACCGCAACAGTTGCTGACCAAGTCTTTGGCATGTTCGGGCACCGATGGGAGCAGGACACCGCTAGCAAGCGATGGCGGGTGACGCGGCTGTCTATTTTCTCCCTCAGACTTGTCTAGGTGACAGCAGACGGTTGCAGAAACCTACGATGTCATTCATGAGCTTCGATCAAAAGCGGTATGGTGAAGCTACAAAGTCCAGAATCAGTGTGTCGCAGGTGGAGGCAGTGCTTCAAGATGCAGATCTATGGCTTGTGGCAGTTGAAGCGGAGGTTGGTGGCTGACGCAGTAGCCATGAACAACGATTTTATCTAAGGGAGCCTGTATCGACAAGTGTATATAGTGCTAAGGAAGATCTACATAGTTTGTTCACGTGAGGGAAGCCGCAGATAGTGGTTGCATCAAGTGTCGGGGATGTGATGGGGTACAGTTGATCAAAAATAGTAGCCACCGGCAGACGGCAATGCTTGTTGTGATGGGGGCAATATGGGCTGTGAAGCCGGCGGGCGAGGCAATGAGAGTTGTGGTAACTGCAATGATGCGAAAGTAGAGTACACTGCACAACTTATGTTGTAGATGACGGTGGGCAGCCATTGATTTGAGCTCAAGGGAGTAACTAAAAGTGGAAAGCATTTTGTCTAAGATGTGTGGAAACACTTCATTATGGGAGCAAGCTCTTCAATTTAGACTCAAATCAAAACATAATCATTTGATTTTATCTTGGTTCAATTTTAAGCCGATTTATCAACTTGAATTGGCGATTTCTACTACATATGAGTGGTTAGATGTTTGGGGTCGAGGCGAGACTACAATACTACGAACACATTCATATATTCATTTACCAATAGTTTGTCAAGCCGTAGCTTGTGAAACCTACGGTAGAGGGTCTACAAATAATTGGGTGGAACGCACCGTTTCCAAAGTTGTGTTTTAAATTTTGCCCATGTGGTGATGGGGGTGTTACACTCATGCATACACCGGAGCGACTACTCCTCGTTGGGACCACCAGAGCGTGCATAAGGAGACCGTTGTGATTATTTCTTCTAATTAACTTGTATTAATTAATTAAATGATTAATATTAATTATTTAACATTAATTAGATTAATTAATCATTTAAACGAATTTGTATTTTCATGAATGGTTACCCTCCCTCATCTATAAAAAGGGAAGGGATTTAGGTGTTGAGATATTTGGGGTGTTAGGTTATTTTGGACTCTCTTTGGAGGGAAGGATTTAGGAGGACTCGGCCTCCATGACCTTGGTCGGAGCTTACTTTGGATTTTATGTGTTATTTCAATTAATGTAATCTTGTTCTTCTTGTTTGTTCATCGTTTCCATTCGTAATAATGGTCCGACATACCGCCCTCAACCGCATGTTCCAAGCCGCCGAGGGTCGAGCCACGCTGGACACCCGCCTCAACGTCGGCGAACACCGCCTCGATCATTAGTACGACATCCTTGTGTCCCTTCACGCGAGCCTACAATGTCTGACGGCTCGTTGGGACTATCCGTCGTCGCCACCTCTCAGCACACAGTCCACCATATTGGGAGATCCCTGCATCACACCCATGCTGACCTCCACATCACAGGAACGTCCTCCCAGCGAAGCCGATATTGTCGTTGATACGAGGCACCCGCTCTCGCTCAATATCCTGGAGACGTCAGTCTGACCGTCGACGCCTTCGACTGGGTCAGTTGCTCAACGTCGGTGCCCAGTCGTTCCACAACCATTGTGCTCCTCCGTCAGCGCTATCGTCGCCTCTTTCTTCGTCGGCGCTGCGTCTCAACCAAGGTTGTCATGATCGAGATCATAGGTGGGATCATTTCGAGGTAGGATCGGATCGATGATCGCAAGATCCTACAACATTCATAAATTAAAACTAAAATATAAAATTGAATTTTGTATCATTCAATTATATGTTCAATTAACAAAAAAACAATAAATTGAGAAATATGAGAATAATTATAATAAAAAATTTTGAATAACTAAATCTAAAGGATAATATCATGCTAAGTTCACTTTCGATTTCAGGTAGGATACCCAATGTATACTAATAATAAAAACAAATCTGGACTGATGGATTTGTGTAAGCCTGGAAGCAGGAAGACAAACCCAAATTGTTGGATTGCTCGTACGCTGGAAGCAGGAAACTTGAATTGCTCATATACTGAATTTATAACCGCTAGATTGCTTGTAATATATAAAGGAAGAGAAGACGTCGGTCCAAAGTAGGAAGCAAGAAGCCACTAGATTACCAACCACCGGATTGCTCATACACAAAAATATAAGATAAGGCTGACACCACTTGAAATTGAACCTGGTAAGAAAGGAAAAAGAAGACATTATTTGGATTGGAAGTGACCAAAGACGTCGCTCTTGACCTTTGTTTGCAATCGTCAATCAACACTTGGGATACAGTAAAGCGGCATTATATGATTATGTGATGGGGTATGGGGGCGGGATTGGGATAAGGTTAAGCAATGGGTTATGGACGTTGGACCAATTGAATGGGATCGGGATAGGGTTTGATGTGTTTTTAGTTACCTTTGGCCAAACCGGTAGAATCGGGTCGGGATTACGATCCTAAATATCCTAAGATCCAAATCGTGATCTGAGTCATAGATGTGCCGATTTAAATCCTAGGCACGATCCAGATCGATTTACAAAATATGGATCTTAAGATCCTACGATCTGAATCGCAATCTTGATAACCATGGTCTTAACCTATCTCTCCAGCTCGACGATGACATCCAAAGAATTGCACATTCGGCTCGTCGACTCTTCCTCGTCCTACTCCTACGGTGCTTCGATTCATCTCCCCGCTCGGCTACACTTGCTCTCCTTGAGTCGCATGCTCGCCCCCCTTTTTCCCTTTCCTTGGAACCCACAACACCTCTCTCATCTCTCCCAAAAACAGATGTACACTTCTTGCCCATGTCGGTCCCACAAATACCCTTTTGTCTGTCCTTTTTACAACCACTACACGCCGCCACCTTCAAGCTGCCAATATTGTCTTTTCCCCCACTAAAAGCCAAACCCCTCCACCATATCATTTTAATATATATTTTTATTTTTCTCTTTCAAAACACCATCTGCCAACCAGTTCGTTCTTCCCAGTCTGTAAACATTTTTTAGCCGCCCCCTCCTTTTAATTTTAAAATGTTTTTATCAGTTTAACACCAAAAAATTCATTCCCCCAAAAAATCATATTTTGCATCCCCAAAATTTGCGACGTCACTCTTATCTGCTCCTATGTTTCGCACCTACTATTTACGCTCTCGTTACCTATTAGAGGCTCGACCTTGAGGGCAAGGGAGATTGTATGTTATACTCATGCATACACCGGAGCGACTGCTCCTCACCGGGACCACCGGAGCCCGCATATGGAGACCGCCGTGATTATTTCTTGTAACACACTTGTATTAATTAATTAAATGATTAATATTAATTATTTAATATTAATTAGATTAATTAATTATGTAAACAAATTTGTATTTTCATGAATGGTTACCCTTCCTCATCTATATAAAAGGGAGGAATATATGTGTGGAGGTATCTAGAGTGTTAGGTTATTTTGGGCTTTCTTTGAAGAGAATGATTTAGAAAGATTCAGCCTCCTTGATCTTGATCAGAGCTTGCTCCGGATTGTATCCATGTTATTTCAATTAATGCGATCTTGTTCTTCTTGTTCGTGCATCATCTCCATTCGTAACAGGGGGCATGCCTAAATTGAATCTAGAACGATCTAGTTGTCCCCACCAAACCAAAGTGAATCACTTCAATCTAAGGGTAGCATACTCAAATTGTCTAGCTTAGGGAAATTGCTTCCAAGTCAGGAAACAATCTATTATATCGCACCAATCTAGACATCCCTCAAGTTCTAAATGTCCTTCGAAATCAACAACGTCTAACTTGATTCCTAAATCCCATCGGAGTGGATCTTTAATATTTTGGTGCCCTTGTTCAAGTTGCTACGGATTAGGGTATTCGATTTCAAGTTGCGTGGGGTTAGGATCTTCTTCAATTTGGTGTGGAGTAATCCCTAATGATTGGTTGGCTTCTTAAGTGTTAGCACGTGTGTGTAATCCATTTATCACTTGTCATACATCTCGCATGTTTGCAGGTAACATTCATACTCAATGTCTCCATGGTTTTAGTTATATTTAAAATTTATGTGCTCAAATCGGTAACACCATTTTCTAAATTACCCACATGATTTTCCATTATTTTAATTGTTTTAAATTCTCATATATTTAAATTACCTTTTTTATTTAAATCTTCTATGAATAAATAGCTCCATTATTTTAAAGACTTTTTTAATGAGATTACTGGAGTGGGTATATAAAAAGAAATTTAAAAATTCAAACTCAAAAAAAATATTTTTAAAATAAAAATTTAAATAAAAAAATACTAAACAAATTTAATAGAAAAAAAATCTTTAATTTTTAAATTTTTGAAAACCTAGATCGATTGATTCGTGATAGGAGAGAATCAAAAAACTTCTAATTACAAACTGATGTAGGCGGTATGCCGAGAGTGCACAAAATTGGATTTTGGCGCATAAATCGCTTTCAATGTTTGGACTTCAAAAAATCCGTTAATTTTTATGTGAGGGGATTCTTTGGGCGTTTTACTAGTCAAACTGTGGCGAGATTTGTAGATCCAGAAGCAGGAAATCACAAGCAATAATCTATGGATAAATAGCAATTTAAATTAGTGGGAACGCTTGAGGCTTAAATTAATTATTCGAGTTACATAAATTTACGCGAATAAGTGAAGCAAGAGAGGACAAAATTACCCGCCAAGCATACGCAACAACTACGGCAAGGAGGTTGTTTCTCAAATGGGAGCACGTGAGAGGCAGGAGGGTCCTCGATAAGGGAGGCAACCGATCGCAACCTAGACTGATTTCAGACAAAGAGTCAAAGCGGGGTGAAGTTAATGGCAGAGAATGGGCCTCGGGTCATCGGATTAGGGCATCGAAATCAGCGAAGACCCATCTTTCGAAACTGAGTAGGATCGAGCGGGGTTGGTGAGGCTTGTTGTTGGAGCTTCCAACGAGGGTGTCGAGAAAGAGAAAGTTCAAAGGGATCATTGTCTGGATCACCTCACCCTGGTCGGCAGTGGAACTTCTAGTGTCGAGCGGTACAGTGGAGCTCTTCCGACATCTAGGGGAAACAAAACTGAGGTTTCGTTCCCGGATTCAATCTGGTCCCCCCTTTACGGATGGCTAGCCATTTTAAAGAGGAAAAATGACTTTGGTGTTAATTTATTTCCAAATGTTGATTTTCCAGATATTTCTTTATATAAGAAATCTTTCCCAAATCTAATTCCTATGCGGAATAACTTCCATATAGTCTTTTTTGACTGATTTTCCTGAATCTTTTAAATCCTTCTCCTAAATCTCTTTCTCAATAACATGAATATATATTTCTTTTTGGAATTTGGATTTTTCTCCAATTAATTTTTAATGCATTCTTAAATAATTTAAGCTTGACACTCTAGTCCTAACTACTTAGAATTGTCGAACCACTTATTCAAGGTCTCACCAGGTGATTAAACCGATGAGTCGGAACTCAACATGACATCAGTGCGTGAAAAAATAAAATGACAAAAAGTGAAATAACAAATTAAAAGATAACGGGCGTGTGATGATATCACGCATCCTCGGATGCGGTGATGGATGCATCAATAATGTTGATGTTGTGATACAAGATCTTTTGAACCTGAAGTATAATGTAAGCAATAATGTAAATAATTAAATGATGGTATCGATGATGTAAATGATAGGATAACGTCATTGATTATGTAAATGATAGGATATTGTCATTGATGGTGTAAATGATAGGATAATGTCATCGATGTTATAAATGATAGGATGGTGTTACCGATGATGTAAAGGATAGGATGATGTTACCGATGATGTAAAGGATAGGATGATGTCAGCGATGATGTAAATAGTAGAATGAGAACAGCGATTCCACAAGCTTATAAATAAAATATTAGCCTTTGATGACTATAAAAGGGGATGAAGTCTTCATTTATAGGACATACGGTTCAGAAATAATTCTTGAGTTCTCTTTTTTCTTGCTCTCTTGTTCTCTTGTGTTCATATTTTATTCGTTTTCTACGCTCTTCTCTCTTCTCCAAGCTAACATATGTGATACGTAAATCTTGATCCAAGTTATATTTTGAGGTTTTTGAGCTCCATTACATCAGCAAAAACTTGCTTGAGACCTTAAATTGATGGTTTGCATTCTTTGGTGTGCCTGTAAATCATGGGTAAACACCCACAAATTGCTGCATTTCTTTTTTGTTTGTGTGATTTTAGATCTTAGGGTTGAATCTTCGACAGTGAAAGCTCTTGAAGAAGAGGATATGATTAATGCATCAATTAGTTGTACATGGTGCTGAGAGGAAAGGACCTGCATCAAAAAAATTGGAAGTTTGCGAGCCATCTTGTACCCAGCAACTACAATGGTGGCACAAATGGTGACGAAGAGGAGGTGTCTGAAAGTCATTGGATGTGTAGGGAGGCTTCTTGCACCCAATAAATGGTGTCGTAACGGCACTATCAAGAAAGGAGCAGAGTTTTCCCCCAACCACCGGTGTAATTCAAGAAGTTCTGCCATTCTTGATTTCTCCAAATCTTGAGAACATTGCTACAATTATAGTTATAGGAAGAAAGGAGCTCAGTTGATAACCGATACAGCTCAAGATCTAGAAGTCAGTTAGATTATGGAGTTAAATCTTGGGTATTAAAAGCATTATGTCAAACTTCTGTGGATCTTGAAGGCATTGATCTTGAATTGCCTTCAAACTGCAATCTAGTTTCCAGATATGCTCACAAACTCCCTGCGTATGATCTTCAACCCACCAAGCTTATGTCATTCAGAGGAGAAATTTGACAATTTTTTGTTGAAAATAATGTCATCACTCATATTTCATCATTTCGGAATATTGAGACTCATCTATTGGTCTTGACAGGGTGGCAGGCAGGATCTATGGAGAGAGGGAGATGTGATCTTTTAATTCTCAACAAGAGCATCAAAATGTAGCAGTCTTGCTACATGACTTCCAAATTTCTAAAGGAAGAAGGGTCTGAGAAGAAGAGGTCGGGGTCAAGGAAGAATAACAGTGAGGGAGGAGATAAAGAGGTTATAACTCTTAAGCCAATTCCTAATCAAATTCACAACAACCAGGTTATATTTATAATCTAGTTATAATCCATTCCTGTACATTCTTACAATTGACGTTGCTCCAAAACTTGTCTTGACCATTGGATTAACTGTTGAATTTCTGGTGTCAATTGATTAACGATGAGATCGTTGTCGTCAATTGATTAACGATGAGATCGTTGTAGTCAATTGATTAACGATGAGATCGTTGTAGTCAATTGATTAACGATGAGATCGTTGTAGTCAATTGATTAACGATGAGATCGTTGTCGTCAATTGATTAACGATGAGATCGTTGTCGTCAATTGATTAACGATGAGATCGTTGTAGTGGTAAAATCTCATTAGTCAATCATTAACATTTGTGAGGCTGTGATCGGTCTTTAACGTGTGTGAATGTAAATACCCTAAAAAGTGAATTCAGGTCAAAAAAATTATCACAAAATATTCAAAACCCAAGTTAAACTATCATCACTATGTTTATTACCGCAGTTTCATGTTACAACCCCTCATGTGCCACAACATGTAGAAATATAGTCCAAAGGACTGTTTGGGGCGCTGTTTTTACTCCGGGGAGTTTGGACAAAAAAGATTCCCTTTTGCACGATGATGGCGTTCATGAACATGAGGGTTAAATTGTCATTCGTTAACACTAGCCTAAGAAACTTCATCCACTTTTATGTTCAAACGGATAATGTTTGTTAGGTGATTTTTAACGAATGACGGTTTAACTCATGCGTTTACGACCGCCGCCACCGTGCCAAGCGCCCGCGGTTACGAATGACATTATATTGGTTATGACCGTCGTCGAGTAAAAAAAACTAATTTTGAACATAAAAATAGATGCAGTTTCTTAGATGAAGTCGGGCAATCACAAACTACAATTCATAACCAAGGTGCTCACAACCATCACCACAGCGTCAAATGGAACCTAAGTAAATGGCTAAACACGGCTGCTAGGTATTACAAATATATCAATCCATACAACGTATACATGAACGTCTAATATATGTTCAAGGTTAGGACAACACACCAATGAATATCTATAATTTAAAAAACAATGTTTAATTGGCGATAGCTATATTAGTAGATCATAAACTTAAACTTTAGCCTACTCTGCACTCTACAGTAAAAAAATTATTTCACTTCAAGGAAAATGGAGAAGAAAAATATACAAGCTGAATTATCTTACAGAGAGCCTGACGATGGGAACGTAAATGGACCATTCTACTGAGCAATCTCCGATTGTTTGGAGAAGAAATCTTGTATTCCGCGGGCGCCGGGAGGCAGTGGCTTTTCAGTCCCGCTCTTTCTACTAGTCGGGGGCGGCGCCAGCTTCACCTCGGGAATGCAATCTAAGAGGAAATCGGCGGTGGGGGAGTGATCAGTGACAGCGGCTCTCAGATGCTCGACCTTGATCGTCTTCCGACACATAAGGGCGGCGGCATTCCCTGCTCTCTCGGCGAGGGATTCGAGGAAGAGCTCGGTGGAGAGAGAGATCAGGAAAAGGGCCTCGGAGTTCACTTTCTTGATTTCCCCGTCCAGCTTCATGATCCTCTTCACCCTACCGAAAGGAAACGACGGGATCAGAGCGCCGGCGACGGACTCCGACTGGGTATCTGCGGTATCGTTGGAAGGATGTTTCGCCGGAGAAACTTCCGTGGTCGACATTTGTCGGGTGTCGGAAGGAGCGCTAGGGCTTTGGTTTGGGAGTCTGTGGATGAAGCCTTCTGTGAATAGTTATTAGAGCTGGCATTTCCCGCCAAAGCTTATTCATTTTCCCGCCAAAGCTGTAATCTCCTTAAATGGAGAAATGCAAGATTTTATGTCGGGAATATAAGTGAACTATGGTAATAAAAATAAGCGTAAAGAACTGCCGATGATAAAGTTAATATTGTGTGATTCTTTTTTTAAAAAAAAATTGAGATCCAAATAATTGTTTTTGTGCTTTAAAAGGTCTTGGCCTGCATAGTTCTTGATGGGGCCTAGCCCCGTTTTTATTTTCATCCTGGGTGCATATGGGCCACTACCTCATGATCCCACCAACAGCATCAAGATCATGGAGGAACCACCGCGCGTGCGATTGGCGCACAATTGCACGCGATCCACGCGAGCAGGGTGGCCTTCCCCGAACAACCCAAGGGCCAGTCGCCGGGGCCGACCCCTCTCTTCCGCCACCAGCAAGTCGGCGGCTAGCCGTGCCGGATTTCCGGTTAAGCAGAGGCAGAGCCTTGCGGTCGCGCGCTAGCGGCCGCGCGCCCGCGGCTGCGAGGCGCGACGCGCGCGCCGGACGGCGGGAGGCCTCCCCTCCCGCACGACCGCGGGAGGTGTCGGGGACCGCCGGTCGCGCCCCGTCCCTTAGCAGGGAGGGATCGGTCGGCCTCTCCACCCTTCTTTCGGCCCGGCTCCGGCCGGCCGTGTCTTACGGTCAGCTAGTGTCGAACCTCGCAGTCGCCGTCGTGCCCGGCGCCCGGCACCGCGCCCTGCGGCTGGCCCGCACCGGGCCTAACGGCCGAGCGTCGGGTCGCGCCCGATACGCCGCCCGGGTGCGATTGGCAGGTCCGCGCCGGCCGCCGGCCGCCACTCTTGTCCGCCATGGACGCCCTCTCCGCCGACCGATCGTTTCGCTGCGATCGCGATCGTCCAATGCATGGGTAACCGCCCGCGTAACCACCTCCAATAGTGGGAGGGGACGTGATTTG
This sequence comes from Platanthera guangdongensis, assembly GCA_039583875.1. Taxonomy (NCBI): domain Eukaryota; kingdom Viridiplantae; phylum Streptophyta; class Magnoliopsida; order Asparagales; family Orchidaceae; genus Platanthera; species Platanthera guangdongensis. Next base: position 186,649,419 of record CM077159.1, read on the forward strand.
AGTGGGGGTGTGAGGTCACAATGCAAAACCCACAGAATTCTTTATCTAAGCTACTTTGAAATGATTTACTCGTGATGAAGTAGGGAGAGTGAATACAAGATAAAATACATAATAAAATCATAATGCATGCATTGGTTTATTCAAACAAATTCTTACTTTGATCAACTAACATTTTCTTTTGCACACACAGATTCTCCTTAGCAACTTAAACAAAAAGACGACGAACATAGACATGAAAATATGTCTAAGCGAGGAACATGCCTCTTTAACTGTTATACATTGAACATAAAGAGTTTTCATAATAATATGCACAAATGTTAAGTTTCACATTTCAGTATAAATATACAATAATAGAATGACATTTCATTTTATTCTCATGTTTATTTGATGTTCAATTCTCAAATTAATCTCATTCAATGTTGGATTCACTCACTCAATCATTCTTTTCATTCAGAATCAATTAATCTAAACGAGCAATTATTTAATTACATATCTCACGAAATGTTAAGGCATTATGCATCTTGAATGGGCCCCACTCCTTTTGGTGTTATTAGTCTCATTCAATGTTGGGTCCACTCACTCAATCATTCTCATCTTTTGCACTTCTGCTTTCTTCCTCCTCGGGTGGAAGCTCTGACTGATTCCTCCTAGGAGCCACCTTCAACCCACCACTCCAACACTAGAATTCTCGTAAGTGCAGTCGCTCCACCGGAAATTCGCCTAAGTCCCCAAGTGTGCGACGAGGAGGAAATCTCTACTACGTTGAGAGTCTGCACTATACAACTCGTATTCGTCAAGGGTGGACCCTTGTAGTGCCAGGTCAGCAAAAGTCAAAATCAGCAAGTCACGACAAAAGTCAGAGTCAGCGCTCAAGACGACAGAAGACCTGAGCGAGTATAACGAGCTCCACTCGCATACTCGTCATGTAGACGACTAGGTCGGTTACTTACCTAGCCGAGCGAGCTCCCCTGAGAAGTCTCCTAGTTATCAGGGGTGGGGATATAAATAAGACCCCCCCCCCCCCCTCTTTGGATTTGCCTATAAATATGACCTCATGGGCACGAGAAGACGGACTTCGAAATCTCGCTAAAGATCTCGAGCATCTCATTTCCTAGACTTCGAGCTGAGCCATTGAATCCTTTCTTCAGAGAGACGTGTTGCGAGTTAACAATTATCCCTCTTAGTCTCTATAACTTAGTTGTCAGTCAATCTATCTCGTACCATGCTCGACCATTTTTAGTTGTGGGGGAGGCTTCTTCTAAGCATTCGGGTACGTGGTGGGACCTCCATACCGCAATACCTGGGATCCTTTTTGTTGTCTGATTATTTTTGTATCCTAGCCTGTTAGCTATCGAGTCTGACCGCTGAGCCGGTAAACTCAGACTGCCTTGATTCGAATTTTGGAGTAGGGATTTTCCCAGCTTCAACACTTGGTGCGGTGAGCATGGATAGCAGTCGAGGAGGAAAGTTTCGCGAGTAGACGAGATGGTGAATGGAGGCGAGCATGAGGAGATAGTCGACAACTCAGGAGGAGTCAACAACTATGCGCGAGGAGGCGATTTTGTGACAGTAGCAGCGTTTGAATAGTTCGCGAGGAGGATAGAGAGGAGCATCCTAGCAGGGTTCCTTCCTCGCCCTGATGTCACGGCGACCTCGCCTCATCACGTAACACCATCGGAGGAAGAAGCCCCACCCGAGAGACCAGTGAAGGAGCGAGCTATAGAAGGAGAGGAGCGACCAATGCAGTCGTCGCACCATCCAGCGAGCAGTCAAGGGATCAGGTTCCAAGATGCAGAACAGCCGACGAGATACTATGATACTAGCTATGGTAACGAGTATGACGAGGATATTCGCGAGGATGAAACTCACTACCACCAAGGAGGGAGGAGCCCCTTCTGTGACAAGATCCTAGCAGCCCAATTTCCCGAAGGCTTCAGAGAGCTCGTCTTAAACTAATGCTCCGACAGAGATGACCTGGTCATGCATCTCAAATAGTCCGAGGACGTGGTGTCCATCTGTCACATGATTGATGCCTTCAAGTGAAGGTTCTTCTTCATTACATTCAAGGGGAATGTTAGGGATTGGGTCTACCAGTTAACCAATGGTTCTGTCTACTACTTTGAGGATCTGCGTCTGGGCCTGATGACAAGGTTCATGACATCCAAGAAGTGAAAGAAGGAGGAAACTGCTCTCTTCAAGATCGTGCAAGGACAGCATGAGAGTTTCGGCCACTACATCGACCATTTCCAGGGAGAGGTCCTAAAAGTCGAGAAGTGGATGGCTTCACCCTGATGCTGACTCTGAAGTTCTTCCTGAAGCAGGGCCTCTTCAGCCTGGAGATTGGGTCCAAGACCCCCGAGATCTTTTGTAGAGATGATCGAACAGGCGAATACGTTTGTGTAAGGAGAGGAGAAGAATTCAGACTTCTTGAAGAGGCTGGATGAGAAGACCAAAGAAGTAGAGACAAAGGAGGACCTTCAGAGGTGAAGGCCAGAGTAGTGTCAAAGAAGCAAGGAGAGAGACTAAGGGAAGTGCAAAGAAGAAGGGGGAGTCCATGAAGTTGGAAGAGTAAAGGAGGCAGGAGAGGCCTCTCGGGTAGGAAGAGAGGAGGACCGTTGTAAGCCCCCACCTTTGTCTGTGTCTGGCCGGAGGGGATCTTACTTGCCCAAGACGTCCACTCAGTGCTCCTTAAGGGGTAAAAACTCGCATTGCTAAACACTAGTCGACCGTCTTGCTCGACTTGAATCACAACATTCACATCACATCACACCGTATTGCGGAAACATTAACAGGAAGCCACATTATATATATATAAGAAAAACGCTAAGGTCATGACCATTCTTTATACATGAAGCCCGTGGGCTATAAAAGTGTGTCTGTTTTAAACTCCTCGCACTGTCAATCCTGTTCGCCAGTACTCGCGTCTCGAAACTCTGGAGACGACGGGGGTGCCTCTTCTCGAGTACTCCTGTCAGCTGGCGTATTGTCCTGCAGCAGCTGGTCACTACGATGCTTCATCTCCTGTGAATGATATTAAAATAATCGTTAGTCACAAAACTAAGTGGGAACAAATATCCTCCCCGAATCTAAATCCTGGGAATGAGCTCACGCACCCAACAAAAGTAAACAGTCAAAGCATGAGAAAGATAGTACAACATTTCATCTATACGCTAGAAGCAATCATAAAAGGTGCAACACAGTATAATTTGAATAACAACAACAATACACCTCAGTTGTAATAAATGATCCGCTAGCACATCAACACATCAGGTATTCACAACCCGTATTTATAGTGTAGGCATACATCGCAGGCATTCGCAGCCGCGCACACACCACAAACATTCACAGTTGCACATGCAACGAATGCATTCACAACCGCACACACACTGTAGGCATTCACAGCCGCGCAAAGGATCATATGTCGACATAGTATGTATCACTTCTTTTTGAGTAAAGTAGCGAGCCCCGCGGCCCTCACCGATGTGGCCGTCGGTGATAGTCGACAGTCCTGCCACTTTTGGGGGTGGTCGTACTACAAACTCAGGCCATAACGTACAACACTGTGTACTCTTGGATGTGAGCAACATCCGTCGATTCAACATTTTGACCGACCAGCGGAGGAAACCCAACGGGAAAAAACATAACGATCGAACACCTGTGGCACTCAATATCCATGTCGTCTTGAGTCGTCGAACTTCACGCACTGGTACGATCGGTTTGCTGAAGTGACAGAACCGCCACAATTTACCACAAATAATTTACAAGCAAACAAGTAAAAAACAAATTTGCTATCATGCACTAGGTATATAACGGCTTACCCTACTATGCTTTAAATCATTTGGGCAAACGACACTTGGCTCGACTTTCGACAAGAAGCGTGTGAGAACTTTATTCAGGACTAATTTAGGAGGAACATCTCAACTCCTGTTATCCTCAACTAAGGCTCGACTTATCAAGATAACTGTCCAGCAAAGCAGAACCCGTGGTTAAAATAGTAAATTGCAGAAACAAAAGTGCCGTAATAGAAGCTACTGTTAGTATAAGTTGCATAATTGAAATGATGTAATGAAACGGGAACAGTATGAAACTGGAGCAGTACCGAACTAAAAGAACTGAACCGAAAGTAAGTATTGAAAGGAACTTGTCCAGTACGAGACTGAAATAGTACTTAAATAAAAGAACTGAACTAAAAGTAAATAAGTAGGACCAGTACAAGACTGGAGTACTTGAAAAAAATAACTGAACTAAAACAAATAAAGGAATTGGATCAGTGCAAGATTGAAATAAATCATAAAGAAAATGTTAGTAGTCCAATCACTCCATTTAGAAGACTTTAGTTCCATCTCCATTATTAGGAGGCAAGTTCGGTTTCATCTTCGTTCTCAGGAGGCATGTTCAGTTTCATCTCCATTTTCAGGTGACATGTTTAGTTTTATCTCTGTTCTTATGTGGCATGTTCAGTTTCATTTCATCTTTTAGGAGGCTTTTTGGGTCTCACTCATTGTTAAGATTCGATAATAATACAGTTGCGCTCCTTTTAATTTCTATTTAATCGGATTAGAGAAACTTAATTATGAGTTACATGTTTATTATTCGTCGAGAATAATCAGCAACTCATTTGTTCGCGTCGGATCGAATCTGAAAATCTCGTTAGAGAGCACATTCTTCCTCGAATTTCAACCTTGAAAAATCGTTTTCAAGTCATGAGGGAAATTATTCATGAAATCAGGTTGAGGATTATTTTATTCGAAGCTCGCACTTAATTTCATCATCTGAGTCCACTCAAAGTGTCTGAGAGTTTTTTTAAGAATGAGGCGCTTGGTGATTTTGGCAAAAACCTCGAAATACTCAAAGCTGAAAATCTTGCCTCGATAACTCTCGACGCTTAATCAATTGAACTTAATATTCAATATAAAGTGATCACGCGCTTCAATTTTCATTTTTGAAGAATTTGAGCTCATAAATTTCCGAGCGCGACCTCAGATTCCAAAAAATTGGAAAATCTTTAATTTTTACCATAAGGTTTCTAAATTTTAATACAACCTTTAAGAGGGCCTAAAAAAACCTATAAAATTTTTCAAAATTTCACGAGTAATTTTGGGTCTCTAAATTGACCAAATAATTCGTATATAGGCTTTTTAAAATATCAAATTAACTCTAAAAATTCCCAAAATTTTTGTGTAAATTTCTCTTATCAAGGAGGATAATTTTCATTTTCAAAACTTTTCACCAGGTCCTCGTTGTACTGTCCAAAAAATAAAATACTTATTTTAGTTATAATATAATAACATTTATAAAATTATAATTTTTATAAACTTCTCTCCCCCACGAAATGTACCAAGAAACCGCCCTCATGGGCCTTCCCCGGCAACGGCCGCCGGCCGGCCGGCCATGGCTCCACCCCGGCCGACTCCCAGAGTGTTGGCGCTCCCTCCGACGGTGGTCCGGCGGCCTGCCGTCGCCGGCCATCACCGAAGCTATTTTTTTTTTTGAACGGAGGGGAGTGGGTGACGGCGTAGGCGCTATGGGCGTCGGAGCTTGCATGTGAAGCGTTCAGAAGATAGAGAGGAAGGAAAGGAGAAGTTTTCCACCTAGATTGGGGTCTCCGAGAGCTCTCGGCGAGATCCGCCATTAATGGTGGAGGGGGTGGTGGAGCTCGGGTGAGCTGTTTCAGGCGAGGCAGAGCTCTGACAGGGGTGGGGGTGGCTCTTTTTGAGATTGGAAGTGGGGTGCAACCCTCTGGTGCCAGAGGGCTTCATTTATAGGAGGGAAGGCCCCTCCTTCCCCTCTTCTTCTTCCTAGTTAAGTAAACCTAGGGGTGAGGTTATCCAAAGACTCTATGGTTTACTCCCAACTGTATTGGACACGTGCCTGCCTTCCATTGGTGAGGTACAATTAAAGTGGCAACCTCTCATTGGTTGGAGCTTGGCTTGATGAGGAAGGAGGGAGAGAGAGAGAGGAGGAATGAAATGGGCCTTTTTCCTTTGACCCAATGCCTAACACCTGGGCTGCATAGTGATAAATTATAGCCTATAAGAGGGCCCATAATGGACTCGGTGATGGGCACAAGTGGGGCACTGTAACGCCCCCGATTTTTTGATGATTTTATTTGTTTGGGCAACGTCAGATTTATGACGTCGTGGCGTTACTTTTAACGTCGATTTGACGGCACAATGCCGTTAAGACATTTTCGCGTCCGTGCGGTCGTGTAGGCCGAATTCTTGTTGTAATGGAAAGATTTTGCATTTGGAATTTAAGTTAAGTAATTTTGGACTTGCTCGTCAAGTTTCGTCGCAATCCGAGCAATTTTGAAGTCTCGGCGCACGATTGAAGTTTTGGATTTGTTTATGTTCGTCGTATAGTTCGAAGATTAATATCTCGGGAATGACTCGTCGGATTCTGGTTTTGACTTCGCCGCTGTGTTTGTAGCGTCAGTGTTTGCCTACGGTGCGAGTTTCGTTTAATTCGGTGCGCGTTTGGGCCTCCGTTTTGATCTCGTTGTTTCCTTATTCAAAATATATAAAATATGAATATTTTAATATTAAAGTAATATTCAAAAATGAAAAACACTATTCATTCATATAGTTTGATTTCTTGGGTATATGTGTAAAGAATTTTCAGATTTTGCAATTTCTTATTTCTATCTACACGAGTGATTTTGTACTACTCGAGTGAAACTTTCCATATACACGAGTAGATCTCATGTTCATACAAGAAATTTTAAATTGCTTCCACGAGTAATATTTTCTGCCTCTCGAGTGACTGATTATAACTACTCGAGTGACTATTCTTCCTACACGAGTGTATTTCTCTGGACCTACTCGAGTAGTTTTGAACTACTCGAGTAGCCATTTTAAACTACTCGAGTAGTCATTTTGAACTACTCGAGTAGCCATTCTGAACTACTCGAGTAGTCATTTTGAACTACTCGAGTAGCCGTTTTCTACCTACTCGAGTACCCGTAAGCTTGTTCTCGTGTATTCCTTTGCTGTTTAGTTTTGAGAGCCTTTTTGAGTATCAAAACGATGTCCTATGGAAAAATGGTTAACATGAAATTTGTGCGTCTCGACGAGATCAACAACTTTCATGTTGACTACTTTTCGATTTGAAGTCATCCTAAACCCTTATTTTCATCTTTCGCGCACCCATACGTATATATTCTGTTTTTAGACAGAACTATATATATATATATATATATATATATATATATATATATATATATATATATATATATATATAATATCTTTACATATCTTTATATATCTTTATACATACATATATATATACACGTGACAGGCACGGGCCTTCGGCCCTCGGGGGAGCGACAATCGGCGGGGTGTGACATTCGGCGGAGTGCGACATTTGTCGGGGGTGCGACATTCACCGGTGGTGCGACATTTGTCGTGGGGACGACATTTGTCGTGGGCGGTGACATTTGTCGTGGGCGATTATATTTGTCGTGGGGGCGACATTTATCATGGGGGGGCGACATTTGTCGTAGGAGAGACATTTGTCGTGGGAGTGACATGAACGGGCCTCCGGCCCTCGTGCCCCGCGCGACAGTACCCAGTAGCGGCGGCGGGCTTCGCCCGCGCCCGGCGGGCTTCGCCCGCCCCCGGCGGGCTTCGCACCTATGCAATATGATATAGTATATATTTATATAATATATTATAAATATATATAATATATAAATATATATTAGTAATGAGAGCAACTGACAGCTGATAGGGTGTAATGAGAGCACTTGACATGATGTTTTTTGGACATTGTGCCTCATAATTGTCTGCTATCAGCTTTATTTTGGAGGTGACTTTAGAGTGCAATTACATAATATATTATAAATATATATAATATATAAATATATGTTAGTAATGAGAGCAACTGACATCTGATATGGTGTAATGAGAGCACTTGACATGATGTTTTTTGAAAATTGTGCCTCATAATTACCTGCTATCAGCTTTATTTTGGAGGTGACTTTCGGGTGCAATTACACAAGTAACCTTTATTTTCAAATGTATTTGAATATTTCTTGAATTTATGTTAGTCTTAAAGTAAAAAGATTGAGGATATATTAGGCTTTATGAATATTGCACCAAAGAGAACTTTTCCTTTATAGAATAGTATAGATATACATAAAAATATTAGAAATTTTTTTCATCTTCTTCGATCCTTCTTCCCGAACCAGAGAGCGGCGTGAGCGTGAGAGAAATTTTTCGTGAACCTTCCGGTGGCCGCCGACGGTGCTCGAAAATATTCAACCGAACATAGATCTGGAAAGCTCTCGCCGAGAGCTACGCCCTCGTGGTAATTTCTTCCCCGTTTCTTGAGATTTCTCGTTACGGTTTTTCGGCCCTAACCTCTATTTTGGCAATTTTTGTCTAGATTTCAACCTCTCTCGCATCATTTTGCCCCGATCTACGACGTGGAGTGATTTCGGTGGACTTTTCTGGTAAAACCAAGGCAAGTGGTGGTTTCTCCTCTTTTCTCCTTGTCTGATTCGATGGTAACAGCTATGTTTTCATGTTCCCTAAAATTTTCTACATTTATTCTTCCAAATTATTGCTATGATTAACTGTTTTGTTGATCACATGTTGTTATGATATTTTGTCATGCTAAACTTGATCTTGTCTATTTATGTTTAATCGTCTTTGAAGTGTCTTATCGATGACTTAAGTGTCTTAGCTCTCGTTATCAAACGTATTAGAGTTTAATTAGGGTTGTAAATCGGTCCTAAGGGTTGATCAACCATGTCCGGAATCTAGTAATGTCAAGTAGAGTTTGTCGAGCCAAATCCTGAGGTATTTGTGTTGTGGTTTCTTGAATGCGGGTGTTAGTGGACGATTCCACATCCGCAGTGTTTGTTACCTTCATTAGTGCCCTGTGGAAGTCTACTTGGTTTTTGGATGTCTATAGTGCATGGGGGAGAGTATGAGACTCCCTCGCAGTTAGACGGATTATATATCCGTTTTGTTTCTTTTTGGGGGTGTGTCCAAGAGCGACCACTTTGGCCGTGTTTTTGGGGTGTGTGTCCAAGAGCGACCACTTCACCCGTGTTTTTTTTTGGGGGGGGGGGTGTCCAAGAGCGACCACTTCGCCCGTGTTTTTTTTGTGGGGGGGGGGGTGTCGAAGAGCGACCACTTCGCCCGTGTTTTTGGGTGGTGCGTCCAGGAGCAACCACTTCGCCCGTGTGTTCAGGTAGAGTCGACCACAGGTGCCTAATAAAGGTTTTATTTTTTTTTCTTTCTGGTGAAATAATCATGTAGCCACCTTATAGCCTTGTGCGTCTGGTGCACTCTTGTGGAACGTGACAAGTCACGTAGGAGTTCTTTTCCTATTGATGCTTTGTTTTCTTTTGTACTTTACTTCAGTGTTTTTGGCTTGGGTTGGTACCCCTGTTGACCTTTTTTATTTTGGCTTATTACTTTTCCTACCACTACTTGTACCTTCTTGCTGAAGTGTTCTGTCTTTGGAATGCCTCAGGTACATAACAGTAGCATTTAGCAGTGCTGGTTTTGGAGTTTTCTGGGCGGCAGTGTTGGCCGTGGTTGTTGCCTCGTCATAGCGAGATAATTTGTTGTTTGTTTAGTTTTACTTGTTCAGACATACTTTTGTTCGTGGGTTCGTGTTAGTTTGCTGGCGCTCACTGATTTTGTTAGTTGCTTGATACTTGCTAGCTGCTCATTTCTTTAAATGTGGATGTGGATTACTTATTTTCTGGGAGGATTTATGCTAGGAATGCATGTTAGGTATTTTCAACTATAAAACCTACTACTATTATTTCATGCATTGCATAATTTGAAACTCTAACTTGTTATTTATTTGACGACCGTAAATGCTATCTTCCCTACTATAATAAATTTAGAATCTTGCATAGCATGAGTTGTCTTTTAGGGATGTTTTTACTCATGTAGGATGTTTGAGTTAATCTAATCAAGTATTTTTCCGCATCGTATAATATATCTTGATTCGTGGACTAGATGAGCCACTAACCCGAGGGATACAGCTAACTTCTGCACTTAATTGATTTTCCTTAAAATAACTTAAAAGAAACCTTTCTTCATGATTAGTTTCGTGTATGCCTGAGCGTCCGCAGTTATCCCCTGCTAATGTGGCATCATGACACGCATTTTCCCTTACTCTGATAAGTTGTATTTGCGGTGAAAATGCGGGTTGTGACAGTTGGTATCAGAGGGAGGTTGCTTTACAATTTGTCGGGCAACCTTTTCTTGTTGGTATTAGGTGTTTAGCATAATATCATACACATACTGATATGTCATCGGCACGTCTTGGTCGAAGCACGAACACTACACTCATAGCATAACATGAAGTATACGAGACATATTATGTAGTATGTGATGCATAATATGTGTCTGTATATGGATCCACTATAGGGGCAACATGTGAGGGTTATGTAGTATGAGATACATAACCTCACCACATGAATGCGACTAACACGTTTCTTTTTTGTTGCATGAGAATGACATGTAGTATGTGATGCATAACATTTTCATCCGTACGCCGCTCATAACATGCATTAGGGCCTTTTTAGAATGCATAACACAATCATGCATAGCATAACATTGCATAAGCACAACGTGCCAAGCTAAAGATTGCGGGATGACATATGTACACACATGATTTTAAATCAGAAAACGAATATAATACATGCATTCATGTGATAGGCACAAGAGTCAATAGGATGAGAGGATATCATCCTAAGTAGGACATAACATCATTATAAAATCCCAAAGCAAGTTGCAGCGTAAGCAAGTATCTTTTAAGTATGGTCTGAGGTAGTTGTGTGGCTTTGTTGTAAGCTAGGATTTTGATGGGTTGTTCGTTGCTTTTTAGAATGCCGCCAAAGAGGCCTGCGACGAGGTCGACTCCCCAGTCGGAGGGTGAGTCATCAGGTGCGCAAAGTGACGCGATTATCGAGAGTCTGCATCAGATCAATGAGGCACTGTCAAGGCAGTTGGTTGCGATGCAATCGCAAATTGAGTCTTTGTTGTCTGCCGCTCCCGCGCAACAACCTTCAACGCAAGAGCCCCCCTCGGGCCAAGCCGTGCCCGATACCCCTGCTCCTCTGGTGCCCCCGATGGCGATACCACCAAAAATGAATTTCATATCGCACTTCCAACGGTTGTGGCCTCCCACCTTCGACGGGAGTGCTGACTTTGTGGTTATAGATGACTAGATCATCTCCATCGAGGAGATGTTTTCGTATTCTGGAATTCTAGAAGCCCAGAAAGTGATGATTGCAGCCTATCAGTTAAAAGGTCTGGCGAAGAGTTAGTGGATTTGGAAAATAGAGAGCCTGAAGGAAGGCTGTACTTGGGAATCTTTTAAAAAGATGTTGCTGAAAAAGTTTCTACCATCGGTCGAGCAAGACCGTTTGATGAATAGCTTCCTGCATCTAAAGTAGAGACAGCTCACCGTGTGCGAGTACGAGATTGAGTTTAGCAAACTGAGCAGGTTTGCTCCGGATTTGGTAGCTTTTGAGGAGGGTAGAGTGAAACGTTTCTTGGGAGGACTAAGAAGTGATGTCCAGCAGTGACATGCGCTTACCAAGCGAAAAGTTATGCTGAAGCAATGGAAGCCGCTTTAAAAGTGGAGGCGATTGAAAATGCCAAGAACCGCGGTGCTGCGGCAAGGAAGGAGAAAAGAAAAGGTGTTGATGATGGTAGCTCCAGGGCGTCTGGCCCTTCTTCGAAGAAAAAAAGTAAGGATGTGTGTAGCTTCCGTGGTCGACCTGGCCACCCCTACGAAAGGTGCTTCGAGAGGACTGCCACCCTGAAGCAGCAGCAGGTGCATGCCATCCAAGGTGCACCCAAGGGAGAGCTTGTGTGCTCGTTCTGTGCAAGGAAGGGTCATGATGTGACTCGTTGTTGGATGAAAGACAGGGTTTGCTTCCAATGTGGGCAGAAGGGACACGAGAAGCCTTCGTGCCCCCAGGCTCAGTCCCCACTGTAGCCTGCCCCACTTCGAGCTCTACCACCGCCACCAAGTCTGGATAAAGGAAAAGGAAAGTTGAACGTGATGATCAGCGAGGAAGCCCAAACCTCTACGCAAGTGATATCAGGTTAGCCTCAGTTTAATTTATCCTTATAAATTATCTTCGTTGCCCTAGTTGTCGTTCGTTTAGTTATGTATGTTATAGTTTTAGGGGATTTTAAGGTGCGGAATAGGTGGGCGCGCGTTCTTTTCGATTCGGGTGCCACCCATTCCTTTGTGTCCCGGAGATTTGTCGATAAGCACCGTCTGAGTGTGGACCAATTAGGAGGCTCATTCAATGTCAAGCTCCCTTCCGGTGATTCGGTGATATCTAACCATGGAGTTCTGAGATGCCCTATTTATCTTGGGAATTTTTTGTCTTATGCGGATCTGATGATTTTGGATCTGTCTGATTTTGACGTGATTCTGGGCATGGACTGGCTGTCCAAATATGATGTGGTCATCCAGTGCAAGGCTAAGCGATTGGATTTCAGAATGGACGATGGACAACCTATGAGCGTCTATGGATTTCAGGACAGAGTTTCTCCTGTCATTTCTACGGTACGTGCTTATCGTGCTATAGAGTCTTATTGCGAGACATTTTTGGTTTCTATTTTTGTTCTGGAAACAGCTTTTGTTACGCCACGTCTTGAGGATGTCTCAGTGGTGCAAGAGTTTCCAGATGTCTTTCCTGATAGTCTTTCAGGACTTCCTCCTGAAAGGGAGATAGAGTTTGTGATAGACCTCGAACCAGGTACTCGTCTTATTGCTAAAGCACCGTACCGTATGGCTCCGCGTGAGTTGGATGAGTTGCGTACTCAGCTCGATGAGTTGCTCAGGTGTGGTTTTATCAGGCCAAGTACTTCTCCATGGGGTGCTCATGTTTTGTTCGTCAAGAAAAAAGATGGATCAATGAGACTTTGCATCGATTATATGGAATTAAACAAGGTAACAATTAAGAATAGATATCCCCTGCCAAGGATTGATGATTTGTTTGACCAATTGCGTGGTAGCTCGGTATTTTCAAAGATCGATCTTCGCTCAGGCTACCACCAGTTGAGGATTTGAGAGGCAGATATTCCTCGAACCGCTTTTCGTTCATGGCATGGACATTATGAGTTTTTGGTGATGTCTTTTGGTTTAACCAATGCACCCTCTGCTTTCATGGATTTGATGAATCAGGTGTTTAAGGATTTCTTGGACCAATTTGTTATTGTGTTCATAGATGATGTCTTGGTGTATTCTTGCAGTGTTGAGGAGCATACTCAGCATTTGCGTCTGGTTTTGACGACCCTGAGGGAGCATAAGTTATATGCGAAGTTGAGCAAGTGTGAGTTTTGGTTACCTCAGGTGTCCTTTCTGGGTCATGTGGTAAGCAAGGACGGTATTTCTGTGAACCCGACTAAGATTTCTGCGGTAATGGAGTGGGAGAGACCTTCTACGCCGAAGGAGATTGGGAGTTTCTTAGGCCTAGCTTGCTATTATAAAAGATTCGTGGAAGGATTTTCAGTGTTGTCTGCTCCTCTAACTAAACTTACTCAGAAGAATACTGCTTTCATTTGGAGTGATAAATGTGAAGAGGCGTTCCAAGAGCTGAAGAATAGATTATGTACTGCTCTGATTTTAACCTTACCTACTGAAGGAGTTGAGTATGCTGTGTATGTCGATGCGTCACATATCGGACTTGGTTGTGTTTTAATGCAAGATGGTAAGGTGATTGCGTATGGATCGATACAACTAAAGATCCACGAAAGAAACTATCTGACGCATGATTTGGAGTTTGCTGCCGTAATTTATGCACTGAAGCTTTGGAGACACTTATTATATGTCGTGATGTGCAAGATCTATACGGACCATAAGAGTTTGAAGTACGTCTTCACTCAGAAAGAACTAAATCTGCGCCAGCGTCGGTGGTTAGAATATGTGGCGGATTATGAAGTGGAAATTCTCTATCATCCAGGAAATGATAATGTAGTAGTCGATGCCTTGAGTAGGAAGACCGCTAAGATTTTTAATCTGTCGGTGCAGTCCTTGATAGAAGAATTTTTGTTGATGGATATTGAGGTTGGGAGTAGTACTGTGCCTGCTAGTATAGAAGCAGAAGAACCCTCTTGGATTTCCCTTACTCGAGCACATCAGAAGGATGATCCTGATTTGTTGCACCTCCGGAATAGAACTTTGAAGGGGGAGCTACCCGATTTCTCTGTGGACGAGTTGGACACCCTGAAGTATCGGGGTAGATTTTGCATCCCTGCCTTTGGCGATATTCGAGCTAAGATCTGTGCTGAAGCTCATGGTTCTAGTGTGGCCTACCACCCTAGTTCCACAAAGATGTATAAAGATCTAAAGCAAATTGTTTGATGGTCAGGGATGAAGAATGACATCGCCAGGTTTGTATCAGAATGTTTTACTTGTCAGCGTGTTAAAGCCGATCACAGAAGGTCTGATGGTAAATTGACACCGCTTGATATTCCAAGTTGGAAATGGGAAAATATTTCAATGGATTTCATCACCGGTCTGCCAAAATCTCCCCGTGGGCACGACTCTGTTTGGGTGATAGTCGACAGATTGACAATGTGTGCTCACTTTGTTCCATTTAAGATTGAGTACTCGATGAAGAAAATAGCTGAGTTATATCTTGAAGAGGTCATCAGGTTGCACAGTGTGCCTATTAGCATCATATCAGATCGGGACTCTAGATTTACGTCTCGTTTTTGGAAGAGTTTACATGAGGGGTTGGGTACCGATTTAAGGTATTCCACCGTCTATCATCCGCAGACTAATGGTCAGACGAAAAGAGTAAATCAAATCGTAGAAGATATGATCAGGTGTTATATTTTAGATCATGATGGTGCTTGGGATGAGCGTCTCAAACTCATGGAGTTTGCTTACAATAACAGTTATGAAGAGAGTCTGCAGATGACTCCGTTTGAGACATTGTATGGGAGGCATTGTAGAACCCCACTGTTTTGGGTTGAAGTTGGTGAGAGGCCGTTGTTAGGTCCGGAAGCTCTTGAAGAGATGAATTGTGTTGTGACTCATATTCGAGAAAAGCTTCGTGTGGCTCAAGAGCGCTATGAGAAGTATGCTAATCTTCAAAGGGTCGATCTGGAGTTTGCGGTTTGAGACTTGGTTTTTTTGAAGGTTTCTCCGATGTCTGGTGTTAAAAGATTTGGTAGGAATCACAAGTTAGACCTCCGGTATGTGGGACCTTTTCAGATTCTTGAGCGCATCGAAGTTTCGGCTTATAGGTTGGAATTGCCTGCGACCTTCCCTGGTGTCCATGATGTGTTCCATGTGAGCCAGTTGCAGAAATGTGTTCGTAATGACCGTCAAGTCCTCGACTCGATACCCCAGATTCAGCCCAACCTTACTTATGTGGAAGAACCTATTCGTGTTCTGGATTTTCAAGAGCGTGTGTTGCGGAGAAAGACCATCCCTATGGTCAAGATTCTTTGGAGAAATCAAGACGTCGAGAGCGTGACGTGGGAATTGGAATCGGTGATGAGGGAATCTCACCCGCACCTCTTCTCTTTGTTTCAGGTATGTCGTTATGTTTTCAGTTATGTCTGATTTTATCGTGTTGATTGGTTTTGGAGTTGTGTTAAGTTTTGGGACGAAACTTCTTTTAGGGGGAGTGACTGTAACGCCCCCGATTTTTTGATGATTTTATTTGTTTGGGCAACGTCAGATTTATGACGTCGTGGCGTTACTTTTAACGTCGATTTGACGGCGCAATATCGTTAAGGCATTTCCGCATCCGTGCGGTCGAGTAGGCTGAATTCTTGTTGTATTGGGAAGATTTTGCATTTAGAATTTAAGTTAAGTAATTCTGGACTTGCTCGGCAAGTTTCGTCGCAATCCGAGCAGTTTTGAAGTCTCGACGCGCGATTGAAATTTTGGATTTGTTTATGTTCGCCGTATACTTCGAAGATTAATATCTCGGGAATGGCTCGTCGGATTCTGGTTTTGACTTCGCCGTTGTGTTTGTAGCGTCAGTGTTTGCCTACGGTGCGAGTTTCGTTTAATTCGGTGCGCGTTTGAGCCTCTGTTTTGATCTCGTACTTTCCTTATTCAAAATATATAAAATATGAATATTTTAATATTAAAGTTCTATTCAAAAAATGAAAAAACACTATTCATTCATATAGTTTGATTTCTTGGGTATATGTGTAAAGAATTTTCAGATTTTGCAATTTCTTATTTCTATCTACACGAGTGATTCTGTACTACACGAGTGAAACTTTCCAAATACACGAGTAGATCTCCTGTTCATGCAAAAAATTTTAAATTGCTTACTCGAGTAATATTTTCTGCATTTCGAGTGCCTGATTATAACTACTCGAGTGAGTATTCTTCCTACACGAGTGTATTTCTCTGGACCTACTCGAGTAGTTTTGAACTACTCGAGTAGCCATTTTAAACTACTCGAGTAGTCATTTTGAACAACTCGAGTAGCCATTTTGAACTACTCGAGTAGCTATTTTGAACTACTCGAGTAGCCGTTTTCTACCTACTCGAGTACCCGTAAGCTTGTTCTCGTGTAGTCCTTTGATGTTTATGTTTGAGAGCCTTTTTGAGTGTCAAAACGATGTCCTATGGAAAAATGGTTAACATAAAATTTGTGCGTCTCGACGAGATCAACAACTTTCATGTTGACTACTTTTCGATTTGAAGTCATCCTAAACCCTTATTTTTATCTTTCGCGCACTCATACGTATATATTCCGTTTTTAGACAGAACTTTATATATATATATATATATATATATATATATATATATATAATATATATCATTACATATCTTTATATATATATATATGTGTATATATATATATACATATTAATACTAGAAAATTTTTTCATCTTCTTCGATCAATCTTCCCGAACCAGAGAGCGGCGTGAGCGTGAGAGAAATTTTTCGTGAACCTTCCGGTGGCCGCCGACGGTGCTCCGGTGCTCGAAATCTTCAACCAAACATAGATCTGGAAAGCTCTCGCCGAGAGCTACGCCCTCGTGGCAATTTCTTCCCCATTTCTTGAGATTTCTCGTTAGGGTTTTTCGGCTCTAACCTCTATTTTGGCCATTTTTGTCTAGATTTCAACCTCTCCCGCATCCTTTTGCCCCGATCTATGACGTGGAGTGATTTCGGTGGACTTTTCCGGTAAAACCAAGGCAAGTGGTGGTTTCTCCTCTTTTCTCCTTGTCCGATTCGATGGTAACAGCTATGTTTTCATGTTCCCTAAAATTTTCTACACTTATTCTTTCAAATTATTGCTATGATTAACTGCTTTGTTGATCACATGTTGTTATGATGTTTTGTCATGCTAAACTTGATCTTGTCTATTTATGTTTAATCGTCTTTGAAGTGTCTTATCGATGGCTTAAGTGTCTTAGCTCTCGTTATCAAACGTATTAGAGTTTAATTAGGGTTGTAAATCGGTCCTAAGGGTTGATCAACCATGTCCGGAATCTAGTAATGTCAAGTAGAGTTTGTCGAGCCAAATCCCGAGGTATTTGTGCTGTGGTTTCTTTGGGTTTCTTGAATGCGGGTGTTAGTGGACGATTCCACCTCCGCAGTGTTTGTTACCTTCATTAGTGCCCGGTGGAAGTCTACCTGATTTTTGGATGTCTATAGTGTATGGGGGAGAGTATGAGACTCCCTCGCAGTTAGACGAATTATATATCCGTTTTGTTTCTTTTTGGGGGGTGTGTCCAGGAGCGACCACTTCGCCCGTGTTTTTGGGGGGTGTGTCCAAGAGCGACCACTTCACCCGTATTTTTGGGGGGAGTGTGTGTCCAAGAGCGACCACTTCGCCCGTGTTTTTTGTGGGGTGTGTCCAAGAGCGACCACTTCGCCCGTGTTTTTGGGTGGTGCGTCCAGGAGCGACCACTTCGCACGTGTGTTCGGGTAGAGTCGACCGCATGTGTCTAATAAAGGTTTTGTTTTGTTTTTTCTTTCTGGTGAAATAATCATGTAGCCACTTTATAGCCTTGTGCGTCTGGTGCACTCTTGTGGAACGTGACAAGTCACGTAGAAGTTCTCTTTCTATTGATGCCCTGTTTTCTTTTGTACTTTACTTCAGTGCTTTTGGCTTGGGTTGGTACCCCTGTTGACCTTTTTTATTTTGGCTTATTACTTTTCCTGCCACTACTTGTACCTTCTTGCTGAGGTGTTTTGTCTTTGGAATGCCTCAGGTACAGAGCAGTAGCAGTTAGCAGTGCTGGTTTTGGAGATTTCTGGGCGGCAGTGTTGGCCGTGGTTGTTGCCTCGTCATAGCGAAGTAGTTTGTTGTTTGTTTAGTTTTACTAGTTCAGACATACTTTTGTTCGTGGGTTCGTGTCAGTTTGTTGGCGCCCACTGATTTTGTTAGTTGCTTGATACTTGCTAGCTGCTCATTTCTTTAAATGTGGATGTGGATTATTTGTTCTCTGGGAGGATTTATGCTAGGAATGCATGTTAGGTATTTTCAACTATAAACCTACTACTATTACTTCATGCATTGCATAATTTGAAACTCTAACTTGTTATTTCTTTAGCGACCGTAAATGCTATCTTCCCTACTATAATAAATTTAGAATCTTGCATATCATGAGTTGTCCTTTAGGGACGTTTTTACTCATGTAGGATGTTTGAGTTAATCTAATCAAGTTTTTTTCCGCAACGTATAATATATCTTGATTCGTGGACTAGATGAGCCACTAAGCCGAGAGATACGGCTAACTTCTGCACTTAACTGATTTTCCTTAAAATAACTTAAAAGGAACCTTTGTTCATGATTAGTTTCATGTCTGCCTGAGCGTCCGCAGTTATCCCCTGCTGACGTGGCATCATGACACGCATTTTCCCTTACTCTGGTAAGCTGTATTTGCGGTGAAAATGCGGGTTGTGACAGACACCATTAAAGATGAGCCCATTTTTTAAGGAAAATATATTTTTAAGCGGTTTGACCAAAAGTCAACCATTATGTGGGTCTCACAGGTGGGTCAAGGTCAAAGTTTGTCCAAGTCGTCGGGAGACGAGTCAATGTTGGGGTACTGTGGTAAAATTGGTGTGCACACGCTTTCCGGTGCGCGATAACGCTAGGTTTGACCACAGATTGGCCACTCGTCCCCGAAATTGACCGGGACGAACACGGTTGACTTCGTATTGATCATACAAATCCAATGTTACTGACCGGGATCGAATCAAAGTTCGTTTGTTAAATATTCAAAATCTACGCGTCCCAACGCGCCAAAACTACCAAAATGCTCATATTCATCATTAGACTATGAATCACGACGCAATGAGTTCTGAAACGTTCGTATTCGAAGTCATGGGAACTAACCGAACTCAAATCAAAGTTCTCTAAGTCAATAACAAAAAAATCTCCTTTTCGTGACGTTCTACTAGGAACGACCATATTCACCATATGACCTCATAATTCAACGGAACGAGTTCCGACGTGCTCGTATTGACTATACGAGGTCATAGGAACTGACAGAACTCAAATCAGAGTTCTCTAGCTCTATCCCCTGCTTAAGGTTGCCTCCTACCGGGTCACGGGTAGAGGTTCAGGTCACTTTTATTTGACCCATTAGGGTTCCGGTGACCCAATAAAAGTCGAGATGTTACACCCATAGCGGCTCCAGAGAGGAGAGAAGAAGTGAGGCGATTCTAGTATCCCGTGAATCACCCCCCTTGGAGGCCACCTATTAGGTCTCAGTTCCATAATCAGGAGAGAAGGAACGACCACCAGCAGGGAGGAAGGCAAGAAAGGGCTCGGGCAGAGGCGATGGCCATTGCCCATCAAGGGAATAAGCGTCGCAAGAAGGTTCAGCCGGCGAGGAACCAAATGGAGGAGATTCCTCTTTACTGCGATTTGCATTGAGTAGAGGGGCATGAGACTATGTCCTACCCAGATTTTGGGAGGCAAGGAGAAGGTTAGAAGTCTGGGCGGCAGAGACGGGGCAGCCTAGGCAGGAGGCTCCAACAGGATCAGTAGCATTCCAAGCTCCAAGGAGGAGGAACGAGGATCCGATCAACTTGGGAGGCTGCAAGGAAGTGGTCCACGACCCAGGAGGTGGGCAGGCAGGAGTGATCGATAAAGGAGCAGGGCACGGAACTTCCTGCAAGGGGAGTCTCCGTCAGATTTACGGCAAGAGCGTTGCCTCAACCTCTCAAACACTACTGTCGTTGGATGAGATCATTTTTTCCGAGGACATGTTGAGAAACGAGAACCCCTTTCATGATGCCCTTGTCATCCAAGCGATCATCAATGACTTCACCCTCGATCGAATTCTAGTAGACAATGGGAGTTCAGTGAATGTCATTTTCAAGAGAACCTTCGTCGGGCTCTGAGTGGAGGAGACTAGGAAGCTATGGACGGACCCCTCTTTGGCTTCTTTTGAGAGAAGAAAGCGGTGGAGGGAGGAGTTGATCTTCTTGTCACCCTTTTGGTACTTCGATCTGATGCATGTTCGTCATCGCTGATGCACCAAGCTGTTACAATGCCATCTTCATGAAGTACTGTCGGGGAGATGTCCAGGTGCGAATCAGAGGCAATCCAAAGGCTGCAAGAGAGTGTTATCTGAACGCCGTCAGCACCATCAGCTGGATGGAGGATGCAGAGAGGCTGGAGAAGGTTTTGGAGAAGGAGGAAGGGCTGAGAGCTGGAAGAGGTGGAGGTGATATCCCGGAGAGGAAAGCCAGGGTTGTTGAAGATCAGAGGATCCCTGATGTTGGAAGGGAAGATAGAGATGGCGCATGTCTGCAAGAAAATGTGGACATCTTCGCCTGGAGTGTCGCGAAGATGCCAAGGATCGATGCAAAGGTTGTCTGTCATCGCCTCAACCTGGATCTCAATGTTGCCCCCGTCCATTAGAAGTAGAGGAAAAACATTGTCGTGCTGGACGAGCCGATCCGGGAGGAGGTGAAGAAGCTGTTGGAGACAAGTTTTGTTTCAGAGATCTAGTATTCTTACTGGGTCTCCAATGCTGTAATGGTTAAGAAAGCCGGAGGGAGCTGGAGACTTTGTATACACTTTTTGATGTTAAATAAAGTTTGCCCGAATGATTGCTACCCCTTAGCTCAAATCAACGCACTGGTTGATTCAGTCATTGAGCTTACTGTGATGAGTTTCCTTGATGTCTTTTCAGGGTATCTTCAGATCCGGATGCATCCTCCCGACTGCCACGATGTCTCTTTCATCACTAGTGATGACTATTATAGCTACAAGATAAAGCTTTTTGTGCTTAAGAACGCGGACGCGACCTACCAAAGAATGATGAATCAAGTTTTCGAAGAGCAAAAATGGCAGAATCTAGAGGTGTACATGAATGACCTCCTGGTCAAGAGCAGGAGCATCACGGAGCACACTAAAGATCTGGTGGAGACCTTCGCAACCTTGCAAAAGTACAAGATGCTGCTCAACCCGACAAAGTGCGTTTTCGGAGCGAGAGGAGGGAAGTTCTTAGGTCACCTCTTCACTTTGAGGGGAGCGGAGCCTAACCCCGATAAAGTCAAGGTCATTCTGGATATGTCATCCCCGAAGAATTCAAAAGAAGTCCAGAGGCTGACCAGAAGGCTGATAGGTATTAGCTGCCTCCTCTCAAGGCAGGAGAGAAGTGCTCTCCTTTTTTAAAAACTCTCCATAGCAACCAAAAGTTTGAGTGGACTGTAACGACCTAGGGAGGACCCCTAGCGGCCTTGTAGATTCTGGCTGTACCACCGTGGTGCCTTGGGTCCTCCTTGGGCTACTGGTGGGCCGGGCGGCGCTAGGGGTCCTCCCTAGGTCGTTACATGGACCGTGGAGTGTTAGGAGTCTTTTGGAAAGCTCAAGTAGCAACTAATTCAAGCTCCTATACTCCAAGTCCTACAAGGAAACGAAGATCTCCTCTTATCTTCAAGCGTGGGAGCGGAGGCCAGCAGCTCTGTGCTCGTTAGAGAAGAAGGGAAGAAGCAGCTCCCCATCTACCATGTGAGTAGAGTGTTGCGGCAAGCAGAGGCAAGATATCCCATTCTAGGAAAGCTATTTTTCGCATTGGTAGTTTCGACTCGGAGGCTCTGCCCATATTTTCAGGCTTACTCCATCAAGAATGTCTCTGATCATCCATTGCGAAGTATTTTGGATGGAGTGGAGCATTCAGGCATGTTGGGAAAATGGGCGGTGGAGCTCAGCGAGTTCGACATTTCTTATTCACTAAGGGTGACGATCAAGGCCTAGGCAGTAGCGGACTTACTGGTGGACTTCTCGGCCGAGGTAGGATGAGAAGAAGGTACTTCCGACCCAGTCTCATGGAAGATGTTCGTGAACGGGGCTTCAGGCAAGGAGTCTGTGGGAGCTGAAGTTGTGCTGGTGAGCTTCCAAGGAACTGGGATCTAGCAAGCAATCGAGATTCTCTTCCCCGTCACGAACAATCAGGCGGAGTACGAAGCCTTGTTAGCAGGCTTACGTTTCGCCAACGAGTTGGGGATTCAGGATATCAGAGCCTTCACCGACTTAATGGTGGTCACGTCGTAAATCAGGAGAGAGTTTGGGGTGCGTGACCCCGTTCTACAAAGATACTTGGCAAAAATTAAAGGCTTGATGAGAAGTTTTAAATCCTTCTCCGTCGAGCATATGCCCCGAGAGGAGAACTCAGACGAGGCAGACTGTCTCGCTAAGTACGGTCCCAGGGCTGGAGGAGCAGTGACAGGATTATTTCGACCGTCCATCGAGGAAGGGGAGATGATGGATATAAAGTATAGGACTTCTTGGGAGGACCCGTTCGTTACATTCTTAATGACAGGTCGGCTTCTTGCTGGTGAGGGAGATCAGAGGAAGTTCCGGTACAAAGCTGCTTACTACCTGCTGCTTGAAGGGGAATTATATCGCAAAACCATTTCGGGCCCTCTAGCCAGATGCCTGTCAGAAGCTGAAATCCCTCGAGTGTTTGAGGAAATTCATTAAGGAGAGTGTGACAGCCACTCAGAGACTCGTACTTTGGAGCATATTGTTGAAGTTGGTGATCGGGCGGTCTGTCTTGGCGGGTTGAAGACCGCGCGGTCTGGCGGTTTGACTCGGCGACTTGTAAACCGGGCGGTCTAGCAATCTTCACAGGCGACCTCTCTGCTTCTCTTGTTGTAGCCGTGCGGTTAGTCCTTCTGTCTAACCGCGCGGCCTGTGCGGTTTACTTTGTACAGTCCGCTTAGCTTGTAAATTTTTAGTCTCACATCTCTTATTTGTATTCTCTCATCTCTCCTCCATTCTATATAAGGGAGGGCATACCTTTGTAATAGTTATCTTTTTTGGATAATAAAATTTCAATTATTCAAAAGTTTATTCGGCTTGTTCTCCACTTTTCGCTTTTTTCCGCTACTTTCTAACATGGTATCAGAGGACACAGTCATTTCCTCATGATTCTGTGCGCTCTCTGTTGTTCGCGGCTTGTTTTCTGCGTTCTGCGCCTTGATTCGCGCCTTGCCTTCTCTTCTGTCCGCGCGGCTTGTTTCTATCCGCGCGGCTTGTTTCTGTCCGCTGCCCTGTTCGCGCGGCTTGCTTCTTCTTGGTTCTCTTCTCCTACTGCTCTTTGTCGCAGCGACCTGTTTCCTTGTCGCCGCGCTCCTTGTTCTTTCCTGCCGCTCCGACTTCCTAGTCGTCGCGGTCTGTCTCTGTCCGCGTGTGTTGTCTCTGTACTCGCGGTTTGCTGCTGTGATCTGCCTGACCGTGCGGGTTGTTCCTTTCTCACCCGCATCTTGGTCGCGGTCACCTGCTCTTCTCCTCTCTTCTGTTCGCTCGGCCTTTTTCAGTCCGCACGACCTCTTCCCCGCTGTGCCTTGATCTGCTTCCTAGCCGCTCGTGTTCGCACGACTTCTTCCCTTTTTCCCGTCGCGGTTTCACGCGGATTCTTCCTTGTTTGAGCGGCCTCTCTGCCCTTCTTCCTTTAGCCGCTCCTGCTTGTTAGTCGCCGCGACCTCCTGGTTTAGTCGTGCGGCTTGTGCTCTGCACCTTGGTCGTGGCCCTTCGTGCCGCTGGTGTGCTGTCACCGAGACCGCTGCAGTTTCTTCTTCCTCCCTTCATGGCTTTCATATCCTCCTCCAAGCCATTCGCCTCGGTTATCACGTCTTCTGATCGTGCACACGTTGTTACTCAGGGAAAATGGCTGATCGACACTGGTGCTACGAATCATATGACCGGTCATCTCCCGTGTTTCTCTCTCCTAGAAAAACATGCTCGCTTGCCCCCGGTTATTCTCGCTGACGGCTCTTCATCATCAGTCCATGGAACAGGGATAGTTCATGTCACTCCGTCTCTTCACTTGGCGGATACTCTATACGTGCCCCAGTTCCCGTGCAACTTATTATCTGTTACCTCTCTTTGCAAGCAATTACAGTGTTCCGTCACATTTACTTCTACTTCTTGCTCTTTTCAGGATCCGGACTCCCAACGGACGATTGCTACTGGGACTGAGAGTGGCGGCTTATACTTCCTAGACAACATTTCTGCTTTTTCCACCTTCTCCTCCACCTCCACAGATCTTCTCCAATGGCATCTCCGCCTTGGTCATGCTCCTCCCCGTCTTCTTCGTCAACTTCTGCCCCACCTTCCTCCTCAAAGTCCTCCGCTCAACTGTGAGGCCTGTCAGCTTGGCAAGCATCACCGCTCCTCCTTCCCTCCAAAGCACGTTCGTAGCTCTACCCGTCCGTTTGATCTTATCCACTCCGATATCTGGGGTCCTTCTCCTACTCTTACCATTGGTCGGGGTAGTTCCTATTTTTTCACGTTCATTGATGATTTCTCTCGCTGTACGTGGGTGTATCTGTTAAAAGATCGCTCCGAATTATTCTCTGTATAGACATCCTTCTATCTCATGATCAAAACTCAGTTTGGTGTTTCTATCCAAGTTTTTCGATCTGATAATGCCCAAGAATATCTCAGTCGTGACTTCTCTACATTCTGCATGCAACATGAGATTCTTCATCAAACTAGTTGTGTCTATACTTCACAACAAAATGGTGTGGCCGAACGCAAAAACCGTCACCTGCTCGATGTCGCTCGCACCTTGATGACCCAGATGCATGTTCCTCGCTCCTATTGGGGCTATGCTGTTCTCCTTGCCTGCTACCTCATCAATCGCATTCCCTCCACGGTTCTCCACGGCCACACCCCGTTCTCCATTTTGTATCCGGGAAAGGAGCCGTTTCCTCTCCCTCTCCAAATCTTTGGATGCACTGCCTTTGTGCATACCCCTTCTGCCACCCGTGATAAGCTCTCCCCTCGCTCCACCAAATGTGTCTTTCTGGGGTACTCCACCACTCAGAAAGGCTACCGTTGTTTTGATCCCGTCCTTCGTAAGCAGTTCGTCTCTGCTGACGTCACCTTCTTCGAGAATACCTCCTACTTCTCGGATGACTCTTCTCCTCTTCTCCCAGCTTCTGATTCTCCTGCCGTTCCCTTCGTTCCCTCGCCTCCTCCTACTCTCTCCACCCCTACACCATCTCCACCCCCTCCTCTTCCTCCACCTCTCTCTCTCCCTTCTCCGCCACCCTCTCCCTCATCTCCACTGCCGTCGCTCTCTTCTCCCGGGCCAGCTTTCTCTACCACGGATGCTCCGGATGCCGCGGGCCCGGCTGACCTGGATCTTCCTATAGCTCTTCGCAAAGGGGTGCAGACGTGTACCTTACACCCCCTTGCTGCTGTTGTTTCCTATGATCGTCTTACTCCTTCTCGCAGGGCATTTGCACTGGCTATCTCTGCCACTGCCACACTCTGCTTCTATCAGGAGGCCCTTGCTATTCCTCACTGGAAGATGGCCATGGATGAAGAAATGGCGACCCTAACTGAGCGGGGTACCTGGACTCTTGTTCCTCCTCCCTTTGGTACTGATGTTGTTGGCTGTCGCTGGGTCTTTGTGGTCAAATTTAGCCCAGACGGCACTGTGGATCGGTATAAGGCTCGCCTTGTTGCTAAGGGCTTTACTCAGACCTATGAGGTTGATTACTTTGATACCTTCTCCCCTGTAGCTCGTCTCAGTACAATCCGGGTTCTTCTCTTTGTGGCCGTCAATCGAGATTGGCCGATTTCTCAGCTGGACGTCAAGAATGCCTTCCTTTATGGTGATCTTCACGAGGCCGTTTACATGGAGCAACCTCCTGGGTATGTTGCTCAGGGGGAGACACGAGTATGCCGGCTATAGAAGGCAATTTATGGCCTCAAGCAGAGTCCTCGAGCTTGGTTTGACAAGTTCAGCGGTATTGTGGCGGCTGTTGGTTTTGTGCGAAGCTCTGCTGATCACTCTCTCTTTATTCGCAAAACTCCTTCTGGGCTGGTTGTTCTTGCTGTGTACGTTGATGATATTCTTCTCACTGGCGATGACCAGGAAGGGGTAGCCCTGACAAAGCGACATCTTCGCCAACATCTGATCACTAAAGATATGGGCTCTTCAAACTACTTTCTGGGGATCGAACTCTCTCGGAAGCCCGACTCCTTAGTTCTCTCTCAGCGTAAGTATGCCCTTGATCTTTTAAAAGAGGCAGGATTGACTGGAGCTAAACCTGCCCGATGCCCCATGGCTACTGGGGAGGACAAAACCTGGACAGATGATTCGCCTCCTCTTTCAGATAGTTCGCGGTACAGGCGTCTGGTTGGTAAGCTCATATATCTCACAGTGACCAGACCCGACATTTCCTATGCTGTGGGCAAGGTGAGTCAATTCATGCAAGCGCCTAGGGAATGTCATCTACAGTCCGCCTTGCGGATCTTGGAATATGTCAAAGCAGCGCCTGGGAAAGGATTACTGTTTCAGAAGAATGGTCATCTGAGGATTGAAGCCTACTCAGATGCAAGTTATGCTGATGACAAAGGGGATCGCAAGTCAACCTCAGGTTTTTGCACCTTTGTTGGGGGAAATCTGGTGAGCTGGAAGAGCAAAAAGCAGTCTGTTGTCTCCAGGTCCAGTGCAGAAGCTGAGTATCGCAGTATGGCGTCAACCACTTGCGAGTTGAAATGGTTGCGGGCTCTCATGCTAGATTTAGGAGAGGTGTACAACCATCCTCTACCTATGTTCTGTGATAACAAGGCCGCCATATACATCTCCAAAAATCCGGTATTCCATGAAAGAACAAAGCACATTGAGGTTGACTGCCATTTCATTCGTGAAGAGATTTTAAAAGAACAAATTTGCACTCCGTTTGTCACGTCTGATAAAGAGCTAGCTGACATCTTCACCAAGCCAGTCTCCGCCTCGTTTCTGCATGTTTGCGACAAGCTGGGCATAATTGATATATATGCTCCAGCTTGAGGGGGAGTGTTGAAGTTGGTGACCGGGCGGTCTGTCTTGGCGGGTTGAAGACCGCGCGGTCTGGCGGTTTGACTCGGCGACTTGTAAACCGGGCGGTCTAGCAATCTTCACAGGCGACCTCTCTGCTTCTCTTGTTGTAGCCGTGCGGTTAGTCCTTCTGTCTAACCGCGCGGCCTGTGCGGTTTACTTTGTACAGTCCGCTTTGCTTGTAAATTTTTAGTCCCACATCTCTTATTTGTATTCTCTCATCTCTCTTCCATTCTATGTAAGGGAGGGCATACCTTTGTAATAGTTATCTTTTTTGGATAATAAAATTTCAATTATTCAAAAGTTTATTCGGCTTGTTCTCCACTTTTCGCTTCTTTTCGCTACTTTCTAACACATATGATTCTAAGACACGACTACTTACGACCAACCATTCAGAAGGATGTAGAAGCATTCTTAAAGAAGTGTCAAAAGTGTCAACTTTTCGCACCTCTTCAGTTGTAGCCAGCTCAACAACTCCGCTCAATCACCGCTCCCTGACCATTCGCGCATCCGGGTAATGGATTTGATTGACCCTTTCCCCCAAGCCAACAGTCATAGGAAATTTGTTCTCATCATGATCGACTATTTCTCCAAGTGAATTGAGAATAAAGCTCTTGCCAATACCACATCTCAGTTCGTGAAGAACTTCATCTGGGGAGAGATCGTCTGTAGGTTCAGGATCCCCCTCGCCATCATCACCAACAACGACCCGCACTTTGCCAACCGGGAGCTGGAAGACATTTGAAAGCAGTTAGGGACGGATATTCGATTCGCCTCTGCACATCATCCTCGGAGCAGCGAACAAGTGGAAGCCGCCAACAAGCTGATCATCAACCTCTTGAAGAAGAAGGTTACCAATCTGAAGGGCAATTGGGCGGTGCAACTTCCCTCGATTTTATGGGTTCTGAGAACCACTCTTAACTCAACCGACCCCTACGACCAACCACGACAATATCCCAACCGCGTTAGTGCACGAGAGCCCTCTAGTGCCCCGCAAGACATTATTTCGATCATGACACTGTCCCGACGCAACAACGCTTCTGCCGCTCGCAAACCACCCGAGCGGTATGTTCCGCCCGTCACTCGTTTTTTCGTGTCCATGGGGGTTTACGAGCAATGATAAGAGCACATTTTTTATTGTAAGCAGGAGACTTTGCCTACACGATAACACTTTTTTTAAAAATAAATAAACAAATAAATAAATATATATAGATATATATAAAATTTAAAAGTGGATTTTTTTTATAAAGATGAGTAAAATGAGAAAATGAATATTTAAGGGCGCTGATATTTGCAGACCCATAATCGATATTTGCAGCCCTTGAATATTTGCAACCCCCAAATCGATATTTGCAGGCCCAATGGATATTTGCAGCCCTTTTTAAAAAAAATTAAAATTGATTTTCTTTAACTTTTTTCTTCATACTAATTATTAATATGAAATAAAACAAAAAATACGAATATATCATTCAAACAAAATCTAAATTTTATCTTTCAAACAATTTTTTGAAAATTAAAAATGACATTTCGAATTGTTTTCAATTCTCATTGAAAATCTTGAATCGGTTTTAGTGATACTAGATTGATAAATAATACTTTTGCCCCCTGCAAGGCCGCAACTATTTTGAGTTCTCTCTCTTATGCATGATGTCACAAGTTGGAAATCACTCATCTATATTATATGATACATCAGCATATTCATTTATATATTGACATAATTTTTAGTTTATATGCAAAAATATAAGTGAAAATAAAAATAAAAATGAGAGGATTTAACCAATTTTTAATGCATATAAGAGTGAAATATTAATTTATTTTATATTTATATGTTAATATGTATATGTATATAATGTAGTTTAATAATAAAACAGAAAAGCCAATTGGCTTGGTGGTTTAACACTGTGGTAACTTTGTAGATGGTAGGGGGTTCGAATCCTCACACCCCTAATATTTTTTCTATATTAAATTATTCTCTTTGGCCCGCCCGGTTTAGTAAACCCATGCCCGGTTTTCGGCTCACTGGCCCGCCCATCCGATTTTCCTGTTCTTGGGCGGTCCTTTATTCTACCAGGTCACTAGCCTTGACCGGACCGGGCGGTGGTCCGACCAGCGGCCCGACCGGTTGGACCGATCCGAGCTTTGCAGAGGAGAAATCGTAAGATGGGGCTGCAATTAGGATCTTTTATTTATGTTATAAATTAGGTGAATTTGTAAAAAATAGGCCTGCAAATATCCTTATTAGGCCTGCAAATATCAGCGCCCATATTTAAACAGGTGATGTTTTTCCATTTTAATATATTATTGATAGTGTATTTTTTGTGCAAATTCATTTTGGGTCCGTGCAAATCATGGTTATGTGCAATCCAAAAAAAATTAGGTATATTTATCTAAAATTTATTTGCACATAAGTGTACCTAAATTTTAGATCATTGTACCGGACCACGGTTATGTGCAAACTGAAAAGATTCAGACATTTATCAAAGATCGGTCCCGATCCGGGGCCGGTAAATAAAAAAGACCGGTCCAAGATCGGTTAGGATCGGTCCGTCTTTTGGTCTACTAGTCCTGAATCGGTCCTGCTCAAACCGGTCCCAGTTCGAGACCGGTTTTCCCCCTCTTGAGGACTGGTTGGGACCAGATGACCGTTTTTTTTATAAAAAAATAAATTATCTATACTATATTTAATTAAAATATGAGGAGAAAAATCAGTTTTTTATGAAAGATTGATATTTGATGCAAAAAGAGTGTTGAAACCAGTCACCCGGTTTCACCTAAAGTTCGGACCTGAAGTTGCAGCACACACTTACTCTTTTTGAATCACCCTCTCGACGTGAGTCACAGGACCAAAAACAGACTGAATGTCTCAGCTCGGAGGTCCCATCTCTTACCCGAAAGAATCAGAAATTCTTTCCCTCCCTAACCAATGCTGAGGTAGGTGCCTATGAGAAAGAATATGAAAAGGTTCAACAACCTGTTCAAGACACCTTATCAGTCTATTTATAGGCCTCTGAGTTTGATCTGCAAATAAGCATACTGAACCAACCTGAAATTACCAAAATACCCTGTGTTGAGTCTGCCAACAACCAAACTCCGCTGCTCCGAAGGATTATATGCAGACCACCGAGGGTAGAAAGGTAAACTTACCCGGGGTAGAAGAGTAAAATCCCCCTCGGGGGTAAGAAGGTAAAAACATACTTCCTTCTACATGGCGAGTGGAGAAAAGTCCAGCGGGCTGGACGAGCTCATCCAGTCGTCTCACGTCTCCCGCCTTACGAGAGCCATCTCGTCCACCAGGGCCAGCCCGCGCCGCGAGAAACGTCTCGCCTACCCTGCCGAGCCCCGTCTCGCCTCTGGCGAGTGGACCACAGGGTCCCACTCGTCTCTTCAGTTCCTCTCGCCAGCTTCTTCGCTCCGTTACTTGAGCTGCCTCCCGCGAGCCCAAAGTTGTACAAAAAGGATCCCTCGAGACCCTCAGAATCGATTTGAAACCGGTCCGGTCGACTGGTTATAACCAGTTTTTTTGTGCACCCTATTATTATACCTCGTCGGCCCAAACACGCGTAGTGATAAGATACGGGAAGGCAAGCCGTTTCTGGTTATTTCCTTCCGAGTTTGCGTGGTTGAGCGCGAGTTGTCGGGGCGAGAGGCGAAGTGCACTCCATTTTTGCTCAATCCTACATTCCCCTCTTTCTCTTCGGAATTCCATGGGTCGTCTTCCTCAGGGCGGAGGCCCCGCCTTCCGATTCACGCCGAACGAGGTATTCGAACGATACCACTCTGCTTCCTCCCCCTCTTACCCTCGGTCAATCTCCGTTCTCAAATTTGTTGAGCTGCAAAATGAAGTTATTTTGGTTTAGGGTTAGATATTCACCATTTCCTAGTCTATTGAACCATTATCTTAGATTTCTGAACCTAATCCTCCAATTTAACGGAGAGTTACTGTAAATAACCCTGACATAGACGACATCTCTGCAAAACCAATATGCTAGTAATTTAATTAACATTGCTAATATTGTAATATTTGATTAATATAATCGATCCTAATTGTGATCTGCTGGATGCAAGAAAACAGCACAAGTCGAAGAGGAAGAGTTATGAACACACAATCAATATCATAGCTCATCTTCCATTTCACGGTACATGAGTATATATGCCTTCGCAGTCACATGGCTATAGCCTTTAGCTGTAATAGTTATTAATTAGCCGGCAATTAATGTAACCCGGATAGTGAGTCAATATAACCGGGACAATAGTTGTATGTAATAATGAAATGAATAGGCGCCAGGTGGCATGATTGTTGAAGCCCCCTGGCCTCTTATCTAGGAGGTCAATATAACCGCGGACCAGTGATAAGAGCGCTGGTGAAGACCTCTTATCTAGAAGGTCCGGTGATCGAGCTCTGGCCTCAACAACCTGCCGCATGTTGGTGACTCCATGACGGAGAGCTGGTCGGGTGTACGGGCCGCAACCCTGATGAAAGCCGCCTGGTGCTGACTCCAGGTGGGCCCCCTTGTAGGACTCCAGGGTGGCGGGAAGGTGCGACGCCTATCCCGCATCACAAACTAGTATGGCTGGTGATTGAGAGGTCGTGGAAGGGGGTGTTAGGCGCAGTGATCACGATGTGGTTGGAGTGTGTGGGTTGCATCCCTCTAGGGTGAGTGTGTGGGCTGCATCCCTCTAGGGTGAGTGTGATTTGGAGTACAATGTCGAGAGTGGAAGAGATTTGTTCATACTTGGTGGTTAGATCGCTGGATGCTGACAACAAGGGTGGAAATGACAGATTGCTCAAGCGAGTTTGCATGGAGGTGTGCTTAGTGCATCTTCAAGCCTTTTGAACTTAAATCTACCCGCCCTTGTTGATGGGAGACAGACCTGTATACCTGACTAATGATG
Source organism: Platanthera guangdongensis (assembly GCA_039583875.1). Classification (NCBI taxonomy): domain Eukaryota; kingdom Viridiplantae; phylum Streptophyta; class Magnoliopsida; order Asparagales; family Orchidaceae; genus Platanthera; species Platanthera guangdongensis. The sequence goes on from CM077159.1 coordinate 186,681,593, forward strand.
CAATCTCTTTCGATGAAGATAAAAGTTCATTAATGGCAATGAAGAAAGGAGATTAACGTTTAGAAATTTCAAATCTCTTAGGGTCCGTTCGGCGCACAGGTATTGGCTTTGGCCAGAAAACCAATATTTGCAGGAATTGATTTTGTGTAAAAAGCCAATTCTACTGTTCGGTTCCAGGATGGAATTCAATGAACAGAATTGAAATTGATATGTAAAAGCTGTTCGGCTGCATAATAGAATTCGCTTTCTGGAATTGAATTTTTTAAATTTTATACAGTTTTAAAATATAGCAGCAAATTAAAATACCAATACTAATTAAAGTTCAAAAATTTAAATACGTTTTACTGCATAAACATTGTCCATAATTAAAATTGCAAAAATAGATAAAAAGTCCATCGCTCATAAAAAAAGACACATCTAGTGATCAAATTGCATTCGCGAAACTTTGTGTTGTGTCATAATGTATAGAAATAACGCAACATATTCTTTAGTTGATACAAATTGTGTATACTCATGCGTAAATGATTAAAACAGTTAACCTCATGTTCATCATACAACCGTTTCAATAAGATATTACGTAGAACGTCTTTATCTACAGTATCTACCGGGTGTTTAGGAATGTGGTCCATAACCACCACAACTGTGTCGTAAGCCGCTGCAACTGATGCCTTTATAATAATATCCATCTTACGTTTTTCTTCCAATTCTACATGATCCATTGCCCTGATTTTGTTGGAAACTCTACATGAGCCGCAAAATATTATTACTAAACAATCTATAATATGAGAAACTTAGATTTCACAATGGTTATTACTAAACTATGCACAATATTATTATTATTAAATGATCTAATTATTATTACAATATTATTACTAAACTAACCACAACATGATTGTATATGTAAAATGCAGGAGATAAATATTGGAATGCAGTTATTACTCCAAGAGCACCATCACCATAGCATGATTGAGAAAAATTGATAATAAGAACCACGAATAATTAATTTCTTGAGCTTGATTGAGAAAGAAATGATACTAAGAACCACAACTACTTTCATGAGCATGATTGGGAAAAATTGAGGAGGAGGCGGATGAGGAAGAACGGAAAAAAATCAGTAGAAGAAGAGAAGAGGAAGAGGAAGAAGAAGAGAAGAGGATGAAGAAGAGAATAGGAGGAAGAACGGGAAAAATTGAGCAAGAGGCGGATGAGGAAGAACGGGAAAAAATCAATAGAAGAAGAGAAGAGGAGGAAGAGGAAGAAGAAGAAAAGAGGAGGAAGAAGAAGAGAGGAGGAGGAACAAGAAAAATTGAGCAGGAGGCGGATGAGGAAGAACGAGAAAAAAATCGGAGGAAGAGGAAGAAGAAGAGAAGAGGAGAAAGAAGAAGACAGGAGGAGGAAGAGGAAGAGAGGCGGAGGAAATATACCTGCGATCGGAGCTCTGGAGGTGGCATGCTGCGCCGATCTGGAGAAGAATCGGGAGGAGCCGTCGGGACGAAAACCAGCGAAAACCCTGGGTGGGATAAAGGAATTGGGTAGGCGCGGTTTTAGGTTAGGGTTAAAGCCGGCAGATTTTTCATCAAAACCAATTCCGAACCATTTCCGTCCCACCGAACACCGAAATTGGCTTTACTGTGACACAAAGCCAATTCTGAAAAGCCATTTCCGTCGCGCCGAACGGACCGTTACTTTTTGACTAATGAAGGTATTCTATTTATTAGGAATATATTACATAAGAGTATTTCAATAATTAAAATTAATAAAAATTGTTATTTATAATAGTTGATATAGTACTCAACAGTGAACTCCACAGGTGAGTAGAGTACTTGTCATACTATTACAATACTTGTTCAGGAGAGTACTCTACAGACGAGTAGAGCACTCAACAGGAGAGTGATTAGTCGACATTTTACAGTGAGGGCTGAAAGTGCAAGGAGTGACGAGAACATAAAACGCAAGTGATTGCATCATGGAGAATCAATAGTCCTGACACTGGTGAATGTTTTTCAAAAATTTGCGATGACATGGTGTTTTTAACGTAAGAAACACTATATGGTGTAAGAAACACTATATGGTGTAAGAAACACTATATGATGTAAGAAACACTATATGGTGTAAGAAACACTATATGGTGTAAAAACAATATATAGTGTAAGAAACACTATATGGTGTAAAGAAGATCATGAAATAGTTGAAGTAAATGTAATAATAGAAGCTTGATGCAAAATTATGTGATGTAGATGAAGGGGTGGGTGGATCATTAATCATTGATGCTTCATGCATAAAAGAAGGATGACCAAGATGTTTTATAGGACATCTCATAGGTAGGTGCTGTACTTGATGTTGCCTCCATAATCAGTTTTGCACAACAACACAACTACGAGACTAGTTTAGCTCAACAACACAACTTTGACAAATTCTTCTACGATCAACACAATTATGAGATGTTGGAATGTAGGTCATTATCAATATGACAGATGCTATGAAAGATTGGTGGTTGCGGGGACTTGCTAGGTAGGATTTTAGTTACCGTAGATTTCATGAGTTGCTTGGATGATTGTGAACAACTCGGTCGAGCCTAAGATTGAAGCTTTTATCTAAACCCTTTGATTCACAAATGGTATAAGAGAAGGATCGAGTGATAAGGGAAGAATCTAAAGGTAGGCTACGGAAGGGAAGTATTTAAGGGATGGCTAGTATGTGAGTTAATAGAAGAGAGGCTACTATTTTGAAATGACTGTTTGTGATCTGTGGATAATTCATTTGATCTGCAGACTGCTAGAAGGATGGACAGTTTAGGGTTTGCAGACGAGAGGGTGGGGAGGTTTATGACTTATAGGGTGGGCGCCGTGGATCACAGTTATGACTTCCATTATAGAAAAGGGCCGCTACTGCGGGTAGTAGAAGGGAGGACTTTCAAGAGAGGAATGGCCGGAGTTTTCACGATGCCAAACTCTTTTTGTTGTTCATAATGTAAAGAAGATCGGGCTACTTCGACCATAACTCAATGATGATGTTGAATGCTACATGCGACACTGCAACAATTATGATACGTGTTCAGCTTTCGGATTACCATCCTTGGCTAGTTTAGCAATATTATAATGTATTAAAGCATATGGTAATTAGTAGTATTATCTTCTATATAAGGGATGTGAAGTCTTATTATCTTTTCTCGAATGTCTTGATTTAGGATCTCTATTAGAGAGGACTCCTTGTGGTGAACCCATCATCGGAAGCTTTGACCCGCCACATTTCCCCGCTTAACCCTAGGCCACTAAAATCATTTAGGGTTCAGTCAAGAAGAAGGCCGACCCGCTTACTTCCCGACCTCAGTGTTCGATATCGCTCGCCGCACACCTTGCTCTCCTTTTCCAGTGACTGAGAAATTGCTCATTGCTTACATGTGCCCAGCTACAAAACACTACTCCCGCCCAATTCCCCCCATCTTGCCTCACTGACACGTGCGTCCCAGTTTTTCGCCATCTCGACTGCGACAATACACAAATTGCATGTTATCGCCTTCGGCCAGACTTCGATGCTTGGATACTGCATTAAGCATCTTCAGTCATCCTCGATCAACGAATATAGTGCTACTTTCTTCCCTACACAACTGCTAGGGGCTTCGCTCGCCCAAAAGGGCTTGCGACAAGTCTGAATGTCTTTTTCGATATTGTTTTTCACGAATGCCTTCCTCTTGCTTCGGCGAAGGCCATTGGCGCCCGCCCTGTTAGATTGTCTTGACAAAATTGGGGGCGGGGGTATTTGGGCAATCTTTCCTCACGCATTATTGTGGTGGAATTTGCCTTAATTGACATTTTCTAGATCTTTTGTCAAGACCGCCTGACCATTGACCGCACTCCTCCGTCTCCAATCACCAATATCATGCCCTTTGATCTGACTGGCATCGATATCTCGATTGATCCTTATGTTGGAGCTCTCCACCTTTGATTCCCCCACACATTGCACCCATATTGGTAAAGGTGCCCCTGTTCAACGATCAGACCCGCTTGACTAGATCGCCCGCGTGCAAAAAATGTTTGAGTTAACTTCGCATGCCAACAATGTTCCCCTCATGATGATCTACACGGAAGGTCTCGCCCTTCATTGGATGCGATCGCTTCGCCAATCAACATGACACATGACGTGTGCCATACTCAAGTTAGAGCTCATCCCACAATATGAGAACCGTCTCCCTATGAACGCTTTTGAATGTCTCTGCGTTGTTCAACAAATCGACTCAGTAAATGCTTACTTCGACGATTTTGTGGAGTTAGCATATAATGTTGCAAAGGGGAGCCTTGACGCACCGGTTGAGGTGTTGCCATGCGACCTTGAGGTCACGGGTTCGAGTTCTGGAATCAGCCTCTTGCAAAAACATGATAAGGTTTGCCTACATTTCACCCCTGTAGTGGGACCCTTCCCCGAACCGCCGTTGCGCGGGGACGCTTTGTGCAATGGGCTGCCCTTTTTTAGCACATAATGCCATGAGCGTATCAATAACTCATTACCTCAGGTACTTTATTCATGGCTTGCAACCACACATTCGTGCTTTCCGACACACTATGATGTTGGGTTTTCTATATAGTTCAAAACTGTAAGCACATCAAATGCGCGCAGTGGAAAGAATACATGATAACCCTAAACAGCATAAGGATCTTGCGATTTCATGAATCAAGAAATAAGCATGTACATTAAAAGTAATGTACCTGAAGGGGATTGAGTCTCCACTCAACCAAGGTGCTCCAAAGAAATCTTGGATGTCTTGCGGCTAGAGTTCCGAGCGTAGAAAGTATGTCCATGCCTCTACGGGTGTCCATAGGAGTTTGGAGAACCCCAAAGCACTTGTCACACAAGCATCATGTTGGATGAAGGAAAGCCCTCTACGTTTCCACGGATTGCTAGATCCGTTAATAGAGAGGCGGCGTTGACGAAGACGAAGCTCTGGAAACACTTTCCAGACGACGACAACGGGTTGGAAGGGCTTGCGGTACAGGACGCCGATCACGATCTTCCTCTAGGGTTCATGATTTTCCGTCGGGAAGAAGATGAATAGTTAATCGATTGTCGACCTCTTGTATGGACAAGGTATATATACGAACAATAGAGGAATCATAAGGGCCCCACCGGCCCACCCGCAAACAGACCCAAAATGAACTTACGAAAAAACAGACCCGCGTCAGTTCGTTGAGAACAATTAGTCAAGTGGAATTCGTCGAGTATACACGACGAATGACATGTCCACTCGATGGATTCGTCGAATATCAGATTCGTCGTAACAGATTCGTCGGAAGCAATTCGTCGAGTATACTCGACCAATAGAAAGAACCCTCGAAGGATTCGTCGAGACCATCTCGACGAACACAACCTGTTACGTCGAAGTCGTCGAGCATACTCGACGATTTTCCGAAGGTCCTTGAATTCGTAATTCAGGTCCTTTGACTGGTCTAGTTTCAGGTCATTATCAAAAGGTTTGACCCTTCACTCATATCACATATGAGCAAGACCAACACAACCCTTTTCAACTTCTCCATCACTCTTATGTGCGACCCCATAAATGCATACTGCGTTGGCAGCAAGACTAACTATTTGACCATCTCAGATCACAACGGAAGAACTCCAACAGTCTCCTACTTGATCTAATAAGTCAAATAAAAGTCTTACAAACAATGAGTGATATCTAACAATACATCATTGCTACCCAAACAATAAGAGTTCTGTAACTCAGAAAGCCTATAAAATGACCAATGTACAATGTTATCATGTCCTTTGTCCCTTACTTTCAGATGAAGCTAGAGGCTTGGACCGTGTCACCCTCATGACTGCTCAATCCCTGTTACCTGATATAGAATGGACTGTCCGAAACCGGAGAACTCAATATCACATATTGGCTCAACCCAATATGGTTATGCATTTCTTAGTCTAATTCCATCAAGGGGCCTTTGGATGCAACTCCTGTTTCCAAGAGGACAAATCCCATATCTATCCACATACAAACACCCAAATGATTCGTAACGTACCAAATAACCACCGTTATCATCCAACTTTCTCAAAACTGGACTTTAAATGACATCAAAATACGCTCTTACTCGCTCGATGAATGCCGTGACCTCAGGTCAAAGAACCACAAATACCATTGCCATTTGAGACCTACTCATGACACGATTTCAAAACAATCCACAAAGTAGTCTTAGGATGGGTCTATCCAGTACAATTTGTTCATAACAAATACCCGTGTGATGACTTGATATCACAATATCATGACCCGTGAGAACCAGTCATCAGTCAACGCACACACTGGTCTCAACGTATCATCATCGTCCTTATTTTCTAAGATGATACCTCGACCAGGGACAATTTAAGAATGAAGCTTCTGATAAACATGGGTCCTCACATTTAATTCACGCAATTGAATCTCCTATGAAAGCGAACATTCAAAGGACATTTAGTATGTTAATAGCCGCATTGGATCATAACAAAAGAACATAATAAAAGAACATGCCATATATATAAAATGAAAAATACAGTATAATATTCATCAAATGAATTACAACAACCGACAAACACACAATCTACAAGACTCCCACTAGAGTCTCATTCAGGTATTTAATACCCATTGATCTAGCATGACCATCATACTTTTTTTTGTGCAAGAGGCTTTGTCAGCGAATTCGCAATATTTTCTTCACTCGGCACTCTGCAAATGTTCACATCTCCTCGATCGACAATCTCACGAATAAGATGAAACCACCGAAGTATGTGCTTGGAGCGCTGATGAGATATAGGTTCCGAAGCAAGTGTAATTGCACCATTATTGTCACAGTAGAGAACTACGAGATCAATAATGCTAGGAACTAAACCAAGCTCACTGATGAATTTCCTAATCTATACTGCCTTATTCGCCGCATTTACAGGAGCGATATACTCGGTCTCAGTTGTAGAATCAACAACTGTCTCTTGCTTGAAACTCTTGTAGCTAGCAGCTCATCCATTTAGGCAAAATACGAAACCCGACTGAGACTTTGAGTCGTCCCTATCAGTCTGGAAGCTAGCATCCGTGTAACCCTTTACAACGAGCTTTTCTTCTCCACCATACACCAAAAACATGTCTTTAGTCCTTCTCAAGTACTTTAGGATGTTCTTAACGGCTGTCCAATGACCATTACCGGGATCAGACTGATACCTGCTAGTCATGCTTAATGCATATGAGATATCAGGTCGAGTACATATCATGCCATACATGATTAATCCAATTGCCGAAGCATATGAAATCAACTTCATGCGTTCCTTATCTTCCAAAGATATTGGACATTGGTCCTTAGAGAGAGTCACACCATGAGACATGAGTAAGAATCCCTTCTTGGACTCAAGCATGTTGAACCGTTTCAACACCTTATCAATGTATGTACTTTGTGCCAAACCCAACAACTTTTTCGATCAATCTCTATAAATCTTAATACCAAGTATATAAACTGTTTCACCTAAGTCTTTCATCAAAAAGCAGCCCCCTAGGTTGTTCTTAACAACTTGCAGGGTCGGAATGTCATTCACAATTAGTAGTATGTCATCTACATATAAGATCAAAAAAATGACAATGCTCCCCCACTAATCATCTTGCAAACACATAGTTCATCTTCATTTTTGATGAATCAAACTCTTTGATTTTCTCATCAAGACAAAGATTTCAGCGTCGAGAAGCCTGTTTTAATTCATAGATGAATTTCTGCAGCTTGTATATTTTAGTGGCTTCATTTGGATTCACAAAACCCTTGGGTTGTGTCATGTACACTTACTCAAGTAGTTTTTCATTAAAGAAAATTGTTTTGTCATCCGTTTGTCAGATCTCGTAGTTATAATACGCAACAATAACAAGCAGAATTCTGATGGACTTTACCATAACAACAGAGAAAAAGTTTCATCATAGTCAATACCATGAATTTGCTATTAACCTTTAGCGACTAGTCGCCCTTTGAATGTCTGTACATTCCCATCCATGTTAGTCCTCTTCTTGAAGACCCATTTACACCTACCCAGACCCAAACTTGGTTTGTATACATGGAGTGCATTTCAGATTTCATGACATCAAACCACTTCTCGGAGTCCGGTCCATTCATAACATCTTGGTAAGTTGCAGACTTATCATTATGATCCATAAGAAACACATTACTCATTTGAGACATAAGAGATTCATATCTCTCAGGCTTAAACCTTGGTCTACCAGATTTATGAAGGACTTGTGCTTCTTGAGCAGACTCTCCAGCTACAACAACTTGTAGTACTTGCTCAGGTTCCAATATTGGTTCATCCATCATTTGTGGTTCCTGAACTTCTTTAAGTTCAACTTTTGTAGTCTTTCTGGATAAGAATTCCCTTTTCAAAAAGACACCAGTACTTGCGTTAAACACTTTGCTCTCGGACGGTAGGTAAAAATAAAACCCTTTGGTTTCCTTCATTCTTGTCATCGCGTCGCCTAGGCGTCGCGTCGCCATGCGACGCCTCGGCGTCTCGACGACCAATTGTAATCAAGGTGTTTGACGCCTTATTTTTTTTAAAAAATATGAGAATAGACAGCGGTTTATATATAAACATTTGTGCTTGCTACTTCTTGATATGAATGTGTTGAGATTTTAAGTCCAAGACATACAATAATGGTTTCACAAATCACAATGAGTGACGGTTACTACTGCCATGGAGACATATTTCTGAAACAATGAAATCACAGGAAAATCACAATCGTTCCTCAAGAGGAATAAATCTGAGCACTTAGAACATTTCTAGAGCTTAAGGTCTACACACATTGGATTGCGAATCTTGCTCTGATACCACTATTGAGTTTTCTATGTAGTTCAAAACTATAAACACATCAAATGTGCGCAGCGTAAATAATACATGATAACCCTAAACATTATAAGGATCTTGCGATTTCATGATTCAAGAAATAAGCATGTACAATAAAAGTAATGTACCTGAAGGGGATTGAGTCTCCACTCAACCAAGGTGCTCCAAAGGAATCTTTGGACGTCTTGCGGCTAGAGTTCCGAGCGTAGAAAGTATGTCCACGCCTCTACGAGTATCCACACGAGTTTGGAGAACCCCAAAGCACTTGTCACACAAGTGTCAAGGTGGATGAAGGAAAGCCCTCTACGTTTCCACGGATTGCTAGATCCGTTAATAGAGAGGTGGCGTTGACGAAGACGATGCTCTGGAAACGCTTTCCAGACGACGACAACAGGTCAGAAGGGCTTGCGGTACAGGACGCCGATCGTGATCTTCCTCTATGGTTCGGGATTTTCCGTCGGGAAGAAGATGAGTAGTTAATCAATTGTCGACCTCTTGTATGCACAAGGTATATATACAAACAGTAGAGGAATCGTGAGGGCCCCACACGCAAACAGACCCAAAATGAACTTACGGAAAAACAGACCTGCATCAGTTCATCAAGTATACACGACGAACGACATGTCCACTCGACGGATTCGTCGAATATCAGATTCATCGTAACAGATTCGTCGGGAGCAATTGGTCGAGTATACTCGACGAATAGAAAGAACTCTCGAAGGATTCGTTGAGACCATCTCGACGAACACAACCTGTTACATCGAACTCGTCGAGAATACTCGACGAATTGACTTACATTTTTCGACGATTTTCCGAAGGTCCTTGAATTCATAATTCAGGTCCTTTGGCTGGTCTAATTTCAAGTCATTGCCAAAAGGCTTGACCCTTCACTCATATCACATATGAGCAAGTCCAACACAGTCCTTTCCAACTTTTCTATCACTCTTATGTGCGACCCCATAGGCTCATACTGCGTTGACAACAAGACTAAAACTTCATTTGGTTTAGCGTTTTTGTGCGGCGTTTGGAGCAAATGCCACCGGACGGAGAGCAACCAAACGAATCTCTGTCTCCGTTTGCTCCGTTTGCACCCGCAGCAAGGAGGAAACTCCCCCCACCGCTGTTTCGACCCCCACCTCCCCCCTCTGGTTCAAAAGCTCCGTTTGGACCCGCTTGCTCCTCCCCCCACCGCTAAACCAAATGAAGCCTAACTATTTGACTATCTCAAATCACAACGAAAGAACTCCAACATGTGAACCCGCCACACTAACCATGGTCATCTAACAAGATGGCTTTGTGCAAGAAGAATTTATGACGACACCCGGACCCCAATCACCACAACATGATGACATTCCAGTTCTGGCTGCACGCTAGACCACCCAAGCAGACAACCATCGCTTTCCCAACCAACAAAGCTTTTGTTTTTGATGCAAACAACCCTGCTACCCTCTTCACAAATGTCCCCATAACGAACCGCGCTTGCTGCTCATGGCTGAAGACGAAGACATTACCGTTGATGATTTTGAGGCCGTACTGCTCGAAAATGCCACCACCGTTGTCCTTTGAATAACAATAAATAAAATGAAACTGAGGGTCTGTTTGGTGGAGCTGCTTCACTGGGAGATCTCAGTGAAAATAATGTTCCAGACACGTTTCAAGGTGTGCACAGTCCGAGTTTCTTGCAAAATGGTGTTCTTACACATACAGAACCGCGAAAAGTGGAACCGGTGCACAACCAAATGATACCGCACTCAATCCCCGTACTGCTCGAAAATGCCACCACCGCTACTCAACCTTGATGACATAGTCGATCTTGAATACGTATTCTGATGTTCATCCCCATCTAGTGTATTGGTATTATTATGTATTGGGTCAATATGATAACTAGTATTAGTCTCCTCTTCTACAAAAGGAGGGCTGTGAAGTCTTATTATCTTATCTCGGAGTCTTGGTTTAGAATCTCCCTTGGAGAGGGCTCTTTGGGGGAACCATCCCTCATGAGATTTGGCGCCAGTATTCATTGCTAGTGTATGTGCTATTATTAGTACCAACTACTGTTCACAACAAGAAAGTAAGGAGGCTACGAGCGAGCGGTGATGAGTCAACTACCTCAACGAGAGAGGCAGGGGAGTGACAACTATGTTACTTTTCTGATAATGTGTTGAATTGAAAGAGTTCACTCGTATTGATGACTCTAGAAGAGCATTGAATAGAATACATGTACATGAGATATTCTAATCTATCGTAATTGTGTTCACTTTGTTTCCCTTCTTTTAAATGCAATTATTATTGTAATTGCATTTCTTTAGTTTGTTCGGTGTAGGAAATTTTTCCATGTTACGTTGATTCTAGGTAATGGAGATGGAATCATGCTTGCAAGAAATAAGTAAATTCAATTATTCAGTCCCTTCTCGTGAGACAATTTGTTCCTTTGCAGAGAAGTTCAGGTGATCGCGAGTACTTATTTTATTGAAATATAAACTTTATCATTTCTCACTTCTTATTTATTATTGCATGAGCACTAACAATATATCTTCTTAAAGTGCATCAAATGATCGAGCAGGAAAAGTTGTTGTGCAGCCTAAACAGGTTAGAAGCTTTTCTTAAATCGGTATTTACTGATAGAACTTTTAAAATAGTGTTTCACCAATTCAGGTTTTCCGCAGGTTTTGAATTGGTTCCAGAATAGGAGATATTCCCACAGGACTAAAGTTAAGGAGCCAGCAAAGCTAAGCATCTCTCCCGTTCCTCGAGATGATACTACTCAATTTAGGAACGTGTCTCCCCCTGTTTCTGTTCTTCAAGGTTAGTTCATAAGAATATATGATCTCGTACTCTCTTGCTTGCAACCTCTATCCGCTGTTTGTTTATTGTAGAACATTATTGACAGTATTTAAAGTGATGTTTTAATCTGTACATGTGCATGAAATGCCACCACTTGGAATACCCTTCCAATCACTGTCCTCTCCACCGCGCCCTCTCCCTCTTTGGCCATGCACTAGACAATGCCACTTTCTCAAATGAATTCTGAATGTTGTCACTATCTCGTTACTCACGCATAGGGAAAAATTAAATTTCTCATTTTTTAATGTTTTCATGCAGATAGACACCAAAGGGGAATTCAGCTTCTTTGGTTACTTATAGTTGAGAACTATATTACAAAAAGTGATATTTTCTGTTTCCTCATTTAGATAATAAATTCATATAGATTTACCCAGTAGAAGCATGCTTTCTAACTTTGAGTAACTAAATAATTTGTAGTTCAAATTAGTTACGACCCCAAAATTATATCCCACCCCCACCAAAAAACCAAAATATCTTCCTCTCCTTGTTAGGTGGCCGAGAACGGATCCTCGCAGGCACAACTGCAAACACACAGAGCTAACAAGAACATATAAAAACAATATATAAATATTAAGCACTCAGCAGTCACACAGAAACACAAACACACAATGTATATCACAATAAAATGTAGAACATAAATGATACAATAGGAGAAAACTACAAAGGATCCGATAAAATGCACCACATATAGAATTAGACACCTCCACGCGCTGAGAAATAGAAGTACTTATTGCAATCCGTTGAACAATGGATACACAAAGTTCACCCAGGAACCTTCGTCATCAGACGACGACCAACCCACTGCCACCACCGGAGAGAAACCTCAAGCCAGATCGAACCCTTGCCGCACTAAGGAAGCTTGCCTCTGATCCAAGTCCTCTAAGTTCTGCCACAGTTCTTCCCCAGAGACAAGCGTGGACCATTGCTCCTCCACTCAAAAAGAGGGCGTTGACGCTCCTTCCAGAGGCAACACTTGGCGGTAGGAAGAACAACGATGGCGGTCGGTGGCGAAAGGACCGACGACAACCCTAGGCGAGACTTGGCACTAAGGAAGCCTGCCTCTGATCCAAGTCCTCTAAGTTCTGCCACAGTTCTTCCTCAAAGACAAGCGTGGACCATTGCTCCTCCACTCACAAAGAGGGCGTCGACGCTCCTTCAAGAGGCGACACTTGGCGGTAGGAAGAACAACGGTGGCGGTCGGTGGCGAAAGGACCGACGACAACACCTCATCCTTCCCGCGATCGGAATCCTCCAAATGTGGCTTTCACTTGCGACTTTTTTTTCCTTTTGTGGGATCGGGGGTAGCAGCCGATTAGGTTCTAGACATAGACCTAATAAAATCCTTATCGGATCCGGATCTGGGTTGGATATGAATCTGGATCCTTGTTGGATATAGATCCGAATCAATAATCTAACAAATCACCACTTTGGTTCGTGATCTAGATCTACCACCCGCACGAAGCACCGAATGCACTAAACACTATCAACACGTAACATCAACTGCACGGAGCAACACTTCAAAGATCTGAGGCATCAACCGACCTGCCTCAGTCGACTCATCCTTGCTCAGGCTCACCCTATGAACGTCATCACAATTGGATTGCCTAGTCCCAGAAGAGCGATCCCCTGCACCAGCACGACCATCCAATCTGTCAGCTACGAAAATCATGGGCGCACCATTTCGCATAGTGGTTCCCATCAATGGATACAGAGTACCACACTGCTCAGCTCGCATAAACATGGCGCGTCCTGACGTCACCGTCAGAACTTCATCTCTCGCTGCGAAGATGCAACCTCTAGAGTCCAATCTTCTCAGCAATATCAAATTTTTGTGTAACTTAGGTACCAGATGCACCCACTCAAGCATGCACACTACTTTGTCATCCGTCTGGATGTCCATTGTCCATGTCCCTGTGACTTCACATGTTGAGCCGTCACATGGAAGGATTGACCCAGTCGTTACCTTCAGTGAACTGAACGTCGCCGCATTTGACTATTTGAGCATATGTGCTACGAAGCACCAGACTTCAAGAATCAACTATCAGAGTCACAATGACTCTCATTGATGTTATGAGTGTCATCACTCTCCTTTGCCAAGTTTAGCGGTGCCATGCCCACACTCCGGGTGTACCCAGAACTCTGTACATGTTGAGGACAGTTCCTCATGACGTGGCCGCTCTGTCTGCAGTGGCAGTGTACAACCCTTATTCGACGAGGTGGGCCTAGACCTCAAGTCCCAGGATCTCAGAAGGTTGACCATTGACCTAAGGGTGAAGCCCTGATATGCACGCGAGGTGTATTCAGTCATGTATTCTTGTCCAGTAGTGGGACCTCCACCTATATAAGTAGCCGCTTAGGAAGTTATGAGGTATCTTTTGAGTCTTAGGTATTGTGCTCTCTTGGCGACTGGAGAGTCAAGGAGGACCCAGCCTTCGAATGCTTGTCGGGAGCTTGCCTCTCGATTATCTTCATGTTTGTTTAATGCATGCAAGTTTCGTGTTATCGTTCTTGATAGACTACAACGTATCAACTAGTCCGACCTGCCGCTCAGTTAGAGTTTCGACGAACCCTAATTTGATCCCTACGGATCATCGATTATCAGCGCACGAACTCGCGTCTCCTCCTCGCGCCCGATCCACGCTCGACGACGTGCGTTCGACGATTCCATGGCTCGCCGATTCCAACGACGCTTCTCTCGCACCGATGGCTGCTGACAATGATTCCAGTGCACCCGTTATTTTTTCTCCTCGCCCTCGATTGCCGACGAAAAGGATTCCAATGCTGTTATTCCTTCTCCTCACCCTCGCCCGACGACATAAAGGATTCCAACACCCGTTATTCTTTCTCCCGCGCATCCTCCTCGACTTCACGACTTCTGCAACACCTACCGATGATTCCAGATGCAGCTAACGGCGAGTCCGACATCTGCCAACTTCTGCACCAACTCTTCATCTTCTCTAGCGGTTCCATCGTGCCTCTTTCCTTCTTCTCCAGTGCTTCCAATGTGTCTTCGTTGGTTCCTACGCCCCGTTCCACCTTCCAACATCTTCTACTACCTTCCGACAATATCCTACCCTATCGCCCGCAACATTCTAGCAATCCTCCTGTGGCTCCTGCAACATTCCGACAGTTGTCCCGCGGCTCTTGTAGCATTCCGGTGGCCCTCTATGGCTCTACAACATACCAGTGGCCCTCTATGGCTCCTGCAGCATTACAACATCCCTTCAGAGCCTCCTCCATTCCGTCGGCCATCCCACACTTTTTCTGCCATGGCCCTCCTTTCAGATTCTGTGAATGCTCGATGCGATCGAATTGAAGCTGTCATGGATAACCTCCTTGCCACGGCCCTTGTGCTTCTTTGTCGACTTCTTCTACACGCACCCTTACAGCTCATGCCCCCCTTGCTTCCCGTCGATCCTCCTCCTCTATCTATCCCACCGCCACTCCTCAATGGGTCTTTCGACCATTAGAACCAAAACCACTAACTATTTTTCTGACAACCCCTTCGTTCTCCTGTTGCCAACTGCGACACGCACCCCCATAATTACTCCACCCTTCGATTCCCACCAGTTTCCCTCCCATCCGTTTGCCTTCTGACATATTTGTGATAGAGGTTCCAGTTGGCGCCTTGCCAGCTTCTCACACGTCGCCACATGCTTTTTTTTGCTCCCCGCCGTTTCTTGGAGTCTCCCGCCCGCCTGTCAGCTCTCTTATATTTTGTCTCCACACTTCCAACTTCTCTCGAGCCCATTGTTATCCTACATCTGGTCCCTCTCCCACTTCGACCAAACTTCCTATCAGGTTTCCTTCCCACTCATCACTACCCACTCCACATCGACCTATCTCCGCTCCCACTTTCATCGTTCGGGATTTGGATGGGTCTCCGTTGTCCGTCTTCATAGCATCCGACCTTCGACCGAGGACCTTACCCGCCTGGTGTGCACCTCCCTCGACCTTAATGATAAGATATTTTGCTGGCATGATATTGCTTCTCGACTCGGGCAGTCCCATTTCAACTTTGAAACAACTAGCCCATCGCTACGCCTCCCAGCTTCTGATGTTTCATCTAGTCTGCCCACCAGAGAAGTCACCCGAGTCTTGCCGATGCTCCAATGAGACCTTACCCAGCTCGACCTTGAGGACAACGTCGCTTTTCAGGACGAGTGTATTGATACGCACACGAGGTGTATTCAGTCATGTAGTCTTGTCCCGTAGTGTGACCCTCTATAAGGAACCCCTTAGAGAGTTATTTGGTATCTCCAGTCTTAGGTATTGAGCTCTCTTGGACAGTGGAGTGTCAAGGACTCGGCCTCCGGATGCTTGGCGAGAGCTTGCCTCTCGATTACATCTTCATGTTGGTTTAATGCAAGGCAAGTTTAGTGTTACTGTTCTTGATACGACTACAAACTAACAAGCGAGCCTTATCAAGAGCTTGCCCCGGCTAGAGATCAACTCACTAGCAAGTTCGCCTAAACAAAAGTTTAGCTTGCTAAATCCGTCAGCGAACACCTTACGAGCTTGCCAAAGAGGCCGCCTTGACAAAACTTATTTGCTGTATGACCGCACTGCCGGAACCCTGTACACCGTCGAGCTTTCTCCTCAGAGGCTTCGATGCAAACACGCCCGCTAGAATAAGCTCGACATAGGCAACCTCTCCTAAGGTGACCCCATTCAGCTCGCCTCCATTGGAGGCCCCTAGAGAACAGGTTGCCCAGGTGCCAGGTACCCAGTATCTCGAAGGGGTGGGGACAGCTATTCGCGACCCATGTACCCATCTTGAATTACCTATAAATAGGTCCCCAAGACACAAGTTGAATGCACGCTCCCCCGTAAGGTTCCCTTTCGACCAGTTCATCCCTTGAGCCTTCTTGTGCCGAGCTCAGCCTTGGCTTGGGAGGAGAAGTTCCTATAAACTTCTGGGTACGTGGTGAAACTTCCTCCCTGTAGTCTGAGGTTCAGTTCTAGTTCTTCAGCTCCGTCTAGTCTTAATTTGCTTGGGTCGACCGCTATACAAGTAGTCTTTGGTCACCTTTTCGGTGCGAATATTTGTGAACTATTACTTTTGGTTCCAACACTTTGGTGCGATGAGTATAGACGTGATCGAAGGAAGAACCTCTAGTGCGATGTATGATGGCAAACAAAGACGAGAGGGAGTAGGAGATCGACAACCAACGAGCTCCATGCGAGTTTGCCACAAAAGCCGACTTCACGGGTTTCAGTCAAGGGATGATGGAGACGCTGTTAGCTCTCCTGACTCTAGGTGCCGAGGTTGCAACATCTCGCCACCAGTCGCCGCCTTTGCAAAAGATGTCGAACCACCCAGGCGGTATGGTAAGGGGGTCGCCGTTTCTTCAGAGGAGCGACCTCTGCTCGACTGAAGCCAGTGGATCACTTTGCGAGCTCTTCGCTTCCACGAGGTTGATTCAACTCGTTAACGATAAGCTCAACAAATTGGAGCAGTGAGCCCGTTTTGTGAAGAGGTGTTGAGCGCTCGCGCCCTAGAGGAATTTTGCGAGCCTGTGCTCAGCTACTATACCATGAAAGATGACATCATCCGACACCTGTAGTGATTCAATGATGTTGTTTCAATTCGAACTATTACTGACGTTTTCAAGTGCTAGGTTCTTCGCCATCACCTTCAAAGGGAAGGTAAGAGACTGGTTCCACCAGTTGCCGACATGCTCCATCTACTGCTTTGTGGAACTGCGCCGAGGACTGATATGTTGCATTCTGCGACGTTAAAAAGAGAAAGAAGGGGTCCACCACCCTTTCTCCTAAAGCAAGAATCCAACGAGTCGTTGGGACACTATATCGACTACTTACAGGAGGTTCTTCAGATTCAATAGGTGAATAGCTACACCCTCGAGCTGACGCTCACGTTTGGCTTGCAGGAGGGGTTGTTCAAAATGGAGGTGGACCGTGATCCCCCCATTTCATTCGAAAACTTGATCGACCTCGTAGGGTGGTTCATTCAGGCAGAAGCTAACAACAAGAATTTCTTGACCTCGCTTATGAAGTTAACAAAGTCAGATGAGTCGAGGACCTTGAGAGAAGGCAGGAAGCAAGAAGTGACCCCCAAATAGGGCGGAGAATTCAAGAGGCATGGAGCTATTCCAGAGCGTCGGGAACTGGAGAGGAGGTTTCAAGCTCTGATGAATAGACCTCCTTGGAGGAGGGCAGGAGGAGGGCATCGTTAGTTCATACTCGGTCCACGTCGTTCCCCTGAGCACCAAACTCTCTTAAATGTGCCAGAGAGGCGTCAGGAGGCGAGGAGGCCCACTAGATCTCCACCACGGGAGGCTATGACGATTAATCACCATGCTTGCAATAAGCAGATGAGAGCTTCAAGTCAGGAGCAGCAAGGAGGGAACACAGTCCCCTACTGTAATTTTCATCAGGTGGAAGGACATGCCACCTTGGCATGTCAGGAGTTCTTGGAGATGAGAAGAAAGACAGGAGGAGTCAGGAGAGCCCCAGGAGCGGGGCAGGAAGACCAACAAGAGGCGGCGACCCCTCAAGGGAGATGCAAAGAAAGAGTCGATTTTGGGACTCGAGGAGGTATCTCCATCCATATAGGAGTGAGAGTGGAGGTCTCCCACAAGGGGAACTTCCATAGCATCTATAAGAGGAACGCCGTCTCGACGTCTCAAAGCATTCCGGTAGGCTCGCTGAGTTGTTTGTTGAGCTTAGCGAGGTCGACATAATCTATGTGCCTTGTATGACCATCAAGGCGTAATCGATCACAGATTTCGTGGCAGACTTCTCCTCCCAAGGAGCAAAAGAGGAGAAGGCGGAAAATTTGTCCCGTGGCGGATGTTCATGACCGGAGTTTAGGGAAATGACTCCCTCAGAGTAAGTATCGTCCCGGTGAGCCCTCAAGGAACGAGAATTGTGCAAGCAACAAAGATTCTCTTCCCGATCACCAACAACTACGACGAGTACGAGGCGGTCATTGCGGGCCTCCGCTTGGCTAAGGAGTTAGAAATTCAAGACATCTGTGCTCACACAAATTCGATGGTGGTAGCATCTCAGATCCGTGGGGAGTTTGAGACCAGGGAGAATATCTTTTTGCAGTACCTTCTGAAGGTCAAATGGTTGATTGACACCTTTAGATCCTTCTTCGTGCAACACGTTATGAGGGAGGAGAATAGCGCGACGAACCGGTTGACCATGCATGGTCCAAGTGCGGGTGGCACCCTGACCGAGCTATTCAGACCGTTCATTAAAGAAGGGGAGTTAATGAAGATCAAGCAACATCCCTCCTGAATATATCTTTTCATCACCTACTTGACCATCAGGATCTCCCGGAGGTAGTAGAAGATAAGCGGCGCTTCCGATACAAATCAGTGAGTGCGACAGTCACTCAGGGAGTCGAATGCTGGAAAAGCGGATCTTATGGCGGGGATACTTTTGGCCGACCATTTGGAAGGATGCTAAGAGCTTCACTCGAAGCTGCCGGAAATGCCAGATCTATGCTCCGTTGTAGTTGTTGCTGGCTTAGCGGTTGAGGACCATCACATCCCCATGTCCATTCTCCATCTGGGGAATGTTCTTGCTGCCTGGTGGGACCTTTTCCTCTAGCTAGTGGTCAACGACGATTCATCTTGGTGATGATTGATTACTTTACGAAGTGGATAGAGATGAAAGTCTTAGCGAAGACCACCTCTTAGGTGGCGAGGAACTTCTTGCGGGGAGACATTATATGCAGGTTCTTCATGCCTCAGGTCATCGTTATTGACAATAACCCCCAGTTCACTAGCATCAAGCTGGAAGAGTTTTGAAGGTAGGTTGGAACTGACCTATGTTTCGCTTCGACGCATCATCTTCGGAGCAACGGACAAGTGGAGGAGGCTAACAAGTTGATTCTCAATTTCTGGAAAAAGAAGGTCGAGAATCTTGAGGGCAATTGGGTGAATCAGCTCCCTTCTGTTTTGTGGGCGCTGAGAACCATCCCAAATTCTTCCACGTGGGAAACACCATTCAAGACATCTCATGGGTCGGAAGCCCTCCTTCCGGTGGAGTTCAAGGTCAGCATCCCTAGTGTGGCACAGTCAAAGATGGAAGTCAGGAATGACGACTCGAGAACAAGGAAGCTCTGCTCGCTAGACTTCGTGGAAGAGCTCCGAGTCCTCGCCATGGCAAGGCAAGAAGAAGTCAAAAGGAGAATGACTAGATACTTCGACAAGCACATCCAGATCAAACAATTCGAGAAGGGCGACTTGGTCATGAAAAGGTCAATGCCGCTGTCAGGTCAGCGATCCTAGGGAAGTTCAACCTGAACTGGGAAGTACCAATCATAGTCGTAAAAGCCCTCAAAATTGGAGGACATCACATACAAAACCAAGCATGCGAAGATTTTGGAAATACTAGAAGCGGGGATGACCTGAAAAGGTTCCCTTGAACAAACGACTTGGGACAAACGTCGAGCGCAGGGCGGGTCATGGTAACCCTGTATTTTGTACGTCCATTTCAATATAAGAAAATATCCTGGCTTGATATTATGATTAAATGACACGTTAAGAAGCGCCCCGTCTCCGCAAGCATTCTAGATTATGAACGTCCACCTCCCCGCTCGGAACCTTTAGTCGAGCAACGAGGTGATGCCTTGTGTTCTTTGAGTTTTCTTAAGTCCACATCTCTGCACTCGCGGCCAAGATCAGCCCCCCCCCCCCCCCCCCCCCCCCCCCAATTGTATGCAGGCCGACGACCCCCCTCCCCCCTAGACCTCATCCTCCTTGTCCGTCTATCTGTTGCTTGAAGAGAGGACACAGTAATAATGTAAAATGCCTGGAAAGAGACCGAGTCCTCGACAATCGTAGAAGAACAAACTAACATTTCATAATTAATTTAGAAATACCTGCGGGCCTACGACTGAATAGACGATGCTAGAGTAGGTCAATCAGACAAAGCTCGCGTCTGGGGTAACCTAAAAGTTAGGAAGAGATAACATTCATCCCCTTTTTGGTCCGATCTAGCTTCACTATTGAAATTCATGTTATATAACGGTATGTGTGTCTCTTTTCAGTGATGATACTCCAAAACCTCGATTGCGTGAGTCGATCTAAGTCCATGCTTATAGGTTGGATGTTGACCCCTTGAGTGATGATACTCCAGAGCCTCGATTGTGTGAGTCGATCTAAGTCTAGACTTTCAGGATGGTCGTTGACCCCTCGAGTGATCTGTCCCAAAACTTCGATTGCTCAAGTCGATCTAAGTCTCGGCTTATGGGTTGACCATTGACCCCTCAAGTGATGATTATTTCAGAGCCTCGATTGCATGGGTCGATCTAAGTCCATGCCTCCAGGATGGCCGTTGACACATAAAGTGATCCATCCCCAAAACCTCGACTGCGTGAGTCGATCTAAGTCCATGCCTCTTGGTTGGCCGTTGAACTCTCAAGTGATAGTACATAATAAGTAAGGTCTCATCATCCTACGAGCATAAGCGCTTCCGCTCTCGATCGTCTCGTCCTATGAGCCTAAGTGCTCTCGCTCTCGATAGTTTCATCCTATGAGCCTAAGCGCGCTCGCTCTCAATCGTTTCGTCCTATGAGGCAAAGTGCTTTCGCTCTTGATCGTTTCGTCCTATGACCTTAAGAGCGCTCTCGATCGTTTCATCCTATGAGCCTATGGGCGCTCTCGATCGTTTCATCCTAAGAACCTAGACGAGCTCCCAAATTAGTAAGAACGCGTCAGGAAAATTCAAAACCTAGATAGGAAGTACAAGCAAAATCATTATCTTTCTCTTCCTTTAAAATTTTAGTGTTTACACTATAAAGGAAAGAAAAAAATGTCATCCAGAAGACCTCGCCCCCCAGGATCACCTCGTCAGGCTGGCTAATTAATCCACACAGGCAACTTGCCCTCGCTGCCTTGCGAGTCAGCGGACTCGCCTTTCGATAAGGAAATCGAGCCGGATCTATGTGAGTGCTCGCCTCTGGAACCCCCGACCTCACTCCCCGGAGGATCAGACGAGCCGAGTCCGAGTCATACTCGCTGGAGGTGGTCTCATTGAGCGTGACATTGAACATCTCGGGCAGGAGAGACTCGACGGTCACAAGCTCGTCTCCGTCGGATAACTTGTTCAACCGCTGAAGGCGGGTAAGCATCATCTCGCCGCTGTCATGAACATACAAGCGCTGCATCATCCTCAGATCTGCACGTGAGTACTGCAGAAGCTCCTTGTCCTTTGACAAGGTCTGCTGAGCAGGTGGCGCGGTGATCTGCGATTGTACCTTGGCTAGTTGGAGCTTCAAGGCCTTGACCTTGTCCCGAAGGACCTCCTCCTGCTCCAGCAGCGAGAGCCGTTCCGCGGCGAGATTTTCGGCAGCCGGAAAGAACTCAGGTTAGAATTGGACCTCGCCGACGAGGTGAGGAAAGAGTAATAAACCAAATTTACCTTGACAGTTTCTCGTGGTGATGGCGCCTTCCAGAGATTGTTGAACTCGACCTTTGCCATTGCCAACTTCTTCAAGTCCTCGGTTTGCCCGACCTCGACCTCGATAAACTTCTCCGCGGCCTCGACTGCTCTCTTCTCCGCAGCGATGAGGGACTTCTTGGCTTCACGCAGCGCTGCAATGCAACACAGTTGTTTCCTCGCCAATGAGTGAGTAAACTCGGCTGTCCTCAGGACAGAGCGAGAAGCTGCAGCGCGAGGAAGCACGAGCTGGCTTAGGTGAGCTCCTCGGCATTGTCCCTCCTATAGAGGGCGTGCATGACGTTGAACACGACATCGTTAGGCTCGTCATCCCCAACCAGAAGGGCAAAAAGGTGCTCAAAGACACCCTGTTCTCTTTCTCGTCCCATACCGGCAGAGGCTCGCCGATTATGTCTACTCCATCGCTGCCATGCCTATAGTTAAACCGAGCCCGAAGGACGTTTGCCCTTACGATCGCGTGGCTTGTCCTCATATATCTTGATTAGCTCGGCGCCCGCGAAATGCGTTGAAGCTTGCTTCATCTGCGAGGGCTTGGACTCGCCAAGATTCACTTCGTCATAAACAGAGCGAAGTCTTACAAAGGGTGGTGGAAACATCAAGACTGTCCCTCATAATGCGGGCATAAATGTGAAGTGATAAGTTCGCACACATACCTGTGTTTGGGTCGACATAGGAGAGTTCGTCGACGCGTCGCTGCAGTTGAACAACATCCCTCTTCTTCAGATAGAACGAGAGGTAAAGGGCCTCTGATGCTGGAGGAATGCAAGGCGGCTGTAAAAAACTGCGTACTTTTGAACCGACCGGATGGGTACCGAGCCGAAGGGGCCTCGCACCATCACAAAGTTAAGGTTTCACTTGTGGACCTTATTTTGAGGTCTCTTTCACCTGGAGGGAGAGCACACTAGTGTAGGCGATCCCTTCGGGGGTCACCTTCATGGACAAGAGCTTGCGAAAGACGGTGAGCTCGAAGACAACACCGACCACGCGCAAGAATCAAATGAAGGCCATTATGGTCGCGATCCCATTCGGGTTGATCTGCGCTGGGACGAGGCCATAGTGGACAATAATCTTTCGAACCTCCGGCCAGAATGGAACGCGAAGTGCCATCTCAAAGTGAGCCAGAGGGATGACGAGCTCATCTTCGAACAACGAGTTGAGATGCTCGCCGGGTTTTTTTCGGCGAACATCGAATTCTGGTGGCCGAAGGCTTTACTGGAATGTAACGAGCTCGTCGATTGTCGTCGTAGTCTTTGGTAACTCGCTTTGAGTAGAGTTAACCACGCAATGAAGTCGACCCGCTACCTCCTTGGCATACTTTTCTTTCGCAAGCGAACCCATGAAGGTGGAGAAAAAGTAGATTAGTGAACATAGGCCGATCTCGCAATACTTACGAGCGCAGTATAGTTCAACAAAAAGAAAGCATATTAAATACGATTAGGGCCCCTCCTATTTATAGGTGTGGGCTACTAATGTAGTGAGCCCAAGGTTTATCGGAGACCTGGCGAGATGAGTCAGTGGATCAGAGGCGTGAACTTATAGGCTTGCGAAATAACGAGGACTTCAAAAGACATGCGTTACCCTTTCATATCTTGGTGAAGTGCCCTACAAAAAGTCACGACATGCGTAAGAAGAAAGCATGTGAAAACATGACATCACCGGGCAAAATATTCAATAATACAGCAGATCAGTTCGCAACTATATCGTTTTATATATATAAAAAGATAAATAAATGGTAGAGCGAGCTCTTCAATCCCCGTGGAGGGGGTCGCGAGGCTGCGAGTTTGTTATATGCGGGCCACCAGGCGGCCTTGTGTGGGGACCACAACACCTCCCGGGCCTTGCGAAGGCCGTTTGTTTGCTGGCGGATGATTTCTTCGGTTCTCTGAATGTGGTCAGTCATCCTCTCCACGTCCCGAGGGAAGCTCGTGCTCCCGGGAGGGTTCTAGGCGCCGCTCTCCAACTGTTTCACATTATGCTCCACCTCGACCATCCGCAGCTCCAAACCCTGAATATCACAATACCGGTGCTCGACACTTTCGAGCCAAGGTGTGATCTCCTCCACGAGGGATATTTGAGACTTCACCGCCGTCAGTCGACGGTTAAGCTCGCTTGCGCCGAACGCCTTTAGCTGCTTATCATGTGAGGCGGGTCGAGCGGCAGAGTGAGCCTTAAATGCATCGAAGGAATCACCTGGGTCCGCAAATAACTCGCTAGTCAGCGAAGCTGGGCGGCAACGGGGCTACTCCACGGATGAAGGCAGACCTGTACAAGGTAGGGTTTATCAAATCCATTTTCTAAGCGAGACGTACTCGACAAATGAATATGGGCGAGGAAAACCTTACCGTGACGGTGATGCGAGTTCTCCCAGTGTGCGCAAGGAGAGCAGTAACAAGGTGTTTTGTCCTCGCTTCCATGGTGGTGACCTTGCGAATCACGTTAGCGCCGAAGCCCGCGGGACTCGCCGCGCTCCGGATGAGGTACCACCTCAGAACCCGTCCCGCGGGACGAGGATTTGGGAGCAGGCGCGGTATCAGGAACTCAGGAAGACGTCGGCCGCGACCGCCGGAGGCAAGCCGTGAAGAGCGGATGTCAAGCGCACCTCAATCGATGTTGGAGCGTCCGAGGGTGCAATGACGATGTTCGTCACAGGCATGGCAGGCTCAAGCGACCCTTGAGATCGTTGCCCGCTCACCACGGGCGGAGCCACAATGTCGTAAAGTTCCTCCAGGAAGCGAGGAGTGGGTAGCCTCGCGTCCTACATGGTCGCGGTAGTAGTCTCCTCAGGTGATGACAAAGTCTTCAAAGGCTCGCCGGAGACTCGCATTGTGTACAGCTCAGTTGGTAAATTTGGTAAAAATATTTCTTTGCATACGTGGATTAAGTCCTCCTCACCAAATGAGATGACGTGGTCAGACTTTACCTTGGTCAGTGGAACCTTGTCGTTCCTTCCCCCCGAGGGTGTGGAGATGTGGTAGTCGTCCAAGGTTAGGTCTGCGATGGACCCAAAAGCGCCCTGAAAGAACAAATCATTAAAGGAGGTTTGAAGCAAGGGCATTCTAGATCGTGACAAGCCAAATGCGAACTCAAGCTCACTTCGTCAGCATGTGGATCTGGAAGTGGGTCTAGGGTGGCGGAAAGCGCGACCTTCTTCATCGAGGGTGCGCCTTCCTCCCTCAGGAGCTTGACCCCGTATGCGCCCATGGCTTTCGGTGCCCTGGCCTCGTTTGCCTTCTTTCTCTTGCACCTTTTCTTCTTGGCACGCCTAAGGAAGTCACAAGAAGGGATGGTCTCGCAACAAGCGCAAAAACTGGCAGCAATTAGGGCTTCAGAGGCCAGAATGGGGTTCGACCCGACCGCTGAAGATCCTCTCACCTCGGCGACCGTGGTGGTTGCCTTCTTGTCCGTAGGTGAGGTGTCTTTCTTATCAACATCAATGGTAAAATGTGCAAGGTTTTCAGAAGCTTAGCCCCTCTTTATAGGGGGAGTTTGACGCCCTCAGCTCGATAGTTCCCAGCTTGCCGAACAAGGGTTAATGGTTTTTTCCGAGCTCCAGGAGAGCTCGCAAAGAGCGGAGATTTTATATAACCCGTATTTGATAAGGTGGGCCCATGTCTCAAGTCCCAGGATCTCAGAAGGTTAACCATTGACCTAAGGGTTAAGCCTACTAAAAAGGGAGGCTTATCAAGAGCTCGCTCCGACTATAGATCAACTCGCAAGTTCGTCCAAACAAAAGCTCAGCTCGCTAAATCCAGCAGCGAGCACCTTATGAGCTCGCCAAGGAGGCTGCCTTGACAAAACTTATCTGTTGTATGACCCCGCCGCGCTGGAACCCAGTACACCGACGAGCTCTCTCCTCAGAGGCTCCGATGCGAACACGCCTGGCATAGGCGACCTCGCCTAAGGTGACCCAAATCAGCTTGCCTCCACCGAAGGCCCCCAGAGAATAGGTCTCCCAGGTGCCAGGAACCCAGTATCTCAAAAGGGCGAGGGTGACTATTTGCGGACCATGCCCCCCCTTGGATTGCCTATAAATAAGATCCCAAGACACAAGTTGAAGACATGTTGACCCCCAAAGGTTCCCTTACAACCAGACCATGCCTTATTGTGTCGAGTTCAACCTTGGCTTGGGAGGGGAAGTTCCTATAAATTTCCGGGTTCGTGGTTGGACCTCTTCGTTGCAGTTTGTGCTTTTTTTGTTCCAACATGTATCACATCATTGCCTTCTTCCCGAATGCAGATCTGGTCCGTGCACTACCAAATCTCTTCCCGAGTTGCCTCCCTCGTCCTTCTACAACCGACGGATGCTCACCTCCAGGAGTTGGGTCCGCCAAAATCTGACTAGATATCAATGCTGTCTGACTTGCTCTAGATCTACTATATCCTTCCCATATAATATTGAGATTTGTATATGCTTGTAGGACGTCAGGAGCGAGGTAAGAAGCAACAGATCTTTGTCTTTTTTCCTTCACCTCCACACCAAGTACATGCAATTAGTTGAGAAGTCCATTGAACACATTTGCGTGTTTTTGTAAGTTACCACTCTCTTGCATCTTCAGGCCGTACAATCTCTGCTTCAGCAACAAACTCGTGGTAAACGTCTTGCTCAGGTACGGTCCTTCAAGCTTCTTCGAAACTTTGATTGCAGACTCTTCGACTCTAATGTTGAAAATCACTTTATCATCGACACACATCATGATGGCGCTGGTGGTGCACTCATTTAAGTCAATCCACTCAAAATCCTTCACCAGAATGAGCAATGAATCACGCCACCACATCACTCACATCAAACCCTGCTCAATCAACATGTCCTTGACCTGAATCTACCATAGACTAAAATTCCCCCCGCCGCTAGATTTATCCACAGAGTATCTAGCCAACGCTGCATTCTTTCCTGCCATGTCTGCCCTCAATCCCTCTAAATGATCTGATTAATTGACAGATCAGATTTGGGAAGGTAGCGAGCAGACCAATGTCGTTATCCATCGTTGACCCAAACCTAAATCAGAACGTCCAATTAGTCACCTAGAAACATGCTCTAATACCACTTGTTAGGAGGTCGAGAACTACTCCCACAGGCGCAACTGCAAACACATGACGCTAATAAGAACACAAAAAAGACAATATGTAAATATTAAGCACTCAACAATCCCACTGAAACATAACCACACAATTTATATCGCAAGAAAATGCAGTACATACAACATGAGAAAAGTACAGAGGATCTGATAAAATGCACCGCGTGTGAAAAGCGACACTTCCATACGCTGTGAAATAGACTGGCTTACTGCAATCCTTTGAACAACAGATGCACAAGGTTCACCCGAGAATCTGTCGTTAGACGACGACCAACCCACCACCACCACTGGAGAGAAACCCCATGCCAGATCGAAGCCTTGCCGCACCAAGGCAGCCCGCCTTTGATCCAAGTCCTGTAAGTTCTGTTACGTCCGTACCCCTTGTAGTGATTGCATTCCACCTCACCGACAATACCTCCATGAGCCGGTCGGCCCTTCTTCCTCACACACGACGACGTCTCCCCCTCACGTACAAGCATGGGCCGCAAACATTTTCACCAAACTAATTTCTTCATCTTTTTCTGATATTTGCACTAAGTTGAGAATGATCGATATATATTCTCCAGCTCGAGGGAGTATGTTAAAACTCATTTTGTAAAAAGCCCAAAAGGGAGCTCATTGTATATTTTTCCTCTTTCTTTTATTTAGTCTTGCATCTTTAAATGTAGATTCTTCCTCCCTTACTCTATATAAAGAGGAAAGTTCATATATATATTTTTAGTTTTTGAGAATAATAATTATTTTATATGTCAAATTCTCACAAAAACTAAATCTTAAAGCAAGTGGACCCTTCACAGTTTAGTTACAACATGAAAAAAAACCAAAATACACAAATTGGATCAGTCAGTATTCAAACACGACCGGTCCATCATCATGCGTTGGTACAAGGATTTGACCTTAAGTGAGATATTAGGCTTCAACAGTCACTGGGATATGGATCCTTGAGGCCTAGCTCTTGTTGCTAGTATCTTTCATATAGGGAGCTTTTAGGGCTTGGAGAGAGATCAGACGCCCTCCTTTTTGTCTTCTGGAGGTAGATGGAAGGTAAGTCGGGGGCTTGGGAGTTGCAGTGAAAGATGATTGCATCAACTTATCCGTTA
Source organism: Platanthera guangdongensis (assembly GCA_039583875.1). Classification (NCBI taxonomy): domain Eukaryota; kingdom Viridiplantae; phylum Streptophyta; class Magnoliopsida; order Asparagales; family Orchidaceae; genus Platanthera; species Platanthera guangdongensis. The sequence continues at coordinate 186,709,881 of CM077159.1, forward strand.
AGTTTTACATGTCCTTTTGCATGCTTTGGTCATCTTCCTATAAAAACCTGAAATTATTTTTGTTGCTACATTGATTTTCTTCTACATTGCACATCATTGTATATTCTGCATTGCATTCCCTCTGAACCGCCAAACCTTTACAATTTCTGCATTAAATTTCTCTATTGTATGGAGTAGGGTGGGTGACACTGGGTTCATCATATCCTAAAGATAATTTTGTTGTATATCCACACCTTTTAATTATCATAATCTGTATTGTAGATTTTTTGTAAAAGTTTATCATCAGGTTATTTTGCTAGTAAAGGGAGGTAAAGCGGTGGTATAACTTCAAAAACTTTGTTAATTCATTCCAAATCAATTTTGAACTTTGTTAACCCTTCACTGATCTAAGTTGAACCAAAAACATGAGTTGCCACATATACCAGTTCTGAGGTTTTGCTATCTTACTGTCCTGGAAAAAATAGTTCTTGTTTACTTGAACAAGGAGTTTTAATTCTTGAGTTTAACTGCTCCATGTTACTTCGTTTTCTCGTGTTGAGTTTGTTACAACAAATTGCAGGAAGGAGTCCCTTGGAGAATGTTGAAGTAGAATTTGAGGCAAAATCAGCAAAGGACGGAGCTTGGTTAGTATTATCTTCTTCTTGATTTGTCACTAGATGCTTTTTATGGTATTATGGCTGCGATGGAGACGTCCAACTTACAACAATCCATCTTATTTGATGTTTGCCTTTTAATTCTGAGTATCTGTGCACTTTTTATCTGTTTGTTTGGACCTTGTGTGCAAAATTTATCTTGTATGCCTTGTATTTTAGGGACCTCATTGGTGGAATGTGGCACCAAACTTCATTCAAATTTGACACTGTTTGCGACCAACACCTACGGAGCAGTTTTGTACAAGGCAATCGTCGTAAAGGCCCCACTTTATCCTCGACGGCTAGTTATTTGTTAGGAACCCAAGATTGATCTCGTCATGGGGCGGTGGAGAACCCGTTCGAACTTAGCACTCCTTCCTTTGTTCTTCCTTCCATGGCAACCCTTGGAATGGATTACGATGGAAAACCCGGGCTAAAAGATGACGAGAAATCGAGAGGTAGAAAAAACTTTGAAAAGATGAGAAAAATTTCAAACATGCTCATCTTCCCCGAAACATCTCATGCCTTTAAATAGGCTTACATTACACAAGACTTAACCAAATATTAAAGACTCAATGACATCCTATTAATACAAACTACTTGTCCTGAACTTTGTTGGATCTTTACCCAATTCGATCATCATCTGGGTCATCCATCTCTAACCAGAAAAGCTTTTTGCAATGATGTGCTTGTATAAAGTTTTCATTGCAATTAAAACACAAGCCTTTTGCTATGCGTTCATTCATTTTTCTATGTGATAAGCGATAGATATTGGGGATTGATTTTCTTGAGGTCCAGTGAAGTGATTCCCCTCAATCACGTCTGCAGAGATATGATCATCGTGGTTCAAGTGTAGTTGATACTCACAAATTCGAGCAAATCTCATGGGGATAACCAAGTCAGGAGGGTTCTGAAGCTCGACATGAAGATTTGGTTTTGTGAAGATTGAGTCATGGTTGTCCAACCTGATAGAAGTAAGATGAGCTAGCAATGTATGGAACGTTTCCAGGTACTCGTCAAATGGCCTCGTTTGTGTCAGTCGAATGAGTTTGCCCAAGGATTTTTGTACAGTGACGGCTGAAGTTTAAATTGAAAATAATGTTTGAAGTCTTCCCCAATAAGTGATAGGTGGCTAAACTTATCCATTCTGCCAAGGGGTCTGTTGATTGATAAAAACTGTCACATTGATTCCATGGGATCTTGTATTCCCTCGAACAAAGGGAAATCCAACTTTCACATAACATTGAACTTTGTCTGAAGCACCTCTAGGTGGAGGTATATCTCCGAGGAGGTTCAAATGTTGTCCCTCAAAGTGATTCAAAGTGTCTCATCGCGTCCGATTGGTGGCTGATGTCACAAGGAGATGGCCCCATGATTCCGTTCTTGAAACAACCTATCGTTGGTGGCCGACGGGTGGTTAGGAGTCCGACAAACCCATTGCGTCCAGTAGACAAGCCGCCTTGTGTGGGAACTTTAGTAATCAGCTTGCGATCCTGTTAAAGACGAGATTGTGCGGCCGATTGGTGGGGATTAACCTGATCCCCTTCTTCTGGCATCGACGTTTCATTTGACTGAGTACACCATCTGACAGGAATCATGAGAGCGCGTATGGAAGCCGCTATGCTCACGGGCACATTCACTCAAGTGGACCCCCCTCGTCATAATGTATGGAGCACACATTTGGAAACTGCCATGATTGTTCCTTGTAATTAATTTTGTGTTAATTAATTTAATTAATATTAATCAATTTAATATTAATGAGATTAATTAATTACTTAATGAATTTTTATTTTTCTTGTATGGTTCCCTCCCTCATCTATATAAGGGGGAGGAGTTCTAGAGGTAAGGCATCTTTGAATGTATGAAGGTTATTAGGATTGCTCCCTAAGTCTCATCTCTTTCTCCCTCTTTTCTTCTCCATCACCTCCGCCAGCCCTCCCCCCTTGCCGGATTCCTCCAGAGAATATATCATGTCAGCAACATTGGTCCGACCTGCCGATCTCCACCCGCTGCCCTTGCAGCCGCTGGGAACCAGCCCGGTGCCCGCCTTTGACTTCAACTTCATCAACGACATGCGCAAAGAGCTTCAGGCGATCATTGCTCTCCTTGCCTAGCACCGCACCATCGACAAACGCCTAAAGGAGGAAAGAGAGAAAAGTGCTCTAGCACGCCGCCAGCGCACCCTCCCCGATGAGCACGATCAACATGAGGATATGCCCTCACCGACTGGCACGAACATGACGCACATTCCCGTGCTCGGGACACTACCACCTCCAACATCGCTTCCGGAAGCAGGATCGCACGCCGCGGCCGATCCAGCCCGCATCGCTCCAACAACAGAGGCCGACGCCAGACGTGATCGACGGAACAAACTGGCTCGATCTCCTCCAGCGACAGCGCTAGGATGCGGTCGCCATTCGGGATCCATCGTCAGCCGCCGGCAGGATGTGCCAACCCTTTCCCGTGCCGATCCCGGCATCATCGGCCAGCAAGGATGGCTCCTTCCTCCGCCAGAACCAACCCACTGCTCGTGCAGTTCCCCAAGCGCGGCACACCTCGCTCGGCCCGAGTCGCACGGCGCCCTAATTATTACCAAGCCGAATTTGGTAATAACCCACTTCCTGTCCTTTCCACCCGGCCACATCACCATCATTGCCCTCTCTATCCTTTTTTTTAATTAAGGCCACAACGGGCCTCACTTCCATTATTGTCTCCCATTTCCCTTCCATACCCGGCCTCGCCCCACCCCCTCCATTTCTCATCCAAATACCAACATTCCAAAAGGTGGCTACCTGCCATAATTTTCTTTCCTCCTCCCTTGTGTTGTCACATCCATTTTCTTCCTCCTTCTTTACTCTTTTCCTCTTCCCCAAAACAAAACCCAAACGTGCAACACACTCTCCTATCTACAGCCGCCCATCATTCTTCTATCCCATTTTCATGTCATCCCTATCCCCTCTTATTTTATTTTTCAATTCTACTCTCCTCTCATCATACCTGTTTACACCAATGGCTACCCCTGCTACCATTCATTTCCTTATAACCGTACTTCATATTATCATACCGTTTCCACCCAGCGGCCACAAATTATAATGTCCCTCCTATTGTTAAAGACCCTGACAAATCTGGTAATCTTGACCTTGGGGACAAGGTCAATTTTTAAGAGCGGTATATTGTTACGACGTTGCATTTGACTGAGCACACCATCTGACAGGAATCATGGGAGCACATATGGAAGCCACTATGCTCACGGGCACATTCACTCAAGTGGACCCCCCTCGTCATAATGTATGGAGCGCGCATTTAGAAACCGCCATGATTGTTCCTTGTAATTAATTTGTGTTAATTAATTTAATTAATATTAATCAATTTAATATTAATGAGATTAATTAATTACTTAATGAATTTTTATTTTCCTTGTATGGTTCCCTCCCTCATCTATATAAGGGGGAGAAGTTCTAGAGGTAAGACATCTTGGAATGTATGAAGGTTATTAGGGTTGCTCCCTAAGTCTCATCTCTTTCTCACTCTTTTCTTCTCCCTCACCTCCGCCAGCCCTCCCTCCTTGTCGGATTCCTCCCGAGAATATATCATGTCGGTAACAGAATGCAGGCGTGTATACACTGTGGCTAGGGCATCAACATGCTTCGCTTTACTTGTGGTGGAATCAACAATGACTTTGGTGCGGATTGCTTTGATTTATCTGAGTTCATCCAATTCAACATCCATGGCGAATGTCCTGATATCAAGATGTTATGAATTTGAGATTGTGATCTTGTCACGGGGTGGAGATCCAGATTGAAATGGATGCTCGTTCCCTTGTTCTTCTTCGCTTGATAACCCTTAGAATGACCTATGATGGAAAAGTATAGCTAGGAGAAAAAGAGAGATATAGATGTAGAGAGGCCTATGAAAAGTTGAGAAAAATTATATTAAACTTGCTTACCTTCGCAAAAACATCTCATGCCTTTAATGGACTTACAACAACAACAACACTCAAGCCTTTATCCCACTATAGTGAGGTCGGCTATATGGATCCTTTGTCGCCATTGTGCCTAATCTTGTGTCATAATCTCACTAATGCCTAAGTACATCATTATGCAACTAGCGATGTTTGTTTACTGTAGTAACAAAATGTGAACTTGACTTAAGTTTCTTTTTATCGTTAGAATTACGAAAAATTTGATTTAAATTTAATTATTTTATTAATTTACTATGTATTCGAGGATTAAATATTTTTTCTACTTGCTCAATATGAATTTTTTTATGTTTTATATACTCCCTCTTTTAAAAAAATTGGCATATATATACATGTACATTTATATATATGTATGTATATGTAAAAATTAATTTTATTAACATCGTTGATGCAGGACGACGCGTAGGGTTTGCGCGCCTGTCGGCTTTTTATAGGAAACCCTAAATGCATGCAATGATTAACTTAATTTTGCAAAGTTTTGAGCGAAATTTGCACGAACTTAAGAAATGAAGCAATTAAATTGTTTGTAAAGCACAAATTTGCTACTTTCTTTTAAACTAAATTTTCTTAATAAAGTGGTTTAATTTTAAATCCGGGAAAGGAAGTTCGCAACTTTCGTTCCGTTCCCCTTGTTATAGCACAACGAAAACCGTGAACTCCAAATACGTTTTCGTTTGGAGTTTTTGACGTAGTGTTTGCTGACGAAACTCGGGCAAAAACCCAATAATGAGGATATTACCCTACGAGAAATTATAGAGGCACACTCAAAGGGAAAGAGAAAAAAACTATTACCCAAGGAGGTTCCACGTAATCAAAGTCAAAGTCGATGGCGATCACGCGAGGAATTCCTCGTCACCTTCGATCTCCCACTCCGAGGTCGGCCGCTATCGCACACGGGCACCAAGGAGAAATTTTGCTCACTCTCACACAAAAGTGGTTCCACGAGATCAGTCACTATAGAGAAGCCACAAATCTAACACCCTAAATTCACTCGCTCTCGCACAGGAGGCTCCACGAAATCTCCAACATAGGAACTCAAATTCACTCGCTATTCCCACAAAGAGGTTCCACGTAATCTCTAAATACTCTAACAATTTGTCCTTCCCCTCTCCAGGAAGCAAATAACAATCACCTACAATAAGTTCCTCACAAGGAAGCAACCCTACATGAATCCCTTCACGGTAGGGAGCAAGGTTCACGCAACAACTCAAGCATCTACGACATTCAACAAGGATTCAATAATTGCCACTATTCACGGAACAAGCACACTAAAATTAGAATTAAACCGAACAGAGAGGGCCTCTCATAGTAACAGTTAGGAGAAAATTCAACTACTTCAATTGGATGCAATTCTTAGACACATAAATTAACTCCTACTGTACAACAAAAACTTAACTGTAAATCTCATTAAGAGACACTCCTAATCTCTAACTCACGACAGCAAAACGGAAGCTTCACTTCAACATTTACAGGAATTTTCTTTAATATTCATCAATCACATCACCTAACTCAATCACCTAAACTCATAAACTCTAACAACAGCTGTCAAGAAGCACTGTTCATCGTCTTCTCCAGAAGGCAGTGACAACACAGGAAATTCCAATTCAATATTCAGCAAATTCTTTATCAATCACCATCCGAAAATACAAAATACATCCCTTTTTATACGGTAAAAACAAACGAAAACAGAAACTAAACATAACCGACTGAATCTTCAAAGGAGCGGCCATGGCGAAAACTGAAGCTGTGGGAGATGGAGATCGTGCTGAAACCGCTGGAAATAATGCATCGTGGCTGCGATTAAAGGATACGTGCCCGTCAGTTGGAGTAAAAAGAGGTACGAGATCGTGAGCACTTTTGTGCGCTGCCGTCGAGATCGGGAAAGAAGCGAATTTTCCTGTGGCTGGAATCAGGGAGGCGGGCCGGTGGAAGATGAACATTGGGAGAAGCTGAACCGATTTCATTTCTTGACCTATCCACACTTCTAACTTTACATATATATATATATATATACAAATATATATGTACAACCCCGTATTCGTCCCTGTATAGTTTTAAGCTTTTGAGAGATTTTGCACTCTCGGTGGCCAATTTTGGCCCTGGCTTGGAAACATACTAGTAGGGGGAGGAAAAATCTACCTCCCCCCAGTGGACCTCTTTTGGGGGACGGGTGCGACAAGTTGTCTAACACCAGCCCCCGTCCTTATAGGTGCCTGGCGGCCTGGTGGGGCGAGACCGGCCGGGGGCCGGGGTCTCGCCCCTGCCCCTTCTAGCCTGGCGGCCTGGTGGGGCGAGACCGGCCGGGGGCCGGGGTCTCGCCCCTGCTCCTTCTAGCCTGGCGGCCTGGTGGGGCGAGACCGGCCGGGGGCCGGGGTCTCGCCCCTGCCCCTTCTAGCCTGGCGGCCTGGTGGGGAGAGACCGGCCGGGGGCCGGGGTCTCGCCCCTGCTCCTTCTAGCCTGGCGGCCTGGTGGGGCGAGGCCGGCCGGGGGCCGGGGTCTCGCCCCTGCTCCTTCTAGCCTGGCGGCCTGGTGGGGCGAGCCCGGCCGGGGGCCGGGGTCTCGCCCCTGCCCCTTCTAGCCTGGCGGCCTGGTGGGGCGAGACCGGCCGGGGGCCGGGGTCTCGCCCCTGCTCCTTCTAGCCTGGCGGCCTGGTGGGGCGAGGCCGGCCGGGGGCCGGGGTCTCGCCCCTGCTCCTTCTAGCCTGGCGGCCTGGTGGGGCGAGACCGGCCGGGGGCCGGGGTCTCGCCCCTGCTCCTTCTAGCTTGGCGGCCTGGCGGGGCGAGACCGGTCAGAGGCCGCGGTCTCGCCCTTGCCCCCCCTGCAGTTTTACCTTCTTGCCCTCGGGGGGAATTCCCCCTTTACCCCCCGACGTGGCTGTTCTCTATTGGCCCGAGGCCTTTTGGCCGTAGAGGTATTTTGGTCATTTCACCCCCAGGACTTGGAAAAACTATAAATAGACCCCCTTGGGTGCCTTGGAGAGGATCCTTTTCTTAGCTTCCTCCTCCCTTAGCTTCTTCTTGGTTGGGTAGAGAGAGCTCTCCAAGGCACCTAGCCTAGCCCTTTGGTGAGGGAGGGGAAGAGCTCAGGTAGCCTTCCGGGTGTGAGGTGGGACCTCCGCGCTAGAGCCGAGGGTCTGTTCATAGTCTCCTAAGTCTCCGGTCCGTGACGTTCTCTCGAGTGTAGTAGGTGTGAGGTCACCCCTTTCAGGGACCCCGAACTCCACAGAGGTCAAATTTGGCTTCAACAATTTTGGTGCGGTGAGCGTGGAGAGTGACCAGCACAGAAGATCTCGGGAGAGAGTCATGACGGGAGGTCAGGGAGGTAGTGATGATCTCGGCGAGCTCCCCACCCCAGGACCCTTTGTTGGGAGGCAAGAGTTCATGACCTCCATCCAAGGCATCATGGAGATGCTGCGAAGCATTGCTCCTCAGGGTGACAGCTCCACCCCGACCCCCCAGGAGCTAGCTCCCCCCCTCGACGAGACGACTCCTAGGGGTCTAGGCGAGATGACCCCAGCAGGGGGCGAAGGAAGTGCACCAGGAAGAAGGCCAGGAAAGGAGAGGATGAGAGATGTGGTCGAGCGAGACCTCACTGGCCGAGAGTTGTTCTCTAGCCCGGCGAGTGCCAACCTCCCAGACGAGCAGGTTGCGCGAGTGGAGGAGGCGAGACCGCCCCTTAGGGGGTCACCCTTCAGCGAGCTGATCATCTCAGCTCCCGTTCCCGAGGGGTTCAGAGAGCCAGACATGACTTACTATACGGGGAAGGATGACCCCGTCCAGCATCTGCAGTGGTTCGAGGATGCCGTCTCCATCAGGCCGATGACGGATGTCTTCAAGTGTCGCCTCTTTGCGATCACGCTGAAGGAGAAGGCAAGTGACTGGTTCCATTAACTCCCTCCGAGGTCGATCTATGGGTTCGAGGACTTGAGCCGAAGCTTCCAGCTCCGCTTCTCCACCTCCAAGAAGCGGAAGAGGAGTCCTGAATCCATCTTCTTGATAAGGCAGGGGGCCGAGGAGTCGTTGGCCCGCTACGTTGACCGGTTCCAAGAGGAGATCCTGGAGGTCCAGGAGATGCCAGGGTATGCTCTCCAGATGGCCTTCACCGTTGGGCTGAAGGAGGGCTTCTTCAAGATGAGCTTGACCCGGAAGGCCCCCCTTTCCTTCGAGGAGCTGATGGAAAGGGCGGCAGAGGAGATAGCCATGGAGGCGGCCAACCCGGTGTTTGTCAAGAAGTTGGCAAAGCTGACAGAGACAAAGGCAAAGGAGCAAGGTGGCTCGAGACCCCAGGAGGGGAGAAGGAGAGAGGAGCGGAGAGCCCAGGAGGGTCCGAAACCAGGTTGGAGACAGCAGGGAGGACCCGCTCAGGGCCCGGGAAGAGGTTACGCCCATGATGGGGGAAACTTCCATGGGGGCCAAGGAAGGTTCAACTTCCAGAGGCAAGCCCCTAGGCAGCTCCTACCCCCACCGCAGCAAGCAATGGAGATTGGTCGGAGGGAGAGGAGAAACCGCCAGGGAAGGAGAAGGGTCAGGGTAGAGTTGCCATACTGTGACTTCCACCAGGTGGAGGGGCACGCCACAGCTACCTGCCCCGAGTTCCTGGAAGTAAGGGGGGCGAGAGACCCTGCTCAGCCACAACCACCGGTGCGGGTTGAAGAGGTTCTGCCCAGAGAAGGAGGGGATGATGTGTGTGAGGACCGGGTTGATGTCGGACCCCGAGGCGGTATAGCGGTGATCCATGGTGGAGTGGGGATCGAGGCCACTCGGAAGGCAAGCCTCCATGTCATGTACCGAAGGAGCGTCGCCTCAACCTCCCAGACACCGCCCCAGGAGGAGAAGGTCACCTTCTCGGTGAAGGACCTGCCGGATCATGAGGATCCGTTTTGCGATGCGCTGGTCATCCAGACGGCCATCGAGGGCTACAGCGTCTCCCGAATCTTGGTGGACAACGGGAGCTCTGTCAACGTCGTTTTCAGGAAGGCGTTTGATGAGATGAAGGTAGAGCCAAGGAGGGTGTTGGTCTCGGACGGACCCCTGTTCGGATTCTCAGGGGAGAGGAAGGAGGTTGAGGGTGGAGTAGGACTCCAAGTTAAATTGGGGGGAGTCTCAAGGAACTGCCGGTTCGTCATTGTGGACGCTCCAAACAGCTATAACGCCATCTTCGGAAGGCCCCTCATCAGCGCCTTCCGTTGCGTGCCATCTTCCTTCCACCAATGCATCAAGTTCAGCTCCGGAGGGATCCAAGTCAGAGTCAAGGGAGACTCCAGGATGGCAAGACAGTGTTATGTCACGGCCGTCAACACCATCTCTTGGTTGGCCAAGGCAGAGGAGATGGAGAAGATCATGGAGAGCCTAAGCAGGATGGAAGTGTCCGGCGAGCAAGAAGCGGATGACGACCACCAGGCCCAGACCCCCTGAAGAAGCCTCGTCCCGGTAGAATCCTGTATTCTTCTTATGTTGTATTGAGTCCAGCCCCCGACCAGCTGAGTCAGGGGGGTCATGTAACTCATCTTTTTCCCCATTTGAGGATGTAAGATTTGGTAAGGACTGATTGAGATGCTTAGTTCTTTTGCTCCGAGACGGTCCCGCTGCCCAGGCTCTCACTAGCTGGGCAGGGCCGGTGGTACCTCTCGTTGATGCCTAGTTGTCTCACCTCGGGATGGATTCCGCTGTCAGGCTCTCACCTAGCTGGCAGGGCAGGTTGATCTCTCGGAGGGGGGGAAGGTCTCACCTCGAGATGGATTCCGCTGTCAGGCTCTCACCTAGCTGACAGGGCAGGTTGATCTCTCGGAGGGTGGGAAGGTCTCACCTCGAGATGGATTCCGCTGTCAGGCTCTCACCTATCTGGCAGGGCAGGTTGATCTCTCGGAGGGTGGGAAGGTCTCACCTCGAGATGGATTCCGCTGCCAGGCTCTCACCTAGCTGGCAGGGCAGGTTGATCTCTCGAAGAGTGGGAAGGTCTCACCTCGAGATGGATTCCGCTGCCAGGCTCTCACCTAGCTGGCAGGGCAGGTTGATCTCTCGGAGGGTGGGAAGGTCTCACCTCGAGATGGATTCCGCTGTCAGGCTCTCACCTAGCTGGCAGGGCAGGTTGATCTCTCGGAGGGTGGGAAGGTCTCACCTCGAGATGGATTCCGCTGCCAGGCTCTCACCTAGCTGGCAGGGCAGGTTGATCTCTCGGAGGGTGGGAAGGTCTCACCTCGAGATGGATTCCGCTGCCAGGCTCTCACCTAGCTGGCAGGGCAGGTTGATCTCTCGGAGGGTGGGAAGGTCTCACCTCGAGATGGATTCCGCTGCCAGGCTCTCACCTAGCTGGCAGGGCAGGTTGATCTCTCGGAGGGTGGGAAGGTCTCACCTCGAGATGGATTCCGCTGCCAGGCTCTCACCTAGCTGGCAGGGCAGGTTGATCTCTCGGAGGGTGGGAAGGTCTCACCTCGAGATGGATTCCGCTGCCAGGCTTTCACCTAGCTGGCAGGGCAGGTTGATCTCTCGGAGGGTGGGAAGGTCTCACCTCGAGATGGATTCCGCTGCCAGACTCTCACCTAGCTGGCAGGGCAGGTTGATCTCTCGGAGGGTGGGAAGGTCTCACCTCGAGATGGATTCCGCTGCCAGGCTCTCACCTAGCTGGCAGGGAAGGTTGATCTCTCGGAGGGTGGGAAGGTCTCACCTCGAGATGGATTCCGCTGCCAGGCTCTCACCTAGCTGGCAGGGCAGGTTGATCTCTCGGAGGGTGGGAAGGTCTCACCTCGAGATGGATTCCGCTGCCAGGCTCTCACCTAGCTTGCAGGGCAGGTTGATCTCTCGGAGGGTGGGAAGGTCTCACCTCGAGATGGATTCCGCTGCCAGGCTCTCACCTAGCTGGCAGGGCAGGTTGATCTCTCGTGGTAGGCAAGTCCCACCCCCGAGAGGATCTCCTCAGCCATGCTCCCACTAGCTGGTTGGGTCGAATGTGCCTCGGGGAGATCGAGTTCCAACCCCGAGAGGATCTCCTCAGCCAAGCTCCCATTAGCTGGTTGGGTCGAATGTGCCTCGGGGGGAGTAAAAGCCCCTTTGCTCCGATGAGAATCCCGCTGCCAGGCTCTCACTAGCTGGCAGGGCTGATGGTACCTCTCGTGGAGGCTAAGTATTTTTTACCTGGAGGGGGTCTCGCCACCCAGGCTCCCATAGCTGGCGTGGCAGGTTGACTCCCTGGAGAGGCGCGCAAGGAATTTGCACTCAGCGAATACGTTGGGTTGAACATTTCTTTTCGAGTTTGTGCCAACCTCGAAAAGAGCGGGGATTGTGTACAACCCCGTATTCGCCCCTGTATAGTTTTAAGCTTTTGAGAGATTTTGCACTCTCGGTGGCCAATTTTGGCCATGACTTGGAAACATACTAGTAGGGGGAGGAAAAATCTACCTCCCCCCAGTGGACCTCTTTTGGGGGACGGGTGCGACAAGTTGTCTAACACCAGCCCCCGTCCTTATAGGTGCCTGGCGGCCTGGTGGGGCGAGACCGGCCGGGGGCCGGGGTCTCGCCCCTGCCCCTTCTAGCCTGGCGGCCTGGTGGGGCGAGACCGGCCGGGGGCCGGGGTCTCGCCCCTGCTCCTTCTAGCCTGGCGGCCTGGTGGGGCGAGACCGGCCGGGGGCCGGGGTCTCGCCCCTGCCCCTTCTAGCCTGGCGGCCTGGTGGGGCGAGACCGGTCGGGGGCCGGGGTCTCGCCCCTGCTCCTTCTAGCCTGGCGGCCTGGTGGGGCGAGGACGGCCGGGGGCCGGGGTCTCGCCCCTGCTCCTTCTAGCCTGGCGGCCTGGTGGGGCGAGCCCGGCCGGGGGCCGGGGTCTCGCCCCTGCCCCTTCTAGCCTGGCGGCCTGGTGGGGCGAGACCGGCCGGGGGCCGGGGTCTCGCCCCTGCTCCTTCTAGCCTGGCGGCCTGGTGGGGCGAGGCCGGCCGGGGGCCGGGGTCTCGCCCCTGCTCCTTCTAGCCTGGCGGCCTGGTGGGGCGAGACCGGCCGGGGGCCGGGGTCTCGCCCCTGCTCCTTCTAGCTTGGCGGCCTGGCGGGGCGAGACCGGTCAGAGGCCGCGGTCTCGCCCTTGCCCCCCCTGCAGTTTTACCTTCTTGCCCTCGGGGGGAATTCCCCCTTTACCCCTCGACGTGGCTGTTCTCTATTGGCCCGAGGCCTTTTGGCCGTAGGGGTATTTTGGTCATTTCACCTACAGGACTTGGAAAAACTATAAATAGACCCCCTTGGGTGCCTTGGAGAGGATCCTTTTCTTAGCTTCCTCCTCCCTTAGCTTCTTCTTGGTTGAGTAGAGAGAGCTCTCCAAGGCACCTAGCCTAGCCCTTTGGTGAGGGAGGGGAAGAGCTCAGGTAGCCTTCCGGGTGTGAGGTGGGACCTCCGCGCTAGAGCCGAGGGTCTGTTCATAGTCTCCTAAGTCTCCGGTCCGTGACGTTCTCTCGAGTGTAGTAGGTGTGAGGTCACCCCTTTCAGGGACCCCGAACTCCACAGAGGTCAAATTTGGCTTCAACAATATATATATATATATTAATATATATGTATATTTATATATATAAGCATTTGTATTCATACATATATATAAGTATATTTATATACATATATATGTATATAGTAGGTGAACAAAGTAAAACTCTAAATAAAACTACGTCCCAGACGTGCAACAAACATAGATACGCGCGCAGGCGTGCAACGAACTAAGCTTTGTAATATCAAGTTTGCAAAATAAAAGGCAATACAATATAAAATTGAAATCGTGATCATTCAAGAACGGTAAAAATCCGGTCGAATGCGGCGTCGAGCATTTTTCGGCGACCTGATCTAGGTTGGTCTCCACCAACTCTCCCCCTCTCGAAATCACTCATCTCTGGTGAGTGGTCCGGGTGGTAGTACGAGAGAAAATCAACATCTATGCCAACGAACCAAGTATCTCTGAAAACCACCATCAGTAGTGGGCACTCTCCAATATGTACTCAGGAACTGTAATAGAATAATCTTCTGGTGTCCATGCAACCTGAAAATGGCAGTGAAAACAGAAGGAACTACGATGGAAGTGTCAGTAGCGAAATGAACGTCGGTATGTCATGAATGTGACTCCTCACTTTCACTCACCAACCCAGAAGAATCAAATGGAGGAGAAAACAATGTAAAATCTAATGACTCATGCGAGTAATCGTAGAATTAAGTCAAATTGGCTACGTTAAAAATAGGATTTGCTCCCCAAACGGAAGACATCTCAAGTTCATACGCATTTTGCCTAATCCGATTTACTACTCGAAAAGGTCCAGTTCTACAGTAGCTAGCTTCTTTACGGTACAAAAAAGGTAGCCGTTCCGGATCTAGCTGAATCATAACCAAGTCAACCATTTAAAAACTAATAGCTCTTTTATGTTTGTTAACTTGAGTTGCATAAAATAAAACGTACTATGCAATTTTCCGCTCAAAATTTTTATGCAAATCATGCAAATGCAATAAATGAACTACTAATATGACTAACGCCACAACTCGATGATATCAGATACCAAAAGCAACTCCTGAGAGAGGTACATGATCAGGAGGCTCAGAAGGCGGATCATAAAAGAATTCATCGCGGGGGCGATGATCACTCAAGTGCAAATCAGAGACAACGCTGACCAAATGTGTCAACATGGTGTGCTAATTATCTCTGCAAGTGTGAGTGACAAGATATAATATCAACAGTGTAGTGAGCACCCTCAAACTCGGCCGTGCTACTAAAGATGGAAACATCCCAAATGTGCGGTGAACTCATAAGTTTTTCATCTAGGGTTCACCAGAAGGGGTATAATAAAATTCGTCGCAAATGCGACGCGTGCAGACGTAGGCTCCACAAACATATGAAATGCTCTCATATAAACGATAATATAAGTGCAGTGTAATAAACGTGACAAATCTACTAAGAGAACGTGAGGCATCAGGAGGCTCACCGGGTGGGACATCTGAAAACTCATCACGAATATGATGGTCAACAGGGGGTACATCCCATAACTCATCTAGAGTGCGAGTAACCAGATGACTACGTTCAAGCCCTAATACATAGGTGTTACACCCAAAATCATCTCGTTGAAGTACTATCGACATCAAAGGTGACAATGAAACAAATATCCATGTCTTGAAATTTATAAGGGTGTTATTCAGATAAAGCTCATCCACACAAGGATGAGGTGGCTCTTCTGGAGGCTTAATAGGAGGGTCGTCAAATGACCCATCAGTGGAGTGATAGTCCTCCAGAAGTAAACCATCAGAAGGGGGTGTACTCCCGGAAAAGGTAGAAGTGACTACCTCGAGATCACTACTAAGCTCTCGGCTTCCAATTGTAACGTCAATCGGTGTGTCATCAGGTGTGGTGATGTGACTCGATGCGCCATCGGGTGTGGTGCTGTGACTCGGTGCACCACTAGGTGAAGTGTGCAAGGGATCTACACTCAAAAGAGAGCTAGTCGATATAAAATCATGGACAGGTTCACTAAGTGGAGCAGACTCACATGGGGGTTGACTCCACACATCCTGTACTAGAATATCAGACAGGATGATGTCTCCCTGCTTTGGGCAGTGGAATGCCCTTGCGGGCCCCTAATGTATATCGTCATGTTCACCTTTAGAACACTAGGGGGATCACTAGGTTTGATGTACTCTTGTCGATAGTGACCTCTATGGGTGTTTTTAGGGTAGTCATGATGATCGTCCAAAACATAATCATGTCGTGCTCGTGGATGATCATGTGTCCTACGAACGTACGGTGGTGGTCGCACATATGCTGTCTTGGGTTCCTCATATAAAAGAGACGTGTAGTATCAATAACTAGAAGGATACTGAACTCTACCCTCATAATATGGCGTCGAAGGACCAGTATGATCCACTCAAGTAAGATAATAACGACGATAGTCATCGTACTGATTGTCCTTAGCATAATCAGAACGTGTTGGTGGGTCAACACGATCTCTGGCAGTAATATACTGTGATCGAGGATAATCATCAAAGTGTCGTAACGATCTCCTTGATGGATCTTTATAGGAGTGAGTGTAAATGTAGTCGTGATCCTCATTTAGTGGTTTCCTCCTAAATGTAGATCTTTATACATAGTGAGGTGGAACATCATAATGTGCACGGACCGAATGCTCATCTCGAATTTGAGGCGGCATTGACGTTCGTGGGGGTCCTTCTAAACGATTTATCATAACACTAAGGGTTTCAAATCCTTCTCGCATGGCCATGTTCAACTCGGCTAGTTGGTGGATGAATGGTAGAATCCACGGGGGTGGTTCATTCCCTTCGTTCCCACGACTCGGGTGACCATACTCAACTCGACGCATCCTATCACTACGCCGATGCATGCGAACACAAGTCAAATGCAATGACGATGCTTAAAAAAATTCTCTTTTTTTGGGAAAAAAATGTCAAAATATTATGCGGTTCCTATTCTACGCAGGGCGGATCCCAAAACTTAGAAAAATTTCGGAACCTCGCTCTGATACCAAATTAATGCAGGACGACGCGTAGGGTTTGCACGCCTGTCGGTTTTTTTATAAAAAACCCTAAATGCATGCAATGATTAACTTAATTTTGCAAAGTTTTGAGCGAAATTTGCACGAACTTAAGAAATGAAGCAATTAAATTGTTTGTAAATCACAAATTCGCTACTTTCTTTTAAAATGAATTTTCTTAAATAAAATGGTTCAATTTTAAATCCGGGGAAGGAAGTTCGCAACTTTCGTTCCGTTCCCCTTGTTGTAGCACAACAGAAAACGTGAACTCCAAATTATAGAGTTTTCGACGTAGCGTTTGCTGACGAAACTCGGGCGAAAACCCAACAATGATGATATTATCCTACGAGAAATTATAGAGGCACACACAAAGGGAAAGAGAAAGAAACAATTACCCACGAATGAGACGTCTTCCGTATTCGAAGTCGATGGCGATCACGCGAGAAATTCCTCGTCACCTTCGATCTCCCACTCCGAGGTCGGCCGCTATCGCACACGAGCACCAAGGATAAATTTTGCTCACTCTCACACGAAAGTGGTTCCACGAGATCAGTCACTCTAGAGAAGCCACAAACCTAACACCCTAAATTCACTCGCTCTCGCACAGGAGGCTCCACGAAATCTCCAACACAAGAACTCAAATTCACTCACTATTCCCACAAAGAGGTTTCACGTAATCTCTAAATACTCTAACAATTTGTCCTTCCCCTCTCCAGGAAGCAAATAACAGTCACCTACAATAAGTTCCTCACAAGGAAGCAACCCTACATGAATCCCTTCACGGTAGGGAGCAAGGTTCACACAACATCTCAAGCATCTACAACATTCAACAGGGATTCAATAATTGCCACTTCACGGAACAAGCACAGTAAAATTAGAATTAAACCGAACAGAGAGGGCCTCTCACAAAACTCTCACAGTAGCAGTTAGGAGAAAATTCAGCTACTTCAACTGGAGGCAATTCCTAGACACATAAATTAACTCCTACCGTACAACAAAAACTTAACTGAAAATCTCATTAATAGACACTCCTAATCTCTAACTCACGACAGCAAAATGGAAGCTTCACTGCAGCATTTACAGGAATTTTCTTCAATATTCATCAAGCACATCACCTAACTTAATCACCTAAACTCCTAAACTCTAACAACAGCTGTCAAAAAGCACTGTTCATCGTCTTCTCCAAAAGGCAGCGACAACACAGGAAATTCCAATTCAATATTCAGCAAATTCTTCATCAATCACCAACCGAAAATACAAAATGCATCCTTTTTTATAGGGTAAAAACAAACGAAAACAGAAACTAAACATAACCGGCTGCATCTTCAAAGGAGCGGCCATGACAAAAACTGAAGCTGTGGGAGATGGAGATCGTGCTGAAACCGCTGGAAATAATGCGTCGTGGCTGCGATTAAAGGAGACGTGTCCGTCGGTTGGAGTAAAAGGAGGTACAGGATCGTGAGCTCTTTCGCGCGCTGTCATCAAGATCGGGAAAGAAGCGGATTTTCCTCGGGCTGGAATCAGGGAGGCGGGCCGGGTGGAAGATGAACAGTGGGAGAAGCTGATCCGGTTTCATTTCTTGACCTATCCACAATTCTAACTTTACATATATATATATATATATATATAATATATATATATATATATAAATATATATATATAAATATATATATAAATATATATATATATAAATATATATATACATATTAATATATATGTATATTTTTATATATAGGCATTTGTATTCATACACACATATAAGTATATTTATATACATATATATATGTATATAGTAGGTGAACAAAGTAAAACTCTAAATAAAACTACGCGTGCAGACGTGCAACAAACATAGCTACGCGCGCAGGCGTGCAACAAACTAAGCTTGATAATATCAAGTTTGCAAAATAAAAGACAATAAAATGTAAAATCAAAATCGCAATCATTCAAGAACGGTAAAGATCCGGTCGAATGCTGCGTCGAGCATTTTTCGGCGACCTGACCTAGGTTGGTCTCCACCAATCATACCCTGAAAGTACCCGTGTCTTTATTTTTTTGTTATCCACGTACCACTGTGCCAGATACATATCGTATCCGATACCCGTACCAGTGCTTCATAGTGGCCGTGGGAGGCGTAATGTTTGCGAGAGTCGAAGGAAATGGTGGTTTGGTCATTGTTGAAAACAAGATCAATAAGCACGGTAGGATAGGCAACAATTGCACGGGGAAAACTCACAAAAATGCATAGGAAAAAGCGGGTGGCTGGAGAACTCACAGATGGAGGGGGGGGGGGGGGGGGCAGCGAGTATAGAGGTTTTGATCCTGGGCATTAACAAGTTCGAAGTATCAAACGGTAAAAAAATGTAAATTTACATTTGATTTAACAAATATTGAATTTAATTTATAAACACTAAATTTGTAAACATACATGTAAATATTATCTAGTGGACGTCAGGTACACAAAAGGTCTAGGGTTTCTTGCCCCATATCGTTCAACACGATTTCACCTTAAGGAGTGGCGAACTCACAAAATAACCCTACAAACTACAAAGAATTGTTGAATTTACGTCATGCTTGAGAGCGAAACCTAATTGAAAGGACATTTGTGTTACTAAAAAAACAATGTGCTATATTGCGACAATCATTTTTTTTGATATCAAAGTACATGTGCTGATTTGGATTCAAATTAGTATATGTACTATTTAAATTTGAGGACGCCGTTCTAATAAGAACTTCATATGTAGGTTAGAATTATAAATGCATGGCGTATTTTACATAATTTTTTAGGAGATTGGAGAGTGACGGCCAATTACTTGATGATGTCAGCTGAGTTACTAGTAGAAGAGATTTGAGAAGAGCTGTATGACTATCATGGTAACGTTATTGGACAATTTTTTAGGTTAGTTTAGTCATTAATATGTTTAATGAATATCAGCTTGTGACTTATTTAGGCTCTATTTGTTTGGGCGTTTCGGTGCTCCGTTTTGGGCAAACGCTGCCGGAAGGCGGGTAAACAAATGAATCTCCGGCGGCGTTTGCTCCGTTTCCACCCGCACGACTTGAGAAACGCCCCAAAAAAGCTCCGTTTGGAGCAGCCACCTCCCCCCTCCATTTCGAACACTCCGTTTCCACCCGCCGGATCGACCCGCCACCGCCGAAACAAATGAAGCCTTAAACTGTTTTAATGTACTTTTGCGTATCATGTGTACTACTTTTTGTTGGTGCTTTTGCTTTGTAAGAATGTGAACTTCCGTACTTTTATAACTTTGTAATGTTATTTCATGATATTATAAATACAGCACATATAGCACATATAGCATGGAGAAGTGCACAAAAAATGTTGAATGCAAGAGTAAGCGGTCCTACATACATTGGACTGTAGAAATGGACATTGCTCCATGGAATGTATTATTAGAACAACATAACCTAGGTCGCAAAACGCCTTACGGATGGAAATCTATAGCTTTCACAGCAGCCATTGCTGCCATGAAGGATACTGTTAAGGGAGAAACTACTAAGAGCAACTAAGAGAGAAAGATCTAGGGATTAAGAGAGGAATTAGGGTTAGGAAGGAGAAGGAGGCTACCTGATCATACTCTGCATGAGCCCCCAAAGGGGGCTGCCCGGATATATTTATATCCGGGCCTGGAAGGGCCGGCCGGCCCTTCCCAAAGGGGCTGAACCCGCCTGGTTCAGCCCCTGGCCGGCCGGTTCACTGATTGGGGGCTGAACCGGAAGGTTCAGCCCCGTTGTTTAGCGCATCCTTGCTCCTCCGAACATAGTGGCGACCCGTAAAGCGTAGCGGGGGCGTAACATTCCCCTCCCCATCAAGAACCAACTTGTCCGCAAGGTGGTAATCCGGGTAGAGCTCCTTGAAATCGAAGAAGTCTACCCAAGAGTTGTGTGCTGCCGGCAGATTCTTCCACTGGACCAAGAGCTCGGGCCGGTATTCTGTGCCCCGAATCTTCCACCGGTGCCGTAAGATATCCTCAGGGAGCGGACGCAGCTCGCCCGCAGGCGTAACCTCAGGTAAGAAGGAACTTGGCTGGACATGCGGACCCAACTTCCGCTTGAGCAAAGAGACGTGAAAGGTAGGATGAATGCGGGAACCGGCCGGTAACGCCAACGTATAAGCCACCGGCCCCACCCTGCTGAGGATCTGAAAGGGGCCGTAGTAGCGCGGGAAAAGCTTATGGTTGCCACGACGAGCCACAGACAACTGCCGGTACGGCTGGAGCTTGAGAAAAACTTCATCGCCCACGGCGAACTCCCGCTCTGTGCGGTGCTTGTCCGCCTGGGACTTCATGCGTTCCTGTGCCAGGCGGAGGTTCTCCCGAAGAGTGACCAACATACGATCCCGATCCAGAAGAGCCCGATCCACCGCCGGAAGGGCAGTGCTGCCGGGCTCATAACTGGCCAAGGTCGGAGGAGGGCGGCCGTAAACCACCTCGAACGGCGTCATCCTGCTGGCGGAATGATATGACGTATTGTAACAGTACTCTGCCCAGTGTAACCAATCCGGCCAACTCCGAGGCTCATCCATCACAAAGCAACGAAGATATGTCTCGACACCCCGATTGAGGACCTCCGTCTGACCGTCCGACTGCGGATGATTGGCCGTGCTGAAGTGTAAGCGGGTACCCTGCAACCTGAAGAGCTCCCGCCAGAACCCACTGACGAAGGTGGGATCGCGATCCGAAATAATGGCCCGAGGAAGGCCATGCAGGCGAACAATGTCCCGAGCAAAAAGCGCGGCTACAGACTCCCCGGTATACGGATGGCTGAGGGCCAGAAAATGGCCGTACTTTGAAAGCTTATCCACGACCACCAAAATGACTGACTTGCCTTTCGACTTAGGCAGGCCATCGATAAAGTCCATGGAAACTGTGTCCCAAATAAGCTGCGGAATATCCAATGGCACGAGGAGCCCGGCCGGAGAAGAAGTCTCATATTTCTGGCGCTGGCAGATGTCACAGTGGCGAACAAACTGCTGAATGTCCCGTCGCATGCCGGCCCAAAACACGTTTGCGCGCGCCCGCTGGAGGGTCCGAAGTACCCCCGCATGTCCCCCGGTGGGAGAGGAGTGGAACTCATGCATCAGAACCGTCTTCCAAGCTGAATCGGCGGGAACGACCACCCGTCCCCGATAGTATAACCGGCCGTTACACAAGTGATAGCCGGTCGGCCCCGGCTCGCCCCGCTGTAAAGAGTCCACCAATGGCCGAAGCGTGTCGGACCGCAACACTTCCTCCTGAATATCCTCCAAAGAGTCAACCAACGGTCCCAAAATATTGGAGAGAGCAGCTCCTGGGAGACGAGAGAGGGCATCGGCGACCACATTCTCTTTGCCGCGGCGATACACAATCTCATAATCGTAGCCCAGAAGCTTGGTAACCCATTTTTGCTGTAGAGGCGAAGAGACCCGCTGGTCCAGGAAGTGCTTCAGACTCTGGTGGTCCGTCTTGATCTTAAAGTGCCTGCCCAACAAATAGGGCCTCCATACCGCCACCGCGTGAATGATGGCCAACATCTCCTTCTCGTAGGCCGAGAGGCCCAAGGTACGCGGAGCCAGGGCCTTGCTGTAGAAGGCTATGGGCCGTCCTGCCTGCATCAAAACCGCCCCAATGCCGACCCCCGACGCATCGGTCTCCAGAACGAACTCCTTCGTGAAATCGGGTAGGGCAAGCACGGGTGTGGAGGTCATGGCCCGTTTGAGGGCCTGAAATGCCTCCTCCGTCTCCTCAGTCCAAGAAAAGGAATCCTTCTGCAGCAGCTGGGTCAAGGGCCGGACTATCTTTCCATAATCCTGGACAAACCGTCGGTAGTACCCGGTGAGGCCCAAAAAATCCCGCAAGGCCCGGACTGTCACCGGTCGCGGCCAGGACTGCATACTCTGAATCTTCCGTGGATCGGCTCGAACACCCTGACCGGAAACCAAATGGCCCAAATACTCCACCTCCTCCTGCCCGAAGGAACACTTGGAACGGTTGGCATAAAGATGGTGTTGGCGAAGTCTCTCAAGGACCTGCCCCACGTGGTGCACGTGGTCCTCCCAGGTGGTGCTGTAGATAAGGATATCATTAAAGAAAACCAGGACGAATTCCCGCAAAAAATCTCTGAAGATCTCGTTCATGTTGGCCTGGAATGTCGCAGGCCCGCCAGTCAGTCCGTTGGCCATAACCAAAAACTCATAATGGCCGTCATGCGTCCGGAACGCCGTCTTATGAACATCCTCCTGAGCCATCAAAATTTGATAATAGCCGGAACGAAGATCCAGCTTGGTGAATCGTTGCGCCCCATGCAGTTCATCCAGTAACTCTTCGATGTGAGGAATCGAGAAATTATCTTTGACAGTAGCGCCGTTCAAAGCCCGGTAGTCCACGCAGAATCTCCAAGACCCGTCTTTTTTCTTGACCAGAATGATAGGAGCCGAGAAGGAGCTCGTACTCGGCCGAATGATGCCGGCTTCCAGCATCTCGCGGACACTCCGTTCAATCTCCGCCTTTTGCACGTGTGGGTAACGGTACGGCCGAACATTCGTCGGCTCGGCATCCGCCTTGAGCGGAATACGGTGGTCACGAAACCGCGGTGGTGGCAAAGTACGTGGCTCCTGAAAAACATCAGCATAATCTGTCAGAAGTAACTGTAATTGAACTGGTACCTCAGAAGGCGTGGAATTGCCGGTCTGGACCTCCCGAAGGACCGCCATCAGCTGTCCGTCCCCGCTCAACCGCTGCAAGCTGCGAAGAGAAACCTCCTTAACAGGAGAAGACATGATCCCTTGCAGGCAAAACTGTTTTTCTCCGTGCCCAAACTCCATAGTCATTTGTTTCCAGTCGAACGTCACCCGCTGTAACTGGCGCAACCACTGAACTCCCAGCACCATGTCTGAGCCCCGAATAGGTAACAGGTAGACGTCAGTCCTTCCCACATAGTCACGTATCCGCATTTCCACTCCCCGCAGCACCCCCTCGCACTGCAGCCTGCTGCCATCCGCCACCATAACGTGAAAGGCAGCTCCCCTGTCAATCACGTGCCCAACTCGTCGTGCCACATCGGGATGTATGAAGTTGTGGGTACTCCCACTGTCCACCAGAATGGTAACTCTTTCTTGGGCAATCCAGCCCGCCAGCCGCATAGTAAGCGGGGGAGCGCAACCCTCAAGAGCATGTATAGAAACCCCGAACTCAATTTCCTCCACATCCACCTCCAGCTCCTCATCCGGAGCCGGCTCTTCCGCGTCTTGATGCAACATGAACACCTGTATCTTCTGGCATTTATGACCTGGCACAAACTTCTCGTCGCAGTTAAAGCACAAACCCTTCTCCTTTCGAGCGGATAGCTCACTCCAAGATAACCGAGTCACAGTCGACTTGGTACCCGTAGGCTGCTCCCGTCGTGCTGCGGTCGCAGGAGTCAGAGCCGGCCTACTCATGGTGCGAGCCCTCTGCCGGTTGAACCTCTCCTCCTGTATACGAGCCAAAGTAATCGCGTGGTTCAATGATCGAGGCATGAGTGCTTGCACCTCGTCTCGAATGTGCTCCTTGAGACCAGATATGAAACAGCTGTAGAGTGTCCGCTCTGACCACTGAACCCGATTTGCCAACTTCTCGAACTCCGTACGATACTCCATCACCGACCCTTTTTGACGAAGCTTCTGAAGGAGGGCCTCAAAGTTCTCGTACTCCAATGGGCCAAACCTGGCCGAAAAACCCTCCACAAATTCCCCCCAAGGTACGTACTCCCGTCCTCGCAGGAACCACTGCGTCCACTGGAAAGCGTCGTCCTTCAAATGGAAGGACGCTAACTGCACCCACTGGCCTTCAGGCACTTCCTGGTATTGGAAAAATAGTTCCGCCTTTTGGATCCACTCCAAGGTGTCGCCGCCCTCGAACTCCGGAAAGTACATCCGAGTTAATCCGGGAGTTAATCGGTGTCCCCCCTGGCCTCCTTCCCGTCTTGCGGGCTCCCCTTGCTCGAAACCGCCGTAGCCTTGATGCGGACCTGCTCCCCAAGGAGGGGGTTGTGGCTGGCCGCCCCATCCTTGGCCAAAACCGGCCACTCCCGGTGCTCCAAATCCACGAGGAGGAGGGAGGAGCCCTCCCCTTGGCTGTCCCGTAACCTCGGGTGGCCGCCGAACCCCACCGGAGTCCTCCCAGCCCCGGCGCCCCTGGCCGCGACCCAGTCCGGGCTCGCCGAACCCGCCTGCCGCGAATCCGGGCGGAATCGGCCCCGCGAAGGCCCCCTGCAGCGCTGCCGAGCCCCCTGCTGGCCCGTACGCCGCGCATCCAGGGCCGCCGGACCCCCCATGCGCCGATTCCAGGCGGAGTCGGACCCTCCAGGCCGCCGCACGCGGCTGCCGAACCCGCGCCGGGTGGATTTCCGCCAATACCGCCGAGTTCCGCACCCGATCCGGCCGAATCCTCACTAGCCGGCCCTTTTCCTTTCAACAACGCCTTCAACTCCTCCATCCGGGCCTCCATCCGCCCTTCCATGGCCGCCATCGAATCGGTTAGGCCAACAACGCTCTCCTCTAGGGTTTCAATCCGTGAGCACTCCTCTTGAGTGCGAGTGGTCACCATGGACGAAGGCTCTGATACCAAATGTTAAGGGAGAAACTACTAAGAGCAACTAAGAGAGAAAGATCTAGGGATTAAGAGAGGAATTAGGGTTAGGAAGGAGAAGGAGGCTACCTGATCATACTCTGCATGAGCCCCCAAAGGGGGCTGCCCGGATATATTTATATCCGGGCCTGGAAGGGCCGGCCGGCCCTTCCCAAAGGGGCTGAACCCGCCTGGTTCAGCCCCTGGCCGTCCGGTTCACTGATTGGGGGCTGAACCGAAAGGTTCAGCCCCGTTGTTTAGCGCATCCTTGCTCCTCCGAACATAGTGGCGACCCGTAAAGCGTAGCGGAGGCGTAACAGATACCTGTAATGTAGAAATTAGCAAAGAAAAGGTTATGACAAGACTGAAGACATGGAACAAATTCTATCAAGATGTTAGTGCAATGTTGGATGCAAACGGATTTGGATGGGATTGGGAACAAAATGTTGTGAAAGTTGACAACGAAAAAGTATGGACAAACTATGTGAAGGTATATTCATTCACACATTATTTAATTTATTATCATGTTATGATATATATGATGAAAATTGATACATTTGCAGGCTCATCCCAGTGTACATCATTATAGAGGCAAAATTATTGTTAATTGGGCAGTTTGGTGATTTTATGCGGTAATGATAAGGATACCGTTAATCATGCAGCGACTGCGACTGAGACAATAAACGAGTTTGAGGCAGAATTCATGGGAGAAGAAAGCCAGACTCCACGAGATCGTTCTAGAAAAGAGCTATTGGAATTGATGCCTTAGCGGAAGCCATTTCCACTGTGGCCACTAATATGGATAGGGCACTTGATGTGGATACTACTACTGATGCACAACAATTGGTGGCTCATGCTCAAGCTATATACACATCACTTGCTAGACTACCTGATCTTGATCAACAGGAAGTACTAAAAGCCATGGATATGCTTACTTATGATAACACTAAGTATGGAATATTCATGGCTTTACCGGATGAAATGAAGACTTCGTGGCTCCAGATGCAGTTTTATGATTAGTTTTATATGTTTTATTTAGACTATTTTGTGGACTATTATTTAGTTTTACTACTCTTGATAGTAGTTGTTAGAAAAGCCCATGTAAAGATCCCATTATTGGGCCCATGTTTTTATTTTTCCTTCTTCTCCTATTAGTCCCACATCATGTATAAGATCTCTCCTCTCCTTTTCCCTTCCTATATAGTTGTATTCTCTCTCTGTATTTACATACACAAGCAATACATGCAAGTTTTCAGCTCTCTCAACATGGTATCAGAGCCAGGTTCCCAGTCCACGCGGTTTCCCATTATCTAACTGCCCCGACCGCCTTCTTCCCCTGTCCGCAGACTGCTCTGCGGCCTCCCCCTTCCTACCCGCCTCTATCCGCAGGTTCCTCTCCTCCGGCTCTTCTCGTCGGCCTCCCTGCGGTCTACCAGTCTCTTCTACCTCTACCCGCCTCTTCTCTCTCTCTCGTGGTTCCACCCCCCTCTCTATTTTATACCATTTTCTCTCCCTCACCCGTGGGACCCTCTCCCGGTTCGCCCTGTGTTCTGTCCGCTGCGGCTTCTTCCTTGCCGCGCGGTCTCTTCGTCGAGCGACCTGTTTTCTGTCTGCTGCGGCTTCTTCCTTGCCGCGCGGTCTATTCGTCGTGCGACCTGTTATCTGTCAGCTGCGGCCTCTTCCTTGCTGTGCGGTCTCCTCGTCGCGCGTATCCTTTTCTTCTTATCGCGCGAAGGTCGCCCCTCACTTGCCGCTCGCGGCTTATCCTACCCGCTGCCTACTCTTGTCGCTTGAGTTCTGCTACTCGCGACCTCTTCTCGCGACTTCTCCTACCCGCTGCCTTCTCTAGCCGCTCGAGTTCTCCTACTCGCGGTCTCTTCTCGCACCTTCTCCTACCCGCTGCCTTCTCTTTGCCGCTCGGGTTATCCTTCTCGTGCGGTCCCCTCCCTAACCGCTGCACCTTCGCCTCTGTTCTGTTCGAGCCGACCTCTCTTGTCGCTCATTCTCTGGCCGCTAGTGTGCTCACTGCGACCGTGCGGTTTGTTTATCCGCACTCTGGTCGCGGCCTCCCTTTCTCCTTCATTGCTTACCGCTGCTCTTGTCGCCTTGACTACCCGCCGCGGCCTCTTATGTAAACCGCGCGGGCTTGTCGTGCAAGAGTACTCTCCCGCGACGACCTCGTCTACCAGTAGCGTCCTGTCCTGTTCGCTGCGGTCTCTCTGGTCTACATGAGATCATCCGTTGACTCCACCAGCCAGGCGGCTAATCCCTCTGCAGTCCGCCCGGCTCCTTTTCCTGAACTCCATGATGAGCTGCGGATCACCACCATTTCCCTGTCTGGAAAGAAGAACTTCATCCCATGGGTGCACTCGGTTCGCCGAGTTCTTCAGGCCAAAGGCCTTGTTCTTTATCTCACTCAGCAACCTCCTTCTCCTCCTACCGACGAGTGGTTGCCCCACGACGGTCGCGTTCAGACGTGGCTCCTCAATTCCTTGGAGGGTGAGCCCTACCAAATGGTCATGTATCATGAGACAGCAATGACTATGTGGGATGAGCTTCACTCCTTATACTCCGGCAAGAACAGCCTCCAACACCTCTATGACATTATTACCGATCTACATGCTCTTGATGCTGGCGAGGAGGCGGACATGACTTCATTTGTTGCTCATGCTAAGACTCTTGCGGAGGCCTGGAATCCAACATCAGCCTTCTACCCCTGATCTCGCTGCACAACGAGCACAAAAGGAGGCCGTTTGCATTGTTATGATAATGGCTCGCATCTCGACACACCTCCAGAGTATTCGTGCTCAGGTTCTAGCTTCGGCCACTACTCCTTCCTTATCTGATGTTTGCTCTATGCTCCTTCGATTGACACCGCCCCCGGATACTCCTGCACCCTCCTCTCCGGCCTTTCTCCAGCAGACCCTTTCCCCATTACTTCCCCCACCGTCTTATGCTCATGGTGGACGTTTAAGCTCTCGCGGAAGGGGGCGTGGTGGTCGGGGCCGCCCAAAGTGTTCCTATTGTGGCCGGGATGACCACACTGAGACAATTTGCTACAAGAAACATGACTACCCTCCTCGTCCGACTACTGCTGTTGCAGCTGACGACTCTTCTGCCACTGGTGCCGACCTTGAGGCCGTTCGCCTTCAGCTACAGCAACTCCATGGGCTGCTCAGCCCCCCATCTGCTTCTGTTGCCTCCACCTCCACTGCAGGTATGACTTGTTTTTCCTCCAGTCCGCGCTGGATCTTGGACTCAGGTGCCACTCATCACATCACCTCGATGCGGCCGCCCAAGTACTCTGATGCTCCTCATCCGAAGTGTATCACCGTGGTTAATGGGGCGATTGTTCCACTCCAAGCTGTGCTAACATCTCCCTCAACCCCTCCATCTCTCTTCGCTCGGCTCTTTATGTTCCGGGCTCCCCATTCAATTTACTTTCTGTTGGTCGTCTTACTAAAGATATTGATTGCTCTGTCACATTCACCTCTTCTGCTTTTTTGATACATGATCGGCAGACGCGGATTACCATTGGTAAGAGTCGACTGCAAAACGGGCTCTACCTTCTCGATGCCTCTCCTTCCATCCATTCCTCCGTCTTATCCGTTGATTGGCATCGCCGTCTTGGGCATGCCCCTCTGCCAGTCCTCCAGAAGACGCTTCCTGATGTATCTCTTTCTCTCTTTAAGTGTGATTCTTGTATTTTCGGCAAGCAACCGCGTTCTTCTTTTCCCGCACATTGTACTCGGAGCTCGGCTCCTTTTGATTTACTGCACTCCGATGTTTTGGGGCCTTACAAAATTGCTAGTATTTCCGGATATCGTTACTTTATCACCTTTATTGATGATTACTCTCGCATGACGTGACTTTACTTACTTCGTGATTGCTCCGAGCTTTCTCGCGTGTTTCGGGCTTTTGTGCTAGAGACTCGTATGCAATTCTCCACTACCATAAAAGCGTTGCGCACTGACAATGCTCGCGAGTACACTAGCCACGAATTCACAAATCTGTGCGCGAAGTTTGGTATCATTTATCAGACTTCCTGTGCCTATACCCCCAGCAAAACGGCTTTGCCGAACGAAAGAACCGCCACCTGCTTGATGTTGCCCACTCCCTCATGCTTCGCATGCATGTTCCCAAAGTTTACTGGAACTTTGCGGTCTCCACGGCTTGCTTCCTCATTAACCGTCTCCGGTTCTCCACCATGCCACTCCGTTCAGCCTCCTATTTCCCTCCGCTCCGGCCTTCCCTATCAAACCCAGAGTCTTTGGCTGCAACTGCTTCGTCCATCTTCTCGGTCCATCCACGGACAAGTTGGATCCCCGTGCGGCTAAACAAATTTTCGTCGGCTATTCCCGGACTCAAAAGGGCTATGTGTGTTATTCTCCGGTTACCCGGAAGGTCTCCGTATCTGCTGATGTTACCTTCCGGGAGGATCAACCTTTCTTCTCTACTCCTCTACCGCCGATACCTCCACCATCCCTCCCATGACCTGTTATTCCCGTTACTGCGCCTCTTCTACAGGTCCTTCCTTACCCAGCTCCTGCTCCTTCCAAGCCGCCGGTTATCCGTGTCTACACTCGCCGCCTTCTTCATTTCGTTTCCCTTATGCAGTCGTCCTCGACCTCGGCTTCTCCGTGCCCTGCTGATCCGGTGCCCGTCTCTACTGCTCATCCGATGGCGAACTTTGTCTCCCTGCATCGTCTCTCTCCACACCTTCGGACATTTGCTACTTCACTGTCCTCGGTTTCTGTTCCTACCTCTGTGCAGGAGGCGCTTCAACATCTTGGCCGGCGGGCCTCCATGGAGGAGAAAATTGCTGCTCTCTGGGCCAATCAGACATGGACTCTCGCCCCTGCCTCCGAGTCAGAAACCGGTTGGGTGTAAGTGAGTTTTTGTCATCAAACATGTTGCTGATGGGATAATTGACCGACTGAAAGCTCGTCTGGTGGCTCGTGGCTTCTCACAACAACAAGGGCTTGACTATGAAGAAACCTTTTCTCCGGTGGCCAAACTCAACACCGTTCGGGCCCTCATCTTCGTGGCTGTCCATCGCCGGTGGCCCTTACTCCAACTGGATATTAAGAATGTCTTTCTCAATGACGATCTCCAGGAGACAGTGTATATGCAGCAACCTCCCGGGTTTGAGACCACGAGGGAGTCTCAGGTCTGTCGTCTTATGAAAGCGCTGTATGGTCTCAAACAATCCCCACGGGCATGGTTTGACAAGTTCAGTAAGGCCCTTCGGGAGGTTGGTTTTACTCGGAGCTCAGCAGACTTCTCGTTGTTCACTCGTCACCGAACAACGGGAACAGTTCGTCTGTTAGTATCCGTTGACGATATCATAATTACAGGAGACGACTCGAAAGGAATACATGAGGTCAAACTACACCTGAGCACAATTTTTCAAACAAAAGATCTAGGGCCCCTTGGGTACTTCTTGGGTTTTGAGGTTGCCAGATGGCCATACGGTCTCGTCCTCTCTCAGCAGAAGTATTGCCTTGACCTCCTTCATGATGCTGGCTACTCAGGTTGTAAGCCGGTTGACACCCCAATGGATGCAAATCACAAGTTGTGCGCTCAGGCTTCTGACTCAGATCTCCTACTCCAGAATCCAGAATACTATCGTCGTCTCGTTGGAAAAACATCGTGCAACCGAAATCAACATTGAAATTCAGTTCAATTCCAATTCCTGCAGCAATTGGAATTAGACTAAATTCCAATTCCTGCATGCTGAACGGACCCTCGGGATCCCCTCGTTCGGATGAAATTGGTGCCATGAAATTATAATTGGAGGTCATGTCATTGGAATTGAACTTCTAATTCTAATTTTGAATCCTCAATTACTTCCAACCGAACAGGCCTAAAAAATTTCATAATCTCTCTATTACTAAGCAATCTTGCACCCGGTAACTGCGTTAACTCCTCAGTATCTCTTTCATCCACGGTTCCCTTATGAACACCTTTTCTGCTTCTAGCATGGAAGGTTTCCTCTCCTTCATTATTATTCCCGAGCACTTTACACTGCATGATGACCCCTCCATTCTTTCCAACATGGAACATGTTGGTCCTATTCCACAAAGATACCGAATTTCCTTCATTTTCTAAGTTTTTCGCATCATCTCTTGCATCTGCGGAGCAGTCTTGCACCCAACAGCTGCTACAAAGTCTCCACAATATCCTTCCCAGTTGGTCATACTTCTGAGACCGATCGATCATCTTCCCACTCCATCCAGGGCACATAGCAATGCTCCAAGCAGTGAAATAAAAAAAAATCCTGTTTACTGTTTTCTCCTTTTCCATATAGCCGACTCCACTATGTTGGATAAAGGCTTGAGTTTTGTTGTTGTACTGTTTTCTTTTGTTTTATAAGGAGTTATCAATGCCTTTATTAAATAATTGAGAACATCTGAATCGTCCTTTTTATGCCCAACATAGAGTATGGAAGCAAAAGTTTCCTTGCTTCCAACAAGTGAAACTTTAATTTGTGAAATTTGAATAAATAATCAACCAAAGGTTATCACATGATAAATTTTGAGTGTATATTTTTTTTTGAAATTTTCCTGTCAAATGCAATTTTATTTTTTATTTCTATTTTGTATCATATTAGTGCACTGTTATGCTACTAGAAGAAGAGATAGGAGATAGAGAGAAGAAATTAGGGTTAAGGTAAGAAGGGGAAGGAGAATACCTGAATATAATTCTTCATAATGCTCCAAGGGGGGTTCCGGGTATATATATACCCAGAACCATGGGGCCGGCCGGCCCCCAAATGGGCTGAACCGTGTGGTTCAGCCCCGCCGGTCCGAGATTAGTGAATGGGGGCTGAACCGGCTGGTTCAGCCCTGTTGCGCCCTGCCGCCTTCTTAGGTCGTCGAGCATATTTGTGCCCCTTGAATCGTAGCACGTTCGGGGGCAAACATTCCCCTCCCCATCAAGCACCAACTTGTCCCCAAGGTGGAAGTCGGGAAACGAGTCGCGGAATTCCAGCAGATCAACCCAGGTATTGTGTGCAGATGTCAATTTTTTCCATTTAACCAATATCTCGGGCCGATATTCAGTGCCATGTTGCTTCCACTTGATCATCAATATTTCCTCCGGTAAGGGACGCAAGCAGCTCCTCCAATGTTGTAGCCTCGGGTAAGAGGGGGCTTGTCTGGACAGCGTCGCCAAGCTTCTTCTTGAGTTGGGATACATGAAAGGTCGGATGTATACAGGAGCCTTCCGGAAGCGCCAAGGTGTATGCCACAGGTCCCACCCGCTGAGTAATGCAGAACGACCCATAGTATTGTGGTGCCAGCTTTTGATTTGCCCGACGGGAGACGGAGAGCTGTCGGTAAGGTTGGAGTTTGAGGAATACCTCGTCTCCCACTGCGAATTCCCTCTCTGTCCGATGTTTGTCTGCCTGTACCTTCATCCTGTTCTGAGCTGCTCGGAGATTGTCACGCATGAGAGCTAAGGTGCGATCACGATCGCACAATTGTCGGTCGACCGTCGGAAGAGCTGTGCTGTCGGGCTCATATGAGCCCAAAGAAGGCAGAGGGCGGTCGTATACAACCTCGAACGAGGTAGGCTTGCAGGCAGTATGATACGAGGTATTGTAACAGTACTTGGCCCAGTGTAACCATCGGGTCCACGTACGGGGCTCGTCCATCACGAAGCTGCGTAAGTATGTTTCCACCCCGCGACTGAGAACCTCTGTCTGGCTGTCCGACTGAGGATGATAGGCCATGCTCTGGCGTAGTCGTGTTCCTTGTAGCCGAAAAAGCTCCTTCCAGAAGTTGCTCACAAACACTGGGTCACGATCCGAGATGATAGATCGGGGCACGCCGTGAAGGCGTACGATCTCGCGAACAAAAAGGTCGGCCACGATTTCTCCCGTGTAGGGGTGGCTCAGGACAAGAAAATGTGCGTATTTGGAGAGTTTGTCAACCACCACCAAGATGACTGACTTGCCCTGAGATTTGGATAATCCGTCGATGAAGTCCATCGAGACCGTTTCTTAAATACGGTGTGGAATTTCCAGCGGGGTAAGCAAACCGTCCGGAGAGATTGTTTCATATTTCTGTCGTTGTCACACCTCACACTGTTGCACAAGCAGTTGAACGTCACGACGTAAGCCCTTCCAGAAGACATTCTCCCTCAACCTTTGGATCGGAGCACTCCGGCGTGGCCTCCTGTCGGCGACGAGTGAAACTCCTGCATCATAACCGTCCTCCAGGTTGAGGAAGGAGGAATGACCACGCGACCCAGATATTAAAGGTGCCCACCTTGGAGATGGTACCCCGGTGTGGTAGGCTGCCCCTGTCGCAGTGCGTCCACAATGAGCCTGAGTTTGTGATCCTGTTGCACCTCCGCCTGGATGTCGTTGAGGGAATCGATCAAGGGACCCGAAATGTGGGCGAGCGAGCTCTCCGAAAGGCGAGAGAGGGCATCAACGACCACATTCTTCCTCCCTTGCTTGTAGATGATCTCATAATCATAACCTAACAACTTGGTCACCCACTTTTGTTGAAGAGGGGAAGCTAGTCGTTGCTCCAGAAAATGTTTCAAACTTTGATGGTCTGTGCGGACCATGAAATGATGCCCCAGTAAGTACGACCGCCACAGGGTCACCGCGTGTATGATGGCTAGCATCTCCTTCTCATAGGTGGACAATCCTAGAGTGCGGGGGGTGGGGGTGGGTGGGGGGGTGGGGGCCTTGCTGAAGTAGGCTAACGGTCTCCCGTCCTGCATCAAAACCGCACCGATGGCCACTCCGGACGCATCGGTCTCCAACACAAATTCCTTGTTGAAATTCGGTAGGGCGAGGACCGGTATAGTACTCATGGCCCGTTTCTGTGCCTGGAAAGCTGCCTTAGCGTCGTCCTGCCTTACAAATGCCTCCTTCTGTAAGAGCTGAGTAAGCGACTGTGAAATCTTGTCGTAGTCTTTTACGAATCTCCGGTAGTAGCCTGTGAGACCAAGTAATCCCCGTAAGGCCCGTAACGTCGTGGGGCGGGGCCATGTGACCATACTATCGATTTTGTGCGGGTCGGCCCGGACACCTTGGGTCGAAACCAAATGGCCTAGATACTCGACCTCCGCCTGGCCGAAAGAGCACTTGAACTGCTTAGCGTACAACTGATTATGACGCAATATGGTAAGAACTTGTTACACGTACTGGAGATGCTCTGCCCAACTACTACTGTAAACCAAGATGTCATCAAAAAATATCAACACAGAACGACGTAGAATGGCCGAAAGAGTTCGTTCATCACCGCCAGAAAGGTGGAAGGGGCATTGGTAATCTCGAAGGGCATCATGAGGAACTCGTAATGTCTATCGTGGGTTCGGAAGGCCGTCTTATGAATGTCCTCTCGCATCCAAATTTGATGGTAGCCGGAGCGCAGATCTAGCTTGGTGAATGAACATGCTCAGTGTAGTTCGTCCAAGAGTTCCTCGATCATGGGAATGAGAAATTTATCCTTGATGGTTGAACTATTCAGGCTCCGGTAATCAACACAGAATCGCCAAGAACCGTCTTTCTTCTTTACCAGAATAATGAGTGACGAGAAGGAACTGGTGCTGGGGCGGATGATTCCGGCGGTGAGCATCTCCCGAATTCTACGCTCGATCTCCTCCTTCTGGATGTGCGGGTAGCGGTACGGTCGAATATTGGTAGGTTCCGACCCCACCTTGAGCTGAATCGCGTGATTCCGGAATCTCGGTGGAGGAAGGGTGCGCGGCTTCTGAAAGACATCCTCATACTGAGTCAATAAGGATCGCATCGGCTCTGGCACTTCAGATGAGATAGGAGGAGAAGACGCTAGGCCCATAATCATTGCCATCAAGCTTCTCTCTTCGGAAAGACGTTCTAAACTTCGAACCGAGATCTCCTTCAGCGGGGCTGATTTAAGGCCGTGGGTGCAATGTTCCCACCCAAGCTGTGTGAACTCCATGGTCATCTGGTCCCAGTCGAAAGTGACTCTCCGCAACTGTCGTAGCCACTGAACTCCCAATACCATATCAGATCCCTGGATGGGTAGCAGGTAGACATCGGTGCGGCAAGTGTACCCCTGTATTCGCAGGTCGACTCCCCTCATCACCCCTTCACATCTCAGTTTGCTTCCATCCGCTACCATGACCTGAAACACGGCGCCATGATCTTCCTGGTGCCCCACCTTTCTTGCCACGGTGGGGTTGATGAAATTATGGGTACTCCCACTATCAATCAGCATGGTGACCCGTTCCCGGGCGACCTTCTCGGCTATGCGCATAGTGAGGGGGGCTATGCACCCCTCCATCGCCTGGATGGAGACCCCGAACTCGGTCAGGGTCAAGTCCCCCTGTAGGTCCCGCTCAGTGGTATCCTCCTCATCTTCCTCTCTCAGCATGAAAACCTGGATCTTCTGACACTTATGCCCGGGAGCATACTTCTCGTCGCAGTTGAAACACAACCCCTTTTCCTTCCGCGCCTGCAGTTCAGGCCATGTTAGTCGCGTCACCGTTGGTCGCCCGGCCGCCGGTTGGTCCCTGCTAGCCGGTTTGGGGGCCGTGACAGCTTTCCCTGCGGTGCGGGTCCGTTGTCTGTTGAAACGTTCCTCCTGTATCCTTGCCAGGCTGATAACATGACTTAGGCTGCGGGGCATGTAGGCATGAACCTCATTCCGTAGGTGATCCTTTAGACCCGAGACAAAACAGCTCAACAAGGTTCTCTCCTCCCAACGTTCCCCGTTGCTGTAGCTTCTGTAGCATGGCCCCGACGTCTTCATACTCCAAAGGGCCAAACCGAGCTGAGAATTCCCCTACGAACTCGGTCCAGGGCGCAAAATCTCTGCCGCTCAAGAACCACTGCGTCCACTGGTAGGCGTCATCCTCCAAGTGAAATGCTGCCAACTGTACCCATTGCTCCTCGGGAATTTCCTGATAATGGAAGAAGAGTTCCGCCTTCTGTATCCACTCGAGCGCATCCCCTCCCCTGAATTTCGGGAAATTCATGCGAGTCCTCTTGGGTGGCATGTGGGGCCGCTGATGCGCTTGTCCAATCCCACCCATCTCCTGTCCGCACCTCGCTGCCCTCTGCTGCTCCATAGGGGGGGGGTATGGTCCCTGGGGTCTGGGAAGGTGCATTCCTCCCGGGACTGCAGCCGGAAAAAACGTTCCCTTCCTTGTTCGCCACTGGGGTGTTGTCCATCCCCGTAAATCCTTGCCGGTGGTGGCCGCATGTACCATTGATCGCCAATTCCGTAACCCGTAGGGTGTCCGCCACTCCGAGAAGGGGTAATAAGCCAACGAATCCCCTAATGGAACCACCCGGAACCCCCGCAGGTCGGACCTGCCCCGCCGTCTGCTACGGAAGCCGTCCAAGTCTCGTGCGGCATGTGCCGAACTCGCCCCAGCTCGCCGAAGAGCCGCCTAGGGCAGACGCTCCCGCCGCCTGCTTCGGTGACCGCCAGGACCCCGCGCGCCCTCCTCCGACGTCGGTTCCCGCCGGGCGACACCCGCTCGTGCCGAATACGGGGTGCGGGTTTCCGTGAGGGCCGAATTGTGCGAATTCGCTCGAACCCGAAAGCGGGGGCTGTTGCGGAACGGGATCGGGGATTTACGCCTCCGATCACTCCGTAACCGCTGCTTTTCCTTTGAGATTTTGAGTTAGGAGGGCCTTGATCTTCTCCATGCGGGCATCCATTCGCTCCTCCAGTTGTTGGGTTGAAACCTTCATCCTTTCTTTTATGGCCGCTACCGTATCCGTCAACCCGATGTAGTTCTCTAACGAAGCTAGTCGGCTGACCTCTTCATTCGAACGGGTGTTAACCATGGTTGGAGGACAGAGCCTCTGATACCAAATGTTATGCTTCTTGAAGAAGAGATAGGAGATAGAGGGAAGAAATTAGGGTTAGGATAAGAAGAAGAAGGAGAATACCTGAATATATTCTTCATATACCCGGAACCATGGGGCCGGCCGGCCCCCAAATGGGCTGAACCGTGTGGTTCAGCCCCGCCGGTCCGAGATTAGTGAATGGGGGCTGAACCGGCTGGTTCAGGCCCGTTGCTCCCTGCTGCCTCCTTAGGTCGTCGAGCATATTTGTGCCCCTTGAACCGTAGCACGTTCGGGGGCATAACATGCACATTCTAACTAAAATGCCTGAAGATTTAGTATATCCTACAGTAGTGCACATACATACATGGGTAGGATTCAGATTAATTTAACACTAAGTGTTGACAATATGGTAGATGCATGGCGAATAACTTAATCAACACTTTAGAACTCCTGTATTGAGCTGCTTCATAGACGGGAAA
This sequence comes from Platanthera guangdongensis, assembly GCA_039583875.1. Classification (NCBI taxonomy): domain Eukaryota; kingdom Viridiplantae; phylum Streptophyta; class Magnoliopsida; order Asparagales; family Orchidaceae; genus Platanthera; species Platanthera guangdongensis. The sequence goes on from CM077159.1 coordinate 186,746,865, forward strand.
AAATGTAAACAGAAAATCCGTGATGGCAAAAATAGTTGTATTTAACATCATGGAGAAAGGATGTGTGATGCTAGTTGTTTCCATTATCAAGAGCCTCACTGTATTAAATTTGTTTGATTCTTTCAAATTTTGTTTTGTCCACTGTCATTGCTTGTTTCTGCTTGTTGAAAATATGGAAGTTCTCTCTAAGCATGCTTGTCCTTTGCAGGTACGATGTTTCAGCTTTCTGTTCACATAGAATGGCCGAAGGTGGCAATTCGGTAATTTTAAAACCTCAGCTAGTTAGCTTTTATAGACATTTTCTCTGAGCTGCATATATCCTAATTTTGGTACAATGTTCTCAGAAAATTTTTAATTTAAAATTTGAATACATTTACATTAAGTTACTATAGAGACACTGATCATGTCAGAAACAGTAAAAAAGTCTGAATTATTATTTTGTATGTTCTAGGTACTCCCTTTTGATTATTGGATGGTTAATACATCTACAAAAGTCTGAGCTATGTATATACTGATTGTTTCAGGAAGTGCGAATTCGCTTTGCAGGCTTCGGCGAAGAGGATGAATGGATAAATGTGCGCAAGTGTGTCAGACAACGCTCTCTCCCATGTGAGGCCGCAGAATGTGTGGCTGTACTTCCTGGGGACCTCGTATTATGTTTTCAGGTTCTGTCGGCTTGAAATATTGACTTTTTGTGTTTTCCTTTAGATCATTGCTATCACAATAACCGGTTACATGTAATTATCATTTTCCCCTCTGAGTTTTTTTTTTCATTTTCCTTCTTTATATTTATTACACTTTCTATGTAGTCGGGATTCTAAGATCATATTTTTTTTTTCAAATTTCTGTCTCACAAATGAATGCCAGATCATGGCATAATTAGGTGTGCTGGGGTATGTTATACTCGTGTTGATTCATGACATGACCATATAATTAGACGGTTTACTGGGGTGTCATACTCGTGTTGATTCATCACATGACCATATAAAAAAATCCATTAAAAATATTGCTCTGTATAAAAATTGTAATTTTTTTACATGCATTATTCTTTGGGTCCCTCAAGAGTAAGTGATTGCATTAACCTAACATAGTAATTTATCCACATATACCCTCACATCAAGCTGTCTCCAAATCTTGGGTTTCATTTTTTTAATAACTTTTGTGTAAGCTAAGATATCTTTGGTCCTGTAATCTTTCAAATGTCAACTGGCAAGTGTATTTTCTAAATAAAAAATATCAATTGAATGAGTTTTTGATAGATAACGATTGTTAAGAGGATTGGCTAGTTTGATATGTAATATAAAACAGCTCTTTTTATGCTTGAATATGTTTTCAAATTCAAATCACTTTCCGACCTTCTCCTTGGTGATTAGATATTCTATTATACTTATTTTGCTATTGATTTTTTTATATTTTACAATCGATATTAGTTATTGTTGGATTAAGAGTAATCTCTCTTTCTTTCTCCCTCTCTCTCTTCAAATAGTTGCCTACTCTGTCCCTCTCTTTATATTTCATGCAAGGGAGTCTTCAACAAATCTCCAATTAAAGAGGCCCAGATCCCGTGGAATAATTTTGAAGTTCCACGCATCCCATGAATAAATTTGATCTTTCTCTTTCTTTCCAACATTTTCTACTGTTTTTACACTTCTTTGAGACCTAAAGGAGTTGAAGGAAGAAGCTTTGGAACTCCTAATTAGGTTTTATACATGTTAGTTGATATTTCTCTCTATCATATCCAAATCATATAGAAACCATATTCTATCAAAATCCTAAAAGGCTAGGATTAAATACATATATCATACTAGTTGTGTAAGCCTTTGTTACGGACACGGAGGAGGGTGGCCTAGAGGAAGGAGCATCGTCGACGTGGTGCGTATATTCTCGAAAGAGTCGACCGGCGGATGAGACTACAACTGGACGAGTGGCGTGATTGTCACCGATATGCTATTTTATTTCCCGATATGCTATTTTATTTCCCGTTATGTTATTTTATTTCCCGTTATGTTATTTTATTTCCCGTTATGTTATTTTATTTCCCGTTATGTTATTTTATTTCCCGTTATGTTATTTATTTCTATTGTCGCACTTTATTTCCGTTTCTTTTTGGGCGGGAGATGTTATATAACTCCTGACTCCCTTTCCTTGTAGTTTTTGTCTTGGATTTGGATTGAAAAAAAAATTGGAACCTAGGTTTGGTCAAGAGGGATCTTCCCCTTGGAGTGCTTCTTTTAATTAGGGCGTAACATTTGTAACAGCCCCACGTTCCAGGCACATCACAATTTTCTTTCATTTTCTCATTTCACAGAGTTGGCAGGAAATATAATATTCAGCATTTATGAGCACATAAAGAAAAGTGTAGAAAGTAAAACATTTTATTTATTATACATGATCAGTACATCGATCGTACAAAAGATAACCCAACATATGTATACAAAAAAAGTGGACATCTTATATCTGTGCTACATAGAAAAGTATATCATGAAACTGCAACAGAATATAGTTATGAGCAACAGATCAAAACTATACTACTATACTACATATCAGAGACACTACAAACCACTGAAAATAGAACTGAAACTCATCATGCGGGCAATCTGGGTCACGACAGGCGGCTTTGTGGGCGTCCAGAACTCCAAAGACCGCAGTGACGACCTCGACCCAGATTTTATACATCTTCTCGCGTCGAGTAGTGGGCCGGCTAGACGTTCCTGGAGTAGCTTCCTCCTTGACCTGTTTAGTTACATTTTCTATTAGTCAAAGACTAAATGAATTCTCATTGTTCTCTGCATAGCTATGATGTCTTATTCATCTTTTTACAGATTTAATCTTTCATATTCTCTTGATTACGTTATCTCTCGTTATCCCGCATTCATATTATTCCTTCTTGTATTTTATTTATTTTGTTTACCTTCTTCTTTTCATCATATACGTGTATATCTTTTTATGTGGGTTGCATTTTCTTTTTCCTTATCTCTTAAACTTTTTTTGTCGTTATCGGACAGTGTTAAGAGAATATTAACATTTCTTATCATTTATATAGTGTTTGCGTGTCTTTTCATATTCGCATACATTTCTTAACACACCTTTTCATATTCGCACGTTAACTTTCATTCCATTATCACTGGGAGGACATTCACCGCACCTCCACTGTTGGGTTGACCCTTAACTTAGCCAATTTCATTTCTTCATTTCTTTATTCATTTATGTCATTATACGTTTACTTTCAATTTCTCTTTCTTTATTCATTTAGGTCATTATATGTTTACTTTCAATTCCCCTTTCATTTTACATAAAACATAAAACATATTGATGAATATTCATAATCTTATAACTTAGAAATAAAATAATATAACAGGGTGAGAGCTCACCGTGGCTTTTCCTTTCCCTTTCTCGTTTCTATTTCCGTCATTGCGCCTTCCGCTGCCATGGGATGCCATTTCCTATAATATAACATCCCTAAATATGTTAAGAACATCAAATAATCCCCTTAATGGCTTAGGGTTTTGCTGCCCTAAGTTGTAATTTAGGATTTTTCACCTATTTAGGGAAGGGTAACAATCCCTAAGCACTCCCTAATTTTATTATGAGACATATATATGTTAATAACTCTAAAATAATTATGCCCTAAGTTGTATTAGTGAACTTTCAATGTTGTAGTGAAATGTGCAGCAAGACTTAGCCTCCAAATAAATATTTTGACCTTTAGAGTTTCTCATTTTTCAACCCTAAAATCAAAATCATCTTCACCTTAGCTATGGTTTTATCAAAATCCCTTAGAAATCACGGATTTAGTTTTAGAATCCATTACAGAAACCTTTTACATGTAAAGGATCAAAGAGAATTGAAAAACCCTAAACCCTAGGGTTTCTACCCTTTTCAATCCGTGAGAAATCTTTGAAAAAGAAACAAGAGGAATAGAGAGGAAGAGATTACCTCTCAAATGGAAGAGAAATCGAAAGAAACAGAGGTGAATCAGGCTCTCGGGAAGGATCGGCGCCGTGCAGCTTCCGTCGGCTTCTCGCTATCGCCCGGGCTGTATTGCGGGATCGGGAGAGTAATAGAATGAATAACGGCTTCTCCTTATATTTGTTATCGGGCGCCGCTTCTCCCTAGCACGACACGCGTGGCTTTTGAACCAGAATTTGCCGGTTCAACCCCCCTTTTTAACCGGTTCTCTCTTCCTATTTTATATAAGCACACCAATCACACACCTTAATACACACATTAGTTAATACATAAATGTTATAATATTAACGCACCTTAGATTTAGTGGCGTCACAATTCTCCTCTCTTTATTGAATTTTCGTCCGCAAAAATTTTCAATCTGAATCTACATCAGACAATTGAGGGAAGAAATTTTTCATGTCTTCTTCCTTTTCCCACGTTGCTTTGTGAATACTATGTCCTTTCCACCAAATATTGACGAATCGAACTTCTCGATTTCGGAGTTGTTTATTTTGCCAATGCACAATCTTGTAAGGTTCAGTTGGACTTGACAGATCCGACTCTATTTGAATCTGCTCAGAAGAAATTATTTTATCTGGATCTACTATGTATTTCCTCAATGAAGAAACATGAAATATATCATGAAGGTTTTGAAGAACATCAAATAATAATAGGCGGTAAGTCACCAGTCCAATCTTTTCAGAGATGACGAAGTACCCTACGTATCTTGGACTACGCTTCCCAAGTCGACGAATTCGTGAAGTTCCCTTGAAGGGCTTTATTTTAGTACATACCATATCGCCTATATTAAACTCAATTTTTTGATGTCTGACATTGTAATATTTTTGCTGTCTGTCTTGAGTAACTTTCAATCTTTCCCGTACAAGTGTAAGTTTATCATTCATTTTATCCACTTGGTTCTTTGGGAATAACTTTTGTTCGCCATCTTCTGCCCAGTTTAGCGGGGTACGACACCTTCGCCCATATAATGCTTCGAATGATGTCATTTGAATACCTGACTGGTAGCTATTATTGTAAGAAAATTCTACCAGTGATAAGTATTTTTCCCAAGAGCCCTTACGATCGAGCACGACCATTCTCAGTAGATCTTCCAACATTTGGATAGTTCGCTCAGACTGACCATCTGTTTGTGGATGGAAGGCGGTACTATATAGCAGCTTTGTTCCCAACTTTTTCTGCACGAGCTTACAAGTATCTGATGTAAAACGTCCATCTCTATCCGATACGATAGATCAGCGAATTCCATGATATTTTACAATAACATCAATGTATTGATCGACTAGCTTCTGTATTGAACTATCATTTTTCATAGGAATGAAATGTGCAACTTTGATTAATCGATCATTAATTACCCATATACCGTTGTTACCAGTTTTACTCCTTGGCAATCCCATTACAAAATCCATGGTTATGTCATCCCATTTCTACTCAGGGATCTGTAGTGACTGTAAGTATCCACCAGTCTTTTGATGTTCTGCCTTCACAAGTTGGCACGTGTGACATTTGACAATATATTAGATTACATCAGTCTTCATTCTGGGCCACTAGAAGTCCTGTTTAAGATCTTGGTACATTTTCGTTCTCCCGGGATGAATTGAATAAGTTGTATTATGCACTTCATAAAGTATTTCTGCTCGTAGTGTATTGATATCAGGAATACACAACCTTTTATTCAGAGATAATAATCCATCATTTTCTATAAAAGTAGTTGATTGCCCACTTTTTACCTTTTGCAGAATCTTCACAAATATAGGATCCTGGTTCATCGCTTGCCTTATCCCGTATTTAATGGAATGCTCTGCCATTAGTTGAAAGAGTAAACCTTGAGTCTGAGAGTTAGTTATACATGTAAGAAATTCAAAGTTTTGTATCTCTCGCAAGAACTTTTTCTGCGCCAAGTGCTTTCTACTGAGTGCATCAACAACGACATTCGCTTTACCAGGATGGTATTTGATATTCACGTCATAATCTCTGATAAGTTCTAACAATCGTCTCTGACGCATATTTATTTCCTTCTGGGAGAAAATATACTTTAAACTCGTGTGATCTGTAAAAATTTCACATTGAGCACCATTTAAGTAATGCCGTCAGATTTGTAGGGCAAACATGACAGCTGCCAACTCTAAATCATGCGTTTTGTAATTACGCTCAGAATTCTTCAATTGTCTTGAAGCATATGCTATGACTTTACCTTTTTGCATTAAAACACAACTAAGGCCTTTCAGGGATGCATCGCTGTAAATTTGAAAGCCTTCAATGACGCATGACATGACTAACACTGGTGCAGTGGTTAATCTTGCTTTTAACTCATCAAAGGCCCCCTGACACTCCTCAGTACAGAGAAATAGAACACCCTTTCAGGTTAGCTTAGTAAGCGGTACTGCAATCGCTGAAAAACCTTGTACAAATTTTCTGTAATAGCTTGCTAATCCGAGAAAACTCCTAATTTCTGTGACAGTAGTCGGTCTTGGCCAATTCGTGATTGCTTATACTTTTGCTGGATCTATCGATAATCCATGATCCGTAATGACATGACCCAAAAAAGAAACTTCATTTAAGCAGAAATCACATTTTAAAAACTTTGCATATAAGACATGACTTTTCAATTTCTGCAATACAGTCTTTAAGTGTTCTGCATGTTCACCTTTACTTGTCGAATATATCAGAATGTCATCGATAAATACAATAACAAACCTGTCCAGATATTTCTTGAATACCCGATTCATTAAGTACATGAAAACAGCTGGCGCGTTTGTCAATCCAAAGACGGTCTTGTAAATATCGTCTTCCTTTATACGCATTTGATGATATCCCGATCTTAAGTCAATCTTGGAGAAGACTTTTGCATTAACCAATTAATTGAATAGATCGTCAATGCGAGGTAGAGAATATTGGTTTCGAATTGTCAACTTATTAAGTTCTCGATAATCGACGCATAATCAAAATGAACCATCCTTCTTTTTAACGAAAAGCACTGGGGCTCCCCATGATGAAGTGCTTGGTCGGATAAAATCTTTATCAAGTAATTTCTGCAATTGACTTTTCAGTTCTGCCAATTCTTTAGGAGACATAAAATATGGTGCCTTTGCTACTGGTTTAGCTCCTTCCACCAAATCGATAGTGAACTCAACATCTCTTAATGGGGTAGTCCTGGTAATTCTTCGGGAAATACTTCGAGAAAATCACACACTACAGGAATTGCAGTTGGTTCACATGCCACTGCCTTAGTTCCCTTAATCAGCACCAAATTTGCTTCACAACCTTTCCTTACTTTCTTCTACGCCTTTAATAAAGATATAATAATTTTCGAAACTTCATCCAATCCTTTAAAATTACACTGTGTTTGATTGTTCAGTTTAAGTGTAATTTCCTTCTTTTTACAATTGATGATAGCTTCATATCTTGATAACCAATTCATCCCTAAAATGATATCAAATTCGAATAGGGGTAGAATTGCAACATCCGCTTCTACTGGATTGTCATCAATTGTTAGTCACACTGTACATCTAAGCATTGTGATCATTTCGATATTATTGGGCATTTTAACTCTCTATTCTTCAACGATATATAAGGTTTCAACCTTAATTGTTTAATTGCTCTTGTAGATATGAAAGATCGGCTAGCCCCTGTATCGAATAATACCTTTTAAAGGTGATTGTGTACATAGATCATACCTGTGATAATTGTATCATCGGCTTTAGCCCCCTACTGATTCATATTAAAGACTCTACGCCGCACCTGTCTTTTTTCTCTAGTTTCCAGCACAGATCCAGATGTTTAGATCCCTTTACCTTTATCAACTCTACCAACCGAGCTGGTATCAAGGTAATGAAATGTTGGTGCCTGACTAAGACCACTTCTTTCAGGTACTGTCTTCCACAATGGGCAATCTTGTCGGCGATGCCCAGACTTCTGACATTTAAAACAAACTCTGGACCCCTTCAAGCATTCGCCAAAATGATTCTTCTCGCATTTCGGACATAAGGGCTACATCGTGTTACTGCTGGCTCCGCTTTCTCTTCGAACTTGTGTTGGAGGACCTCCTTTCTTTCTTTTCTAGTCCGAACTTCCACTCCTCCGTGACAAGTCCATACTCTGTCCCTCTGGAAGCCTCTTCTTTTGAAACTCCATTCGCTTTTGCGAATTTTCTACATCCATCCCAATTAATTTCGCAGTCTCACTAGTTTGTTGTAATTCTTGATCCTCTGCGAGATTAGATGCACACACATCTTCTCGTAAACCCAACTGGAATCGAAAACAACGATCGTTTTCCTTGGCGACCATGTCTCCTGCATAATAAGCTAGTTGTGCGAACTCAGCTTCATATTGAAGGACTGTACTGTTTCCTTGCATCAATCGAAGGAATTTCTCCTGCAGCATTTGTTTCTCAGACGGGGGACAAACCAGTTAACAAACTCCTTCAAGAATTCGGCCCAGGAGATCTCCGAGTTTTTACGCCCAGCAAATTTTCCTTGCCTCATGCTCTCCCACCACCGATCAGCCTTTCCTTCCAGCAGGAAGACGACTAAATCAAATTTTTGATCGTCGGGGCACTTCATAGCATTGAAGATTAGTTCGATCCTCTTTATCCAGCTTTCAGTTTCCATCAGAGATAACCCTCCTCGAAATAGTGGCGGTCTCATATCGAGAAATTGCTTCACATAGGGATCACTTGAAGTTGGTGGTTTTGATGCAACAACACTATTGCCCATTCGAATAGCTTCTGCTAATGCTGGCATAATTTCCGATAAAGGCAAATTTGATCTCTCTCTATATCTTTCTTCAGCTCTACGACTTTGTTCTCCTTCAAGTTAGTCTCTTTCCCGTCTAATTAAATAGGTGCGGAAAAGTTCCTGAAATAGGAAGATTTACATTGTCATGTATTTGTTTTACTTACGTCCTATGTACTCATAAACCCACCACCTCTAATACCATTTAATTGTAACTGCCCCACGTTCCAGACACCATCACGATTTTCTTTCATTTTCTCATTTCACAGAGTTGGCAGAAAATAGAATATTCAGCATTTATGAGTACATAAAAAAGTGCAGAAAGTAAAACATTTTATTTATTATACATGATCAGTACATCGATCGTACAAAAGATAACCCAGCATATGTATGCAAAAAAGTGAGCATCTTATATCTGTGTTACATAGAAAAGTATATCATGAAACTGCAACAGAATATAGTTATGAGCACCAGATCAAAACTATACTACTATACTACATATCAGAAACACTACAAACTATTGAAAAAAGAACTGAAACTTGTCATGCGAGCAATCTGGGTCACGGCAGGCGGCTTTGTGGGCGTCCATAACTCCAAAGACCGCGGTGACGACCTCGACCCAGATTTTATACATCTTCTCGCGTCGAGTAGGGGGCCGGATAGACGTGTCTGAAGTAGCTTCCTCCCTGACCTGTTTAGTTATATTTTTTATTAGTAAAAAACTAAATGAATTCTCATTGTTCCCTGCATAGATATGATGTCTTATTCATCTTTTTACAGATTTAATCTTTCATCTTCTCTTGATTACGTTGTCTCTCGTTATCCCGCATTCATATTATTCCTTCTTGCATCTTCTTTATTTTGTTTACCTTCTTCTTTTCATCATATACGTGTATATCTTTTTATGTGGGTTGCATTTCTTTTTTCCTTCTCTTATACTTTTTCTATCGTTGTCGGACAGTGTTAAGAGAATAATAACATTTCTTATCATTTATATAACGCGCTTTTCATATTCACACGTTAACTTTCATTCCATTATCATTGGGAGGAGATTCACCCCACCTCCACTGTTGTGTTGACCCTTAACTTAGCCCATTTCATTTCTTCATTTCTTTATTCTTTTATGTCATTATACGTTTACTTTCAATTTCTCTTTCTTTATTCATTTAAGTCATCATATGTTTACTTTTCATTACTCTTTCATTTTCCATAAAACATAAAACATATTGAAGAATATTCATAATCATATAACTTGGAAATAAAATAATATAATAGGGTGAAAACTCACTGTGATTTTTCCTTTCCCTTTCTCGTTTCTATTTCCGTCATTGCGTCTTCCGCTGCCATGGGACGCCATTTCCTATAATATAACATCCCTAAATATGTTAAGAACATCAAATAATCCCCTTAATGGCTTAGGGTTTTGCTGCCCTAAGTTGTAATTTAGGATTTTTCACCTATTTAGGGAAGGGTAGCAATCCCTAAGCACTCCCTAATTTTATCAAGAGATATATACATGTTAATAACTTTAAAATAATTATGCCCTAAGTTGTATTAGTGAACTTTCACTGTTGTAGTGAAAGGGGCAGCAAGACTTAGCCTCCAAATAAATATTTGTACCCTTATGATTTCTCCTTTTTCAACCCTAAAATCAAAATCATCTTCACCTTAGCTAGAGTTTCATCAAAATCCCTTAGAAATCATGGATTTAGGCTTAGAATCCATTACAGAAACCTTTTACATGTAAAGGATCAAAGAAAATTGAAAACCCTAAACCTTAGGGTTTATACCCTTTTCAATCAGTGAGAAATATTTGAAAAAGAAACAAGAGGACTAGAGAGGAAGAGATTACCTCTCAAATGGAAGAGAAATCAGAAGAAACAGAGGTGAATCGGGCTCTCGGGAGGGATCGGCGCCGTGCGACTTCCGTCGGCTTCTCGCTGTCGCCCGGGCTGTATTGCGGGATCGGGAGAGTAATAGAATGAATAGCGGCTTCTCCTACTATTTGTTATCGGGCGCCGCTTCTCCCTAGCACGACACGCGTGCCTTTTGAACCGGAATTTGCCAGTTCAACCCCTTTTTTAACCGGTTCTCTCTTCCTATTTTATATAAGCACACCAATTACACACCTTAATACACAACTTAGTTAATACAAAAATATTGTAATGTTAACGCACCTTAGATTTAATGGCGTCACAACATTGGTCCGACCAGCCGTTCCCGCCTGCCTAGCATGCGCCGCCGGGGTCGTCCGTAACATCTTCTCACTGACATCGTGTGCGATATTGTTCTCGTCGCAAGACAAGCCGCCCCATGCCCGTCTCGTGCGAACGCGTATCCTGCCGATCGCGCCCCCCGTCGGGTCGTCGCTCTACTCCGCATGGTATCGGGCTCCCGCGTCTTCTTCCGTCCGATTTCGGCCGTCTAGATGCCGATCCCCTTCTGGCTGCTTCTTACGCAGCGTTGGTCTATTTCCTATCTTCCACACTTCTCTCCTCCAGATTTCGTACCTCCATTGGCTCCTGGCGCCCTGACAGCGGCGGCCGACCACTCGCGCTATTACTGAATCCCGTCTTGACGCCGTCGAGCGCCGCCTCGACGACCAAGGTAGTTTTCCTGCATCGATTCAAGCAATTCTCCAACGCTTGGAGGCTCGGGATGTCCAACTGGACGACCGCTCCTCCACACCAATGCCCGGGGAGGATCCCTCCTCGTTCACCATTCAGCCCGCCTCCCTGTCAACTCTCCCTGCACTCGCCACGCTGGCCACAGCCCACGCGCCGTGCTCCCTCGAAGTGCCTCACTTCAACGGCACCGAATCTCTCGGTTGGATTGAAAGGCAGAACAATTCTTCGATATTCATGGCACCCCGAAGGGATAGAAAGTGGCTCTGATGACACTTGCCATGGAAGGCTCCACCCTCCATTGGGTCCGTTGGTTGCGCCAGTCGACCCCATTTATTTCCTGGCCCGACCTGGACCAGGTGCTGGTGAAGCGCTATGATCGTTGGTACTCCGACAATGCGGTGGAGAGCTTATGTGCCCTACGACATACCACCGCCGTGGCGCAGTACATCGACGAGTTCATTGAGCTCGTCAACCACGTCCCTGGTATCCCTCCAGATCATTACCTCAGCTTCTTTCTTCACGGTCTCCAACCCCACGTTCGCTCCCGCCTACGCACCCATCACCCTCGGGATCTCTCCGACGCAATGGACGATGCCCAGTTGCTGGAAGCTGATTTTGCGGTCAGTGCTGGGGACCGGACGCGACCACCTCCGACACCCCCCCCGGGTTGTGCAACGTTCGTGACCCCTCCATCGCGACTTCCACTCGGGGACCAACAATACCGGGTCTTCCACCGCCGCGCACCACCGACCACCATATTCCCCTCCTGGAGGGCATCCAGACGATCTCAGTCCGCCCTTACCGCTACAACCACATCCAGAAGGATGAGGTCGAACGGTTGGTCGCTGATATGTTGACTGTCGGCCTGATCCGACCAAGTGCGAGCCCATTTTCTAGTCCGGTCTTTCTAGTTCGTAAGAAGGACGACAGTTGGCGATTCTGTGTCCGTGAGCTTACCAAAGTCACAGTTGCGGACAAGTACCCAATTCCAGTGATACAAGAGCTTCTGGATGAGATGAGTGGAGCTACTTATTTTTCCAAGATCGACTTGCGTTCCAGTTACCACCAGATCCGAGTCTGCGCGGAGGATGTTCCGAAGACCGCCTTCCGCACGCATGACGACCACTATAAGTTCTTGGTCATGTCGTTCGGCCTAACCAACTCCACGACAACCTTTCAGGCCACCATGAACAACATCTTCCGGGTAGTGCTTCGTAAGTATGCTTTGGTTTTCTTTGACAACATACTGGTTTATAGCTTGACATGGCAGGATCACTTGCGCCACCTGGAGGCTACTCTGGCGACACTACGACAACACTCCATATTCGCCAATTTGAAGAAATGCGCGTTTGCTCAACGCAAGATCTCCTACCTTGGTCACACCGTATCTGCTTAAGGGATAGCTATGAACCCTAACAAGGTGGATGCGGTCCTGCAGTGGACGACACCGCGCTCCTTGCGTGAGATACAAGGCTTCCTCGGCTTGACCGACTATTATCGTTGTTTTATCCACGACTACGACAAGCTGACGCTACCCCTCACACGCCTTATACGTAAGATGACCGACACAACGTTTCGGTGGTCCCCCGAGGCAGCTACCGCTTTCACAGCTCTGCAACAGGCCTTGGTTACGACCCCAGTTCTCGCCATGCCAGATTTCACTCAGTCCTTCATAGCGGAGTGTGATGCCTCCAGCTCGGGCATTGGCGCGGTGCTTATGCAGGCCTGGCGGCTGATGGCGTACTTCAGCCTGTCCTTCTCTTCCACCATTCGATCCCGCTCGGCGTACGAGAGCAAGTTGATGGCACTCGTCTTGGCGGTTCAGCATTGGCGGTCGTATCTCTTGGGGCGCCATTTCACCGTCCACACAGATAACTACAGCCTTTGGTACCTTCTCAGCCAGAAGATGACTACCCCATCAAAACAGCTTTTGGTGGCACTTTTGGGCTATGACTTCACGTTAGAAACTTAGAATACCGTTCCGGCAAGTCCAACTTGGCGGCAGATGCCCAATCTCGGCAGACAACGTCCGCGGAACTGACAACCATATCACGCTCAGTTTGGCAGGAGACGAAGACTTTACAGAGAGAGATGGAGACCGATCTGTCCTTGCCGGCCATCATAGGGCGCTTACGGACAGATGCTTAGGCCTGCCCCCCCGTATACCCTTCTTGGAGGTCGTCTGTTCTATCTGGGCCGATTAGTCATTTCATCATCTTCACCCAACATTCCGCGTCTTCTGACCGAGTTCCATACTACCCCAACAACGGGTCATTCTGGGGTGTTTCTTACCTTCCGCCGCCTCGCAACAACACTCTATTGGAAAGGCATGATGCGACACGTGGATGAATTCGTGGCATCATGCCTCGTCTGTCAGCTCTCGAAGTATGAGACCGCATTTTCGGGCGGTCTCCTGCAACCTTTGCCCATTCCTGATCTCATATAGGAAGATGTGGCGATGGATTTCATCACGCGCCTCCCACGGTTCTTGGGGTATGATTGCATCCTGGTGGGGGTTGACCAATTGTCCAAATACAGTCACTTTATACCCTTATGCCACTCAATTACAACTCCAACGGTGGCCAAGGCGTTTATTTCTGGCATCGTCCGACTACACGGTTTTCCTCGATCCATCATCAGCGATCCCGATCGCGATCCGGTCTGCATGAGTTCCTTCTGGCAGGAGTTTTTCAAACTCCAAGACACACAACTCCGGATGAGATCGGCTTACCACCCCCAGACGGACGGGCAATCCGAGGTTATAAACTGCTACTTGGAGACATACTTGCGATGTTTCATCTTCGACCGTCCCCGTGATTGGAGCAAATGGTTGGGGTGGGCCGAGTTCTCTTACAACACGTCTTTTCAGCACTCGGCCTACATGACCCCCTTCCAGTCTGTCTACGGTCGTCCGCCGCCCACCGTCATCCAACACCTTCCGGGAGAATGTCTCGTCGGGGCAGTGCGCACCCAGCTTCTTGACCGGGACGAGATTCTCCGGATCCTGAAGATCCACCTCCTCCACGCACAACAGAAGATGCTCCACCACGCGAACAAGCATCAGTGAGATATTCAGTTTCAAGCGGGAGACGCTGTATTCGTCAAGCTTCGGCCTTACCTCCAGACTTCAATGAAGTCCCGATCTCATCCTAAGGCATCAGCTTGTTTTTACGCCTCGTTTGAGGTGATTGCCCGCTTCGGCGAGGTGGCTTACTGCCTCCGTCTTCCCGCCCATAGTCGCATACATCCAGTCTTCCATGTGTCCCAGCTCAAACTGGTGGTAGGAGACCACTTGGTCGAAGCAACTCTTCCACCGGACATGGCATTTAACGTCTCCACCGTTTACCTTCCCGAGGCGATCTTGAACAACAAACCTATCACCGTGGAGGGTTGGCTTCGAGATCAGGTTCTGGTCGCATGGTGCCAACGGCCCCACTCCGAGGCGACGTGGTTGGATCGTGACGACTTTCGCAGGCAGTTTCTGGTGTATTGCCTTGAGGACAAGATAAATTTTCCAGATGGAGGTATTGTTACAGACATTGTGGAGGGTGACCTAGAGGAAGGAGCATCGTCGACGTGACACGTATATTCTCGAAAGAGTCGACCGACGGATGAGACTACAACTGGACGAGTGACGTGATTGTCGCCGATACAACAACACTCAAGCCTTTATCCCACTATAGTAGGGTCGGCTATATAGATCCTTTGTCGCCATTGTGCCCTATCTTTTGTCATAATCTCACTAATGCCTAAGTACATCATGTCTTTCCTTATAGTTTCATTCCAAGACTTTATTGGTCTTCCCCTCCCTCGTTTAACATGCCCAGTGGCTAGACTCTCACAACGCCTAACATGTGCCTCTAATGGTCTCCTTTGTACGTGTCCAAACCATCTTAGTCGAGCTTCTCGCGTCTTCTCTGCAATTGATGCTACTTCTGTCTTATTCCTAATACATTCATTCCTAATTTTATCCAGCCTTGCGTGTCCACACATCCACCTAAGCATTCTCATCTTCGCAACTCCCATTTTTTTGCTCATGTACACACTGTTGCCGGAGGAAAAATCATATGAGATTTCATTAAAGAGGTCCTCTTTATATAGAGGACAAACAAAGGACAAATAACATAAACCCTAATATTGCTAACACTCCCCCTCAAGTTGGACGTGTAATGTTAACCATGCCCAACTTGTTCACAATCTGGTCAAATGAATTCTCACTCGATCCTTTGGTGAGAATGTCGGCAAGTTGCTCGTTGGAGGGCACAATGGGTGTGCATATGATTCCTCTTTCAATATTCTCCTTGATAAAGTGTCGGTCCACCTCGATGTGTTTTGTCCGGTCATGTTGAACCGGATTGTGAGCGATACTGATGGATGACTTATTTTCACAATACAGGCAGATGGGTCCTTCTTCCACGAGACCAAGGTCGCTCAATAAGGCCCGAAGCCACAAGCCTTCACAGACCCCATGGGCCATAGCTCTAAACTCAGCCTCCGCACTAGATCGTGCCACAACCTGTTGCTTCTTGTTTCTCCAAGTAACAAGGTTACCCCCAACGAGAGAGCAATATCCAGAGGTGGATCACCTATCATCCACAGATCCGGCCCAATCAGCATCAGTATAGACTTCAATCTTTAGGTCGGAACTCGGGGAAAACAAAACTCCCCTTCCTGATGAAGACTTGAGATACCGAAGAATTCTGTGTGCCGCATTCATGTATCGTGTCTTTGGAGCATGCATATACTAACTCACGACACTCACCACATAGGAGATATCCGGACGAGTGTGAGACAGATATATCAGCCTCCCCACTAACCTTTGAAACCCTGAAATATCTTCAATCTCCTCTCCATCACGCCCCAATCGGTGATTTGCCTCAATCGGAGTATCAGCAGGTCTGCACCCACTCATCCCCATCTTCTCAAGGAGATCTAACGTGTATTTCTGCTGAGAGAGAAAGATCCCCTGCTTTGATCTAACAACTTCAATTCCCAAGAAATACTTGAGTTTTCCTAGGTCCTTGACCTCAAACTCTCTGTCAAGCTTCTGTTTCAGATTCTGAATTTCTTCATGATCATCACCAGTTATAACAATGTCATCAACATACACAATGAGAACTGTAATGTGCCCAAGCCTATGTTTGATGAACAATGTATGATCAGCATTGCTCGGAGAGTATCCAAACGACACCATCGCCTTATGGAACTGGCCAAATCAAGCTCTTGGGGACTGCTTCAGTCCGTATAGAGCCCTTAACAATCTACAAACTTTCCCTTCAGCACCAGCCAGAGTGA
Organism: Platanthera guangdongensis; assembly: GCA_039583875.1. NCBI lineage: Eukaryota > Viridiplantae > Streptophyta > Magnoliopsida > Asparagales > Orchidaceae > Platanthera > Platanthera guangdongensis. The sequence continues at coordinate 186,763,486 of CM077159.1, forward strand.
GGCCAGGAGGAATGGACATATAGACCTCCTCCTGCAAGTCACCATGGAGGAAGACATTCTTCACATCCAGCTGCAGAAGATCCCAATTTTTGCAAGCAGCAACAGATACCAATACCCTGATGGTGTTCATTTTAGCAACCGGGGCAAACGTCTCCTGATAATCAATGTCATGGGTTTGGGTATAACCCCTTGCAACCAACCGTGCCTTGCATCTCTCAACAATCCCTTGTGGATTCTGTTTCACAGAGAACACCCACTTGCACCCAACAGGGTTTTTTTCCATAGGGAAGAGGGACAAGATCCCATGTATGGTTCTTCTCCAGAGCCTTCATTTCCTCAACCATTGCCTCTCGCCACATAGGGACCTCAAGAGCCTGTTGCCATGACACAGGGATAGAAGAAGTAGCAAGAGAGGAGACAAATGCCTTGTAGGAGGTAGACAGAGAATCATAAGATACATAATTAGATAGAGTATGGCGGGTACAAGACCGGATACCTTTGCGAAGAGCAATCGGTAAATCAGAAGGCCCTGAGTCAGGATCCACTGACTGTTCTGGCAACATAGCAGGCTCGTGTGTGCTTGTCCTCTTTATATGCCGAGTATATACCTGCAAGGTCGGTGGTGAGGATATAGGAGGGCCCCGAATAGGAGGACTCACTTCCACTGGTAGAGGACTCACTTCCACTGGTAGAGGACTCACTTCCACTGGTAGAGACTCCCCCTGAAGTGAGGGATATGGTGGAGGTACGGGCAAAGAAACAGAGGAAACACCCGAGGATGAGGGAGCAGACATAGGGTAATATGATTCAGATTCACGGAAAGTGACATCCATGCTAACAAACACCTTCCTAGTAGGGGGTGAAAACACTTGTACTCCTTTTGCGTAGGGGAGTAACCAATAAAGACACACTTGAGGGCACAAAGATCAAGTTTGGAGAGACGAGGATGATGAATGTGAACAAAACAAGCGCAGCCAAACACCTTAGGAGGAAGGCGAGTAGGAGGCACACCAAGCGTATCCAGAGGAGTAGAGTTTCCGAGGACACGTGAGAGCATCCGATTGATGAGGTATGCAGCAGTGAGGACGACATCTCCCCAATAGAATTTTGGGAGATGCATTGTGGACAATAGGCACCGTGCAACCTCCAACAGATGACGATTTTTCCGCTCAGCAACGCCATTTTGAGCAGGGGAATACACACAGGTAGTCTGGTGGAGGATGCCGTGATCAGCAAGGTAGCACTCAAACGGTGAATCCATGTATTCGCGGCCATTGTCACTGCGAAGAATTTTAATGTGGGACTGAAATTGAGTGGAGATTATGACATGGAATTGTCGGAAAACAGCAAACACATCGCTCTTGTGACGAATCAAATATAACCAGGTAGTGCGTGAGAAATAATCAATAAATGTAACAAACCACGTACAACCGGAAATAGAAGGGACCGAGCAGGGGCCCCAGATATCAATATGAATAACAGCAAATGAAATAGAACTAGGCAACAAAACATGTTTAAATGAAGTACGACGATGTTTGTTGACACTACAAACATCGCACACAAAAGACTCAAAAAAGGCAGCAGACAGTGCAAGAAACAACAATTTCAAAACAGAAAGAGAAGGGTGTCCCAGGCGACAGTGCCAGGAGTACAAAGGATGAACAATGCTGGAATGAAGAGCTAGAGTAGAGGAAGCAGCGCCAGAGTCAAGCACATAGAGTCCATTCACCATGCTACCAGAGCCAATCACCTTCCCCGTCGTCAGGTCCTGAAACACACAAGAAGACAAAAGAAAGGTCACAGAGCAATGCATGGAGTTAGTCAAATGACTAATGGAAAGCAGATTACGAGTAAAGGAAGGCACGTGAAGAACAGAGGACAAGGTGAGGGAGGAGCAGGGGATGGTTCCCTTGCTAGCAATGGGGGAAAGAGAACCATCATCAATGCTCACCTTATCACACCCAGAAAGAGGAGTATAGGAGACAAAACCTGTAGAGGACCCGGTCATGTGATCCGTGGCCCCAGAGTCAATGACCCATTGAGTAGACGGAGAAGAAACAGCAGAATGAGCACCTGACAGTCCCGTATGAGTGTAGGAGGAAGAGGCAGAAGGCTCCGTAGAAAGACCATGCATCAGGCGTCGAAGAGCAAGCACCTCATCCGCAGTAAAAACACCATGGGTGGCAGGGGCATCAGTACTAGAGTAGCCAGGAGAAACATCGGCAGTAGCATCAGTAAGATGGGCCGTACGGGAGACAACATGACGACCCGAGGAGCGGCCAGAGCCACGACCGCCACGAGGCGGGGCACCCCCTCTCGGGGCAGGGAACCCATGAAGCTTGAAGCAGGTATCCCGAGTGTGGCGACTCATGCCACAGTAATCACAGAGTAGGTGATCCTTATCTGAGCTCCTCAACCTGGGATCCCGGGATGGACGAGTGTCAAGAAGGGAGGGGATGGTAGCAGCCAGAGCAGAGGCGTCTGGCACAGGGTCCGAAAGAAGGGTCTGATGACGATCAAATTCCTGCTGCACGATGCTATAGACCTCAGAAAGTGAAGGGATCGGCAGTCGCCCCAGAATCTGAACACTGATCTGATCAAAGTCGCGGTGCAAGCCATGAAGGAACTCAAATATGCGATTGTGGTCATCCCGGACCCGAACCATCGCCTCATCAACAGGACTAACAAAGACAAGAGGATCAAAATGATCATACTCTTGATAAAGCTGAGTGAACTCTAAGTAATACGCTGAAGGAGGACGGTCACCCTGACGGAGTAAGCTGATCCAAGCATCACAAGGGTAGGAGGCGCCGCAGGAAGGAAGAGCACTATTCCGGCGCCATTAGAAGGGCGGAGAGAGCGGCGGGCTGGAGTCGTCTGCGAGCAGGAGCGGGAGCGGAGAGCGGCGGGCTGGCGAAGGACGCGCTGGCGAGCTGGAGCGCAGGCGAGTCGGAGCGCTGGCGCGAGCGAAAGACGCGGGCTGGAGAGCGGCGGGCTGGCGAACGACGCGCTGGCGAGCGGGAGCGCAGGCGAGTCGGAAAGTTAGGGCACGGGCTCTGATACCATGTTGCGGGAGGAAAAATCATATGAGATTTCATTAAAGAGGTCCTCTTTATATAGAGGACAAACAAAAGACAAATAACATAAACCCTAATATTGTTAACACACACTTCACTGCCCAAGACTCAGAACCATAGAGCATCGTCGGTCTAATTACAGTACGACAAAACGTGCCCTTAAGTTTTAGTGGTACTTTACGATCACATAAGATACCTGACGCACCTATCCTGTTCAACGAACCCGCTTGGATTCTATGTGTCACATCTTTATCAATACCTCCGTCTTTTTGAACCATTGATCCAAGATATTTAAAACACGAATATCTTGATCACTCAACTTAATAAAGAAGTCATCTATCCTTCTTGTACTGCTAAATTTAATCTCCATGTACTCTTTTTTTGCCCCACTCAACCAAAAACCTTTCTTTTCTAAAGTATCTCGCCAAGATTCAAGTTTTACGTTTACACACTCGCGCGTCTCATCAACCAAAACGATACCATCCACAAACAATAAACACCAAAGTATTGCTTGTTGGATATGTTTGGTGAGCTCATCTAAGATAAGGGTAAAGAGATAAGGGCTTAAAGTTGAACTTTGATGTAAGCCAACAGTGATAGGAGATTCCTGTGTTAATCCTCCAAATGTCCTCACCCTTGTCACTGAATCTGTATATATATCGTTGATTATGTCAATATATGATACCTTTACCCCTTTCTTTTCTAAGACTTTCCATAAGATCTCTTTTGAAATTCTATCATAAGCCTTCTCAAGATTAATAAACAACATATGCAAATCATGTTTTCTTTCTTGTCAATGAGTCTCCTCAAGAGATGTATAGCTTCCATGGTCGACCGCCCTGACATGAATCCAAATTGATTCTTCGAGATGTTAGTCTCACGTCTTACTTTTATTTCTATTACTCGTTCTGATGATTTCATGGTATGACTCATTAATTTAATTTCTCTGTAATTAACACAATTTTGTATATCTCTTTTATTTTTATACAAAAGTAGCAAGATATTTTCTCTCCATTAGTCTGACATTTTTTTTGACTTCAGTATCTTATTGAAAAACATGTAAGTCACAAAATTCCTTCATTTCTAGACATTTTCATACTTTGATGGGTATATCGTCTGACTCAACCACCTTTCCATTTTTCATCTTGTTTAGAGCATAGTTTACCCCTTATACTTGAATTTTACGATAAAACATTATGTTCCTATACTGCTCTAATTTGCTTAACTATTTTAAATTCAATTCATTGTCCTTTGTTTCATTATAAAGTTGATAAAAGTATCTTTAAAACGTGATTGTCGCCGATATGCTATTTTATTTCCCGTTATGTTATTTTATTTCCCGTAATGTTATTTTATTTCTATTGTCGCACTTTATTTCCATTTCTCTTTGGGAGGGAGAGGTTATATAACTCCCAACCCCCCTTCTCATGTTGTTTTGTCTTGGATTTGGATTGAAAAGAATTTTGTGTCTAAGGCTGGCCAAGAGGGATCTTCCCTTTGGAGCGCTTCTTTTAATTAGGGCGTAGCAACCTTTCACACATTAATCCCTGACTTATCTAAGAATATAATACCCCCATATTATGGTTCGAACCAATTCTGGATAATGAAAAAAATTGAATTAGGAGTCTCATCCATCTAAATATGTGTAGTATGAATCTAGAGCTTCGTATTTGACCTAATTCAAGGCTTCACTTAATGATGCCCTGTCAGTTCATGTAAATTTCATATAAGATAAATTACCGTTAAAAAATCAGTGTTATTCGTGCGAAGATGTACATTGATTATTGTGTGAGATCAAAAGAATGTTAGTTGAGTGCAACAAATTGGGGATGGGGTGGGCAATGCATGTTGAGGTGGGTGTGAACGAGTGGGAAGAGATGAATTCATGGAGGGTACATGCACGATTAATGTTATTTAATGTTTATGAAACATGCATGTGTACGAATTCCACGGGAAAAGGTGGTCATGGCCTTGATGTGAACAAACAAGATGCAATTGCAGAAGGGTCATGTGCACAGTTTGTTCTAAAAGAGTGGGTGAAATTTGATGCAAACTCAAGAGAAATCTGGCGAGAGGAGGGCCGGCGGGGATGAGGGAGAAGACAGAAATTAAATAAATGCATACAACCAAATAAGAAATAACAGAGCAGGAAATAAATAATCACACTCCAGTACGACTTCTTCATGAGCTGCGTAAGTGTCCGGGCTAGATCCCCGTACCCTTGGATGAAGCGGCGGCAGTATCCTGTCAAGCCAAGGAATCCTCGGACGTCCCGCAGGGATGTAGGAGTCGACCAGTGAAGGACCGCCACGATATTCTCCTCGTCCATGGCGGATGGTGTGGCCGAGGTAGCTTACTTCTGACGCCCCAAAGGAACACTTCTTAGGACGGAGCTTGAGGTGATGGTGCCGGATGGTATTCAGAGTAAGGCATACGTGCTGAAGGTGATCCTGGCTGGAAAAAATTTATACCAAAATGTCATAAAAAAACAAGAACGTGTCAACGAAGTACCACCCGAAAAATGTCACTCATCGTCGCCTGAAAGGTGGCCAGTGCATTGGTCAGGCCGAAAGGCATGATGACCAAGAACTCGTAGTGATCGTCGTGCGTCCGGAAGACGATCTTGGGAATGTCCTCGGGCCGTACCTGGATTTGGTGATAGCCCGCTCGGAGGTCCAGCTTGGGGAAAAATATGGCGCCGTGGAGCTCGTCCAGAAGCTCCTAAATAACTGGGATCGGGTACCTGTCCGGAATGGTGACCTTATTGAGCTCCTGGTAGTCTACGCAGAAACGCCAGCTACTGTCTTCCGGACCATGAGGATCGGGCTGGAGAAGAAGCTCGCACTGTGGCGGATGAGGCCCCCCAACAACATCTCATGGACAAGCCGCTCGATCTCGTCCTTCTGCACATGGTCGTAGCGGTAAGGGCAGACTGACACCGCCGCCGTCTCGGGTTGGGTAGGAATGGCGTGATCCGTCGGGCGAGCCGACGGAAGGCCGATCGGGGCCTCAAAAATGTTGTCGAACTCGCCGAGTAATGCCTGAAGGTCGGCCAAGTGTGAAGGAGGTGGAGGTGCCGGAGCAGAGAGCGACAACAGCCATACCGAAAAGTCGATGTCGACGGTCCGCTGAATCACACGGGTCGAGACCGGGGAGCGCTGCAGAGCGGAGTCACCCACCAGGCGGCAGTCTGGCCTCCTATAGGAACTGCATAGTCATATTCTCCCAGTTGACCCGCACTTCGCCTAGCGTGTGGAGCTAAGCCATGCCTAGAATGACGTCAATATCGCCGAGACCGAAGGCGTAGAAGTCTGCGGTCTCCGGGCAGGACCCCACCGTCAGGGAGAGAGTGGTGCAGCACCCGTGGGTCGGCCGACGACGCCCATTGCCCTGACAGATCGTAAAGTCAGGGGAGGGAACCAAGGGAAGGTGCAACTGGTGCGGCAGCTGGGCTGAGAAGAAGTTGTGGCTCGCACCACTGTCCACCATGACCACAATGGAACGATCACGCAACGTGCCTGCCAACTTCATGGTCTGCCGGCCGGAAATACTGCCCACCAAGAAACAAGGTAGCTCTAAGCGGTGACAAGTAGGCGAGGTTGTGTCCACCGCACCATCACCCTCGGATAGCTCTAGGGCCTCGAAGTCCGCCAAGGTGACCTCTGGGTCGAAGTCGCCGATGATGGTGTGGAACTCCTTGATGGAGCACACATGCGTAGGAGAGTAGGCTGATGACACCCAAAACATAGGCCCTTGCTGCGACATTCATTGTAGGTACTGTTTGGGATGCGTTGGGGAACCACCGGTCGGCTGGGTCGGTCTCCCCCAGGGGCGGCCACTGCGGGGTTGTCAATGGAGAGGGCCGCCAGGGTGGCCGAGGCTGGTGGTGACTGGCTGCAGGCGTAGGCGCCTTGAGGCGAGGTCGGCCTCCACCACACACCATGTCAAGGGCGTCCGAGACTGTGCGGCGATGTTGCGTGCGAAGCTGGGAGCGGATATGGAGCAGGAGCACCTGCATGAAGAAGCCCAAGTAATGGTCTGGTGGCAAGCCGGGAACATGTGTGACCGAGACGACAAACTCGTCAATGTAGTCGTCCAAGCCGGCTGTCTGGCGGACGCCGTATAGCCGCTCGATAGCGGAAGATTCACAGTAGCGGATGTCGTATCGCCGAATCATCTCCTGTTTGAGCTCGGAGCAGAAGAGGCTTGGGTTGGATTGACGAAGCCACCGAGCCTAGTGGAGGGCCGAGCCGTTCAGGCCAACCACAGCCGTAGACACCTTGTCATGCTTCGAGGTGTAATTGAGGTCAAATTATGCCCCACCTTGGCGATCCACCCCATCAGGTCTACACCGAAAAACGAAGGAATATCGAGGGAGAGAACGAGCCGGCCCTGAATGGCCGGAGGTGGTTGTCCGAAGGAAACGGCCGGCGGCCCAGCGTCGAGGAGAGAGCCACTATTCATAGGCGAGTCGGTGTCGGACGTGGTGGGCACGGTGGCGGCGTATGCCTGGAGGGAATCAATCTTGGAGTGGAGAGCGAGGAGAGTGGCATGCATGGAGGCGACGAGTTGCTCTTGAACCTCAACACGACGGGTAAGAGCTTCAACGACGGTATTTAGAGTGGAGTCGACGAAGGAGCGAGTGGTGGGAGCCATCGGCTGGAGACGTTGGCCGGAGGTCGAAGGAGGTGGATCTTGTGCGGAAGGGGGAAACAGAAGGTTCTGCGACCGATGGAATGAGCGGAAAGACCGACCAACATCGGAACAACATTGCCTTTGGCGGATCGGCGCGGAATAGGTCGATCGAGAGCGGAAGATCCGGCCGCACAGGCCAATCAAAGGCGCAGAAGGATCGGCTGAACTATGCAGAACCGCGGATCGGGATCGTAAGCAGCACGACAACAGGCGGGTCGGGCGAACTGTGCTGAACCGCAGATCGGAATCGAAAGAACGAGCCGATCGATCACGGAAACTGGCGGGGAGTTGACGCCAAGGGAAAACCGGACGGGCGGAAACGACGCCGAATCGATCGTGGAAACTCAGATGCGGACAATCATGAGCACTAGCGGCGAGTTTGTGGGCGGTGAGGCAAGTCGGATCAAATTGATACAAAGTCGAGAGGAATCCGGCGAGAGGAGGGCCGGTTTGGATGAGGGAGAAGGAGATTAGGGTTGAGAGGTGAAATCGTAAGAAGCAGCCCTAATTTGCATTCATCCAAGCATAATCCAAAAAGAAGTACAACTCCACCCCTTATAGGCACATAGTGTGAAATAATAAGAAATAACAACATAAAGGGAAATAAATAAATGCGTGCGATCAATTAAGAAATAACAGAATAAGAAATAAATAAATACATCTTCGGTCTCTCCTCCCGCGGACGGAGCCGTCGTCGTCTTCCTCCGCGTGTAGACCCGTCACGGTGTCCCGTCATCGTGCAGGTCCGTAACACAATTACTTGTATGAGGCGTGGAGCAAAATTTGAGTGGCGGTCTGTTTGAGATGAAGTGGCGAAGATGGCTGTTGGTCGCAAAAACATTGTGAATTTGATGTGCGTGCATGCAACATGAATGGTGTTTTGAACAGAGGGATTGAATATGTGCATTACAATGCAGGTTGCAATTTCCACTGATGGCATGGGATGCAATGCATAACTATCTGCATGATTTGGGATCATGATGGAGCATTGTTCGACTGATTTTGCTTAGTAGGCTGAACCAGAGGATGAATAATACTTGGCTAAAATTCAGAGCTAAATTTAGCTTATGATACCAAATGATGTTGAGCTAGAACAGCAGAAAAAAAGTGGAGAAATTTAGTCAGACAGAAACCAAGGGAGAAAAAGAGGAGATAAAAGAGAGACGATAGAATGGAAGTAAGATTTATTTAAATTCATCATTGAATAATCTATTATTTTATTACAAGCCATATATTCCTTATTTGTATAGAAAAGATACCATTAAAGTATGTTTCTATCAGGTCGATAAAATTTAGAGTACTAATTATACAAAAAGATACTTATTTAAATAAATATAATTATTATACAAATGAATAACTTCATATTTGAATTAAAATACATTTGAAATATCCTAGTTAAATTAAAGCATGAGGAATGAATCTTCTTGTGCATTACATCCATTCTCTTCAGTATCCTTACTACTAGTTCATTAATGATTTCAAGAGTTTTTTTAAGCCCGTTTGATCCAAAATCGAATGCATCAAAATTTTATCTACTGATGATTCAAATTGTAGGGGAGGGTAATTATAACTTTGAAGCACAAAGACATTACAACGGGTCTGGGAATTGATGTGTCCATGATGATTGCTAAATGTAAATTTCGACTTATTAAACATGACGAATGCTTCCGTTTTTTGAATGCTCGATGAATCATTAAATTATTAGCAAATTGATTTAATTGGTTCACCATTAATTTTCATGTCGTATTATTAAACAGCTCTAACTAGGAATGTGTATCCTTTTTGTTAGAGAAATAGGATATATTGTAAAGGCCCATTATTTTGGCCCATTTTATTCTCTCTTGATTTAGTCCCACATCTCTTGTATAGGACTCTTCTCATCTCTCCTCTCCTATATATATGTTCTCATACTTGTTTTTTATATATGAAAAAGGGTTCATAAGGCTTATGCCCATTTCTCTACATGGTATCAGAGCACACGGTTCGTCACCTCCGGTTTCCCATTTTCTAACCGCCCAGCCCGCCCGGTTTCCCTTGTCTCCTGCGGCCTGGCATCCTATCCGCTCCGGTCTCCTGTCCGCCCCTGGCTCTGCGGTTTGCCACTCTGCATCCGCTTCTCCTCTCCCTCTCCGTGGATCCACCCCCCCTTCTGGCTTCTTATAGCCACCCTCTCTCTGCTTAGTGGGGCCCACGTCTCTTCTATCCGTGGCGGCCTCTTCTTCTGACCGCCTCCTCTCTTCTGTCTCGCGGCCTTTGCCTCTCCGTCCGCTGCGGCTTCGCCGTCTCCCCTTTGCTTACTGCGATCTCCGTCAACCCGCTGCGGGCTGCTCTCTGACCGCTGCTGGCTTCACCTAGACCGGGGCGGTCTCTCTTTGTTTCTGCCCTTTGGTCGCGAACTGACTACTCGCTGGTGTCCGGCTTGACCGTGCGGCCTGCTTCCTATCCGCATTCTGGTCGTGGTCGTCCTCAGTCCTTCTCGCAGGCGGTCTTGCTCTCTTCTTGTAGCGGCCTCCTGCCCCTCTCCTCTTTCTCTCGTCGGATCCACCTTCCCTCTCTCTCGCGGCCTGCTCCGGCTTGCTGCGGCCTGGTCCAGCTCGCTGCGGTCCCTTCTCTTTCCGCTTGAGTCTCTCTACTCGCGGTCTCCTCTGGCTCTTCTACTTCCCGCCGCTGCGGCCTACACCAGTTCCTTGCGGCTTGGTTCTTACTCAAGCCTCGGCTTCTACCTGGTTCTTGTTGCGGCCTCTGCGGCCTGCCGGCCTTGTTGCGGCCTTGTTGCGGCCTGACGGCCTTGTTGCGGCTTGCCGGCCTTGTTGCGGCCTCTCCGGTCTGGTCTGTGGCGACCCTCTCGGGATGTGTGCCTCTTCTGCCCTGCTCACCCCGCCACTGTGCTCTGTGGTGTCTCTCTCTGATATTGGCAGTTCCTGTCTTGTCCACAGTTCCTCCTGGATTTTGGACTCTGGTGCGACGCACCACATTACCCCATTACAGCCTCCACACTACTTGGCCTCAGTGCATCCTAAGTTCATCACTGTTGCCAATGGGGCTACCACGCCCGTTTCTGGCTCAGCTGACATCTCTCTTACTCCCTCTATTACCCTACGCTCTGTTCTTCATGTTCCTGGCTCTTCTTTTAATCTTCTCTCTATTAGTCGTCTTATTCACGACCTTAATTGCGACCTAATCTTCTCTTCCACCTCTTGTATTGTGCAGGATCGCAAGACGCGGAACATCCTCGGTACGGGGCGGCTGTCCAATGGGCTCTACATTTTTGATTCCTCTTCCCACACCGCTCTCTCCACCATCTCTTCTGCCGACTGGCATCGTCGTCTTGGGCATGCTCCCATTCCAATTCTCCAGAAAGCTCTTCCTGACATTTCCCTTTCTGAGTTTCGGTGTGAGGCTTGCGTTTATGGCAAACACCATCGTGTCTCTTTTACCTCTCCTAGTACTCGTTCCGACGCCCCCTTCTCCTTAGTCCATTCTGATATTTGGGGGCCATATAAGCTCCCGAGTGTTTTCGGCTATCGCTATTTCGTCACATTTATCGATGACTACTCCCGCGTTACCTGGTTATACTTACTTCGAGATCGTACTGAACTTCCCTCCACTTTTCGTGCCTTTCTGGTCGAGATCCGTACTCAGTTTTCTACCTGCATCAAACTCCTTCGTACCGATAATGCGCGCGAGTATACAGGCCGCACCTTCTCTCATATCTGCACCGAGTTTGGTATTGTTCACCAGACCTCGTGTGCCTATACTCTTCAACAGAACGGCGTTGCCGAGCGGAAGAATCGGCACCTTCTCGAGGTCGCCCGCTCTCTCATGTTTCAGATGCACGTTCCACCTCTCTATTGGAACTTCGCCGTCTCTACTGCCTGTCATCTCATCAACCGCATGCCCTCCTCTACCTTAAACTTCGTGGCTCCTGTCACTCTTCTCTTTCCTTCCAAGACTCTGTTCTCTATCACGCCCCGTGTCTTTGGATGCTCCTGCTATGTTCATAACTTGGCTCCGCCCACTGACAAGTTCGCTCCTCGAGCTACCAAAGTGATGTTTGTTGGCTACTCCCGCACCCAAAAAGGATATGTTTGCTATTCTCCTGCCACGGGTAAACTAATCATCTCTGCTGATGTCACCTTTTGGGAAGATCAACCCTTTCATCCCCTCTCTCCAGATCCGTGTCTTCCTCCTCCTCTCCCTCGGCCCGTCATACCCGTTACGTCTCCTTCCCCTCCTCTACTTCCCACGCCTCCACCCCCGCCACTCCGTCCTACGCCTCCTATCATCCAGGTGTACTCTCGTCGCCCTCCGAGCTCGCATGCCCTGCCACGGCCTCCCTCTACCGAAGGGCTTTCGCGGCTTGCTGATCCCGTGCCCGTCTCCACCGCTCATCCCATGGCGAATTATGTCTCGTTACACCGCCTCTCCCCGACCCTTCACACGTTTGCTACTTCATTATCTTCTATTTCTGTTCCTACTTCTGTGCAGGAGGCTTTGCAACATCCCGGTTGGCGGGCTGCCATGGATGACGAAATGCGCGCCCTTTGGGCGAATCAGACATGGGATCTGGTCCCTCTCCCGCCTGGGCAGACTACTGTTAGCTGCAAATGGGTCTTTGTCATCAAGCATGCTTCCGATGGGACGGTTGACCGTCTTAAGGCCAGACTGGTGGCTCGTGGTTTTACTCAACAACATGGTCTCGACTATGAGGAGACCTTCTCTCCGGTCGCCAAGCTTAACACAGTTCGTGTCCTTCTCTCTGTCGCTGTGCATCGTCAGTGGCCCTTGCACCAACTTGATATTAAGAATGCTTTCCTCAATGACGACCTCCACGAGACTGTCTATATGCAACAACCTCCCGGGTTTGAGACCACGGGGGAGTCCCGAGTTTGTCATCTTAAAAAGTCTATCTATGGTCTCAAACAATCCCCACGGGCATGGTTCGATAAGTTCAGTAAAGCAGTTCAGGCAGTTGGTTTTACTCGGAGTTCGGCAGACTTCTCTCTGTTCACTCGACATAGAACAACCGGCACGGTTCTTCTTTTGGTTTATGTTGATGACATTCTAATCACAGGCGATGACTTACCCGCCATACTAGAGGTCAAACAACATCTGAGCTCTGTTTTCCAAACAAAAGATCTGGGAAACCTTCGATACTTCCTTGGCCTTGAAATCGCAAGACGTCCTGATGGACTGGTCCTATCCCAACGGAAGTACTGCCTTGACCTTCTCCGTGATGCTGGCTACTCCGGGTGCAAACCTGTGGATACACCGATGGATGCAAATCACAAGCTATGTGCCCATGGGTCTGACTCTGATGATCTGCTTTCAAACCCTGAGTATTATCGACGGCTTGTAGGAAAACTAATATATCTGACAGTTACAAGACCTGACATCTCATTCGCTGTCGGCGTTGTCAGTCGGTATATGCATGCTCCTCGAGGCTCTCATTTACAAGCCGTGGAACGGATCCTCAGATACCTGAAGAATGCACCAGGACAAGGGTTGGTATATAAACCATCCCCTTCTCTATCTCTTGTCGCATATTCTGATGCGGACTATGCGGGCTCCCTAGATGATCGACACTCTACTACGGGTTTTTGTACCTACTTTGGAGGGAATCTCATTACTTGGCGCAGCAAGAAGCAATCTGTTGTTGCCCGATCTTCTGCTGAAGCTGAGTATCGTGCAATGGCCGCCGTTGTTTCTGAACTCACCTGGCTGGAGGCTCTTCTTGGTGATCTAGGAGTCGCCTTATCCTCGCCAACTGTTCTATTCTGCGATAGTCAGGCCGCAATCCATATTGCAAAGAACCCAGTTTTTCATGAAAGGACCAAACACATTGAAGTTGATTGTCACTTCATTCGTGAAAAGGTTCAGTTAAAGAAGATAGAGCTAGAGCATGTTCCCGCTTCCAAGCAAGTTGCTGACATCCTCACCAAGGCATTGCCCCGGCATTTGTACCATCAGTTCTTATCCAAGCTTGGTGCCTACGACTTGTATGCTCCAGCTTGCGGGGGAGTGTTAGAGAAATAGGATATATTGTAAAGGCCCATTATTTTGGCCCATTTTATTCTCTCTTGATTTAGTCCAACATCTCTTGTATAGGACTCTTCTCATCTCTCCTCTCCTATATATATGTTCTCATACTTGTTTTTTATATATGAAAAAGGGTTCATAAGGCTTATGCCCATTTCTCTACACTTTTCATAAGCTAATCCTTAATTACTGTGGTAAATCTACCAATGGCTTGCAGATAAATAGAAGGACAATAACGTCCTTTACTATAATTTTCTGATTAGGACAGTTTCTTTGGTTGCCAGTGACAATTCTATTGTGCTAAAGTAAAATACATAAGTTGCAGCACATTTAATCTGTAAGATGCAATGTTTAGCATTCCTTTTTTTAGGTATTGTGACTCCTATTTTCTAGTTTGACTGAGTACCCTGGTTTTTGTCGGTTTAATATATTCGTGCTCTTTCTATATATCTGACATTAAGCAGGAAGGCAAAGAACATGCTCTTTATTTTGATGCACATGTCCTGGATGCACAAAGAAGAAGACATGATGTTCGGGGCTGTAGATGTAGATTCCTTGTCCGCTATGATCATGATCATTCTGAGGTACATGCTCTTTACTTTTTATTCGTAGATTACTTGTTTTTAAGGAGAGATTCTTTTATGCAGCCTAAAATCACCACTGCAAAGCTGTTTGAAGCTACCTATCCTATTATTTGGAATAAATCTAACAAAGTAGGAATGAATTTGGAGTAATTGTTAAATGGTCTCACGTTGAGGTAATGGATCGAAGCTGACAATAAGCTCTACTCATTGTGTGGGTAAGGTCACATGCATCAACCTCTACCTATGAATCATGTGCAAATACACGGACACGGCACAACATAAACACTGGGACACAAATATAGTTGTAAAATGTTGGTGATGACACGTGCTGGATAATTTATAAAAATTAAATTTAGTGTAAAATATTTAATGAAAACATTAATGTCGATATTGTCTATCAAAATACACAATTGAGATTAATATCATATATGTAGAAAAAAACACCAGAGTAATTGGAAATGACTTGGAGAAATTTTATTAATCCTTTTCACCCCCCAAAATACAAGGCTTTGCACACTTAAATAGGAGATAAAAGGGAATGGGAAATTCTATTTTACAATGTGGGACTAAAGAGATGAGATGAGCCTAAACATGGGCCTTTATCAATGGGCTCTTTTACACATTTCTTCAACACTCTCCCGCAAGCTGGAACATACAAATTATAGACACCAAGCTTGGACATAAACTGATAGTATAATGATCTTGATAAAGCTTTTGTGAGAATATCAGCAACTTACCCGGTAGCAGGAACATGTTGTAACTCCAATTTCTTCGATTGAACCTTCTCCCGAATAAAGTGACAGTCAACATCGATATGTTTGGTTCGCTCATGGAACACATGATTCTTTGCAATATGTATCGCTGTTTGACTATCACATAATAGAGTTGCAGATGAGGGAAGTTTGAACCTTAAATCACAAAGGAGACTCTCAAGCCAGGCGAGTTATGATACAACAGTGGCCATTGCCCGATATTTTGCCTCAGCAGACGAACGCACAACAACAAATTGCTTCTTGCTACGCCACACAATCAGATGTCCTCCAAAGTAGGTACTGAAACCGGTTGTGGGGCGTCGATCATCCTGCGAACCAACATAATGAACATCAGAGTAAGCAATTAGAGATAGTGAGGAAGAGAAAGCTGGTTTGTATATGAGCCGTTGTCTCGGTGTCGTCTTCAAGTATCTGAGGATGCGCTCAACGACCTGAAGATGAGAAGTCCGTAGAGCATGCATAAAACGACTGACAACTCCAACAACAAAGGAGATATCAGGCTGTGTCACAGTAAGATAAATCAATTTCCCAACAAGTCGACAATAATAGTCAGGATTTGGAAGTGACAGATCTGAATCAGAGCCTTGAGTACAGAGTTTGTGGTTGACGTCCATTGGAGTGTCAGCTGGCTTGCATCCAGAGTAGCCAGCATCCTGAAGAAAATCAAGGCAATATTTCTGTTGAGAGAGGACAAGACCATCAAAACGACGCGCTACCTCGAGACCCTGGAAATACCGAAGATTTTCCAGATCTTTATTTTGAAAGGCAAAGTTTAAGTGCCGCTTAATCATTTGTATTCCCGTGGAGTCATTTCCTGTGATTAGGATATCGTCAACGTAAACCAAAAGAATAACAGTGCCCGTTGGTCGATAACGGGTGAAGAGAGAAAAGTCAGCTGTGCTTCGAGTGAATCCAACATCCTGAACAACTTTGTTGAATTGTAAAACCATGCACGAGTAGATTGTTTGAAACCATAGATAGATTTCTTAAGGTGACAAACACGTGACTCCTCCGTGGTCTCAAACCCGGGAGGCTGATGCATGCAGACAATTTTTTGAAGATCGTCATTGAGAAACACATTCTTGACATCCAACTGATAGATGGGTCATTGACGATGAACAACCAAAGAGATCACGACCCGAACATTATTCATCTTGGCAATAAAGGATAATGTTTTATCATAGTCAAGTCCTTGTTGCTGAGTGAAGTCTCGAGCAACGAGTCGAGCTTTGAAGCGGTCGACAGTACCATCCAGAGCATATTTGATGGTATAAACCCACATACAACTGACACAGGTCTGGCCGGGAGGAAGAGAGACAAGATCCCAAGTGTGGTTAGCCCAAAGAGCGGTCATTTTCTTATCCATAACAGCACGTCAATCAGGATGTTGAAGAGCCTCCTGCAAAGAGTTATGTATCAAAATAGAAGAAAAGGACAAGGCTAATTGGAGAAGAGGCGGAGAGAGGCGATGCAAGGAGAAATAGTTCGCCAAATGATGAGCCGTGAAGGAGGAGGCCGGATTAGCTGGCGGTACGAGAACATCGGTAGTGGGCACCAGCTGATGGGCGTCAGCTTTGGGAGGACGACGGGTGTATACACGAAGAGGTGGTTGAGGTGGCGGTGGTGGTAGCAGTGATGGTGGTGGAAGAAGCGGCGGGAGAGGAAAAGAAGTAGGGACGGAGGGACAAGATAAGGAGGGGGGTAGGGAAGGAGCTGGAGGGTAAGAGTGAAAGGGCTGGTCCTCAGGAAAGGTGACATCTGCTGAAACCACCAGTTTGCTGGTGTCGGGAGAGCAGCGCACATAGCTTTTCTGAGTGCGTGAATATCCAACAAACATATATTTGGTAGCCTGATGAGCAAACTTGTCGACGGAGAGTCCCATGTTATGGACAATGCAGGTACAACCAAAGATACGAGGCACGAGAGAAAATAATTGTTTGGAAGGCAAAAAGACTAAAGTGTGTTGCAAAGTTAAGGAGGATGGAGGGCATCTGATTGATAAGATGACAAGCAGTAGAGACCGCGAAGTTCCAGTAGAGAGAAGGAACCTGCATTTGAAACACAAGAGATCGAGCGACGTCAAGAAGATGACGATTTTTTCGCTCAGCCATACCGTTTTGTTGAGTAGTCTGCAAGCACGAAGTTTGATGAATGATTCCAAACTCAGCACACAAAGCAGAGAAGGTACAACTACTGTATTCACGCACATTGTCTGTATGAATGACTTTAATATTCGCGTAAAACTGAGTACGAGTCTCTGTAATGAAAGCACGAAAAGTAGAAATAATTTCAGCACGATCACGAAGTAGATATAACCAGATCATGCGCGAGTAGTCATCAATAAATGTAACAAAATAACGATAGTCATAAAAACTCGAGACTTTTTATGGTCCCCAAATATCTGAATGGATTAAAGCAAAAGAACCGAGTACAATGAGGTAAAAAAGATATACAGTGTTGTTTGCCAAATATACATGATTCACAAGTGAAATCTTGAAGAGAGACATCAAGAAGAGCCTTTTTGAGAATCAGAAGGGGGGCATGCCCAAGACGACAATGCCAATCAACAGTCATAACGGAGGAGAGAGCATGAGGAACATCCAAAAGATATAATCCATTAAATAGCCGCCCTTTACCAATGATACTCTGCGTCCGCCGATCCTGCATAACAAAGGCTGTGGGTGAGAAAGTGATGTTGCAATCCAGATTACGAGTAAGACAACTAACAAAAAGCAAGTTAAAAGGCGAGTCATGAACATGCAGAACTGAAGAGAGAGTAAGAGTCGAAGTGAGGGGAAAATCAACAGCACCAGAGATCGGGGTGGTGTCACCATTGGCCACGGTGATGAACTTAAGATGAGCAAAGGTCAAGTAGTGAGGTGGATGCTGTGAAGTAATGTTGTGGGTAGCACCGGAGTCCACAATTTAGTGGGAACCGTTGAGAAACAGTAGATACCTTCATTGGAGATTGACGCAACAGAACCAGAAGAGCGAGCGACTACGCCTTGGAGGTGCTGGAGATGGTTGCGTAGAGCAGTGATGTCATCACGGGTTGAGGAGGTAGACTCGACAACAGTGGAGATATGTAGATGAGGAGGCAGATCGTACTTGCTATAGCAAGTAGCCTCAAGATGACCATCTCAACCACAATAAGAGCATTTAAGGCGAGGTCGCCCAGTACTTCCCTGTCCCCGGGTGTTGGTGTGACCCCCACGAGCTGGAGAAGGGGCGGTGAAGGGCTGCTGAAGAAGAGTCGGAGCAGGAGGTCCAGGGACTTCAGGTGGCGGAGTGACCTTCAAGATCATCGTGCAAACATCTGAGAGAGGAGTAATATATGATGAAAGAACATGAGCCCGGATGTTGTGGAGATGAGGTGGAACTCAAGCCATCGTCATGGAGATCCCGACAACCTCTTTTTGGGCTCGTTACACAGCTAAATCCGGCGTAGGGGGCTGATGTTGTATCCAGACCTCAACAAGCGTCGTGGAGCAGACAACAAAAGAAGTTAAGTCACCTGTGACATCGGGGTCAAGGGTCTGAAGGTTGGTAATAATGTCAAACAGATGCTGGAGCCTGTTCTAGCAAGAATAAAGGGAGTGCAGTTCCGTCCACATAGCCTTGATCGTCGCATGATACATGATCATGCGATAGGGCTCAGTGTCCATAGAATTGAGGAGCCATGATTGGACACAACTATCATCACGAAGCCACTCGTCCGTTGGAGCAGCAAGAATGGTCGCCGTCAGATGGTGGAGAAGCCCTTTGGTCAGCAGGATGCGATGCACAAAGTGCACCACTCAACAAAGTTCTGATTGCCGCAAAGAGAGATGATAATGATCTGAAGCTCATCACAGACATCCGGGAGAGAAACAACAACCCGTGCAGGAAGCGATGGAGCAGTGGTAGAATCCATGATCAAGGACAAGGTAAGAGCGGTTTGGCGACAAGTCCGGACGGTAAGACGGAGGTAACAACGGGCACGCGGGCAGGTGGTCAAGACTCTTGCGACAAAGACACAACGGGAAAGAGAAGCAGACCGCAAGGACCCTGCAAACACGCAAGAAGAACCCGACGGACAGCAAGAAAAGCCCACGAGGGCCCTGCGAATAGCAAGAAGAGAAGAAACAAGTCCTTGCGGATTGGTGGCAAGAATGATGTAGCAACTGCGGGTAGAGAAGAACCAAATAAGTCCGCAAGAAGGAGTAGACCGTGCAAGCACAACACAGCCGATGTGGAGCCTTACCATGGTAACAACTGCCGATGGGGAGGCGAACCGCGCAGATTCCATCTAGCCTAGGACCACAACAACCTCGACGCAACCGTTCCATTTTGACCATGGCCAAACGGATGAGCTCGGGCCTCTGGTGCAGGGGACACTAATGGGGAGCCTTACCCGTTCTGTTGCAAACCAATTTTCTTGCCTGGTTTTTCTGGTCCGGAAGAAAGGCGGTAGTTGGCGTCGTACTACCCAGCCGAGCTACTTGATCATCGCTACCACCTTCTGGGGGACTCTAGCTCGCAGGAGGTTCTTGTTGCTGGGTTTTACCGTCTGGAGTCCGAAGCTACGTAGCTGCCCCAGGATCACTTCTGTCGTCATTCCTCCAACTACTGCCTTGGGGGCAAGACATATTTTCCAGATGACGACATTGTTACGGTTGCGCATGCCGACGAGGCACACACACTACGACGAGACGTCGTGGCGAATCCACACGCAGAGGAAGATGATGACGGGCCCGCCTGGAGGAGAGACCAAAGACGTGCTGCCGACATGATTATCTTAATTGCATTAACTTTTCTTCTGGATCCCTCCTCCCTTTCCCTCACTGGCGCCAGTCCCCCCCCCCCCCCCCCCATTGTCGTATTCCTCTCCGGAATTGCCTCATTTTGCAATGTGTGAGCGAAGGAAGAGTGAAATATGTAGGGCAGAATTTTGGACTATAGCCTGTCGTGGGATCAAACGCTGTTGCGGCTGCACATGGCTCGAGGAACCGGAAAAAAAAGTGAAAATGGGGAGACTGGGAGGGAACAACGAATAGCACCAGACGGAAAGCCGGCTGAGAAACGGGAGCAACAAGCTCGAGCTCGATGGGGAAGGGCGAAGCACGTGAGCTTAGTTTACAATGACCGACAACAATGGAGAAGGTTGTCAAGGATGACACCGACGACGTGGGTGGCGATATTTGACGTGGGTGGGGATGCTGAAGCGTTTGGATCGATGGACGCCTGCGGTGAGCTAAAGCTGGACGGTGGCGGGAGAGAGCGTCAATCGATTTATGGGACTATTCTTGATAGTCATTTTCGTGGTGGGCAGCGACCAAAAGGTCGAATGACATGGTGTGGGCGGAGACCAAAGAACGCAAAGGGGGCTGGGTTTGAACTCCAGTTGACAATGCGTAGTGGTGGGGGGGGGGGGAGCTAGTTGGGGCTAGAGAACAGTGGTCGGAAGGGCGCTTGAGGAAGGAGTCGACAACGAAGCTCGTGCGTCAGAGCGAGCAACTTATCTATGTTCGCATCTCCGATTGCACATCGCAACTTGCATGCAACGAGTCCACATGCCTGATCGGGGAAAGGAAGAAACTAGTTCTTGACGACCGAAAGCAAGACAACGGAGAGTGGCAGGTTGGACTAATTGATACGAGCAAGCTGCTCCGTATCAAGAGCTACGATCACAAACGAAGAAATTACATTGCATGAAAATAGTGGATACAAACTCGGGAGACAGCCCCCACTAGTACTCAAAGTTTGTGTCCTGCAAAGCGCCCTTCTCTCCAAGAGAGCCAAAACCTAAATGTTCCAAAGATAAGAAGACTACTCACACTTAGGGCTCCTTATATAGGTGGAGACCCCGCTACAAGACAAACACAATTAGAACAAAGAAACACATAACAAATACAATATTAATATCAAGGTAAATACGGCATTGAGAGACTCTCGCAAGTTGAGGCCGATCGTCCGAGCGCATGTGTGTGACAAGTTCGCAATGTGTATACATATCGGTACCATTGCGTACCTCATCAGTAATATCTCTTGTTTTGCCTAGAACAATCTTTCTCCTATTTATTCCAGCTTTTCCTTATACCTGTTTGCATGAACTTTGCCACCACCTAAGGTGAAATTCTTTTGCCATTTGAAGTATGCCCGTGCTTTCACTATAATGCAGGAAATAGTTTCTTTGAGAAAGATTTGCAGACGTCCAGAGACGGATTACCGGCTTGAGTCGCTGCAAAATACAATGCCATTAGGGTCTGCTGATGCACGATTGTCAATGAAAGTTTCTTCTCAGATTGGCTTATCAAAGGATCAAAATATTATATCCGAGAGATCCAGGAAACAACGTAAGTTTATGGATGTGAGCAAGGACGAAGTGATGACAATCGCTCTGCCTGCTCTCTCCCAGTTGAATATTTCTGCTGCCGTACAAGCAGGAAATGTGACAGTAACAAATGAAGATAACAGCAAGACATCCCAGGAAGCTCCTATGACTGAGCCTGTTGTGGTGACCAGTACTGCTGCCAAGCCCCAGTAGTTGCTGAAAGTAAAAAAAAACATTCTGCCATACCCATGCTTATTACATCTTTGTTATGTGGTTGAAATATCTTCATTCATGCAGTGATATAGGGCAGTGGACGGATCAAAGATGTGATGACTATGTTTTCCAAGTTTCAGATCTATGTAAAAGTTGTTCGGAGCTTGAAGCTGATGGAAGAGGCGAAGAGGTGCACATAATATTAGTATTTGATTCATTTTTTATTACATTATGCACTAGGCTGTGAAAGATTTATGCTTCCACGAAGTTCATTTTCTAATTTGGTTTATTTGATTTCTTCCAACTTCTTTGTATGTCAAGCTAAATAATCATGCTAATATAACCTCCTTAGCTGATTGTCTGATAAGCAGAACATAAA
The DNA here is from genome assembly GCA_039583875.1 of Platanthera guangdongensis. Taxonomy (NCBI): domain Eukaryota; kingdom Viridiplantae; phylum Streptophyta; class Magnoliopsida; order Asparagales; family Orchidaceae; genus Platanthera; species Platanthera guangdongensis. The sequence continues at coordinate 186,785,559 of CM077159.1, forward strand.
TCAACATATCTGATTGTCATTATCCATTTTTTAGCATCAGTTAGATTAAATTAGAGCTTAGAGGGGTCCTTCATCAAAACAAGTTCTCTGTAAATACAGGGGTAAGTGTGTGCATATACCCCTCCCAGTCTCTACAATACAGAGATTTCCGTGCACGGGGGGTTGTACTTTCTTTAGAGGGACCTTTGTATGAAGGACAACTTCAGATGACTATATATATATATATATATATATATATATATATATATATATATATATATATATATATATCTTTATCATTTAAAACAATATGTATATTTGGAATCACACCATGGATCTCATCTCGACCGTCCGATCTCCAAAGAATTGCTTCTGGCCGTTGGATTCATAGACATTGACATGCAAATAACAAACCCCCCCCCCAAAAGCTACTGTTCATTTCCGGAAAACCCCCGATACGCCCCTTCCTCCCGCACCTCCTCTGTCGCCGGCGGCGAAGCCGCCGGCGACAGAGGAGGCGGAGGCTGCCCGCGCGGTTTTTGTTTTTTTTTTTTTTAATTTCTTATTTTTTTATATTTAAATAATTTATATTATTAATAAATAATTAAAAAAATATTTAAAAAATTAGAAAATTAAAATTTATTTTTTTAATATTTAAAAAATTTATATTATTAATAAATAATTACATAATTATTGAAAAAATCAGAAAATAAAAATTTTTAACTTTAAATTTTTAAAATTTTATGCCGGGCTAGTGGGCGAAGCCCGTCGGGGGGGCGGGCGAAGCCCGCCGGAATGCCAAGCGGGCGAAGCCCGCTTGGTTGCGAAGCCCGCCGGAATGCCAAGCGGGCGAAGCCCGCCGGAATGCCAAGCGGGCGAAGCCCGCCGGAATGCCAAGCGGGCGAAGCCCGCTTGGTTGTGGGCGAAGCCCGCACCGACGCATCGAAAACGGGCGGAGCTCGTTCGAAGATGCTAGTATATATATATAAGTGGATCAAGAATGACTTATAAAAATTTATTCATAAAATGAAGGAACTCATGAAGTGTTTATATAAAGATTATTGAGCATTGTAATAGTTGGAAGAGAGTAGTCATAGTATTGAGGATTGAACTCTGCGTAAGTTAGAATATTTCCATAACCAAATATAATATTTGTACATTGTTTGATGACCATTTTCAATTAGTTATGCTCATCTATAAAGAATCCTTATAGTATATGGACCAAGTGGGAGAATACTAGAAATTAGATTAATTAGCATTATTAATGTTTAATTAACATAATATTGTCTAAATTTAACTATTATAATTAATTTAATATATAGTTTCAGTTCAAGCAGGAGTGACACCACAAGCAGGAGTGACACCAATTTCTTCTAAGATGCGAGAAGCACAACTAAGAAGGTTTGGACACGTACAAAGGAGATCATTAGAGGCATGTGTTAGACGTTATGAGAGTTTACTCACTAGGCATGTTAAACAGGGAGGGGGTAGACCAATAAAGATTTGGAATGAAACTATAAGGAAAGAAATGATGTACTTAGGAATTAGTGAGATTATGACTAAAGAAGTAAACATAAGGCACAATGGCGACAAAGGATACATATAGCCGACCCCACTATAGTGGGATAAAGGCTTGAGTGTTATTGTTGTTGTTTAGTTTTAGTTCAAGCCGATGGTTAAAGGAGTTATGGAAATAATCACCACAGTTAGTGGATGGTGGCTATTAAATAGTTGTAGAAATAACCACCATATGTAGTGGTGATGGCTATGAAGTAGTAATTGTTGAAGAAAGTATAATGAAAGCCCATCTTGTAGGTCCAATGTGAAGGCCCAAATATAAGCCCATGTGTAATCTTGTTTAGTCCCACATCTTAGGATTGGGAATCCTCTCCTCTCACTTCCTAATTCCTATATGTGTATTTGTATGTGATATTTTTTTGAGAATTAAATAGAATACCTTTTATTCTCTGTCACTTTTGAGATTTTCTACATGGTATCAGAGGTCTCGATCTGAAAACCTGTCCTTTTTTTTCTTGTGGGATTATTTTGGCCGCTATTTGGGATGTTAATGTTTCTAACCGCAGCTTCTCAAGTCTGCTGCTTGCTTTCTTCCCGTGGGTTCTTTTTTGCGGCTTCCTCCTCTTTTGCCGCAGGTCCCCCGTTTTTATAGCTTCTCCTTTGTCAATCTCTCTGCCCCACGATTTAGAATCTCTGCGGCCTTTCGTCTTTACTGCGGTGCCCCCGCGACCTGCTCCAGCTCCTGCTTGCGGCCTCTGATATTCATCTTCCTCTTTGCCGCTGTGATCTCGCGACTTGCTGCCCTTGCTTCTTGTGCTAACGGTGTTAGTCACCTGGCCGCTATTCTCCCCTGTCGCAGCTCATTTGGTTGTCTTACCGTTGCCCCCTTGCTTGCATACCGCAGTTCCCGGTGCTCATTCCCGTAGGGTCTTTTGCCTGCGCCCTGATATGCTGTTCCAAACCGCAGTTCTACACAAGGTTCTACCTGCAGCTCTCCCTCTAGTCGCAGATCTCAGCTGCCTACCCCCAGATCTCTTGTCGGCCGTGGACCTTCTTGACGTAGCTCTCCCCGCAGCTACCAGTGCTTCCCGCAGCCGTTGTTTGCTCCGCCCCTGCAGTTGCTGCAGGATCTTGTCGTCGTCGTTCTCCTTGCCGCCGCTACCTGTCTAGCTGCCAGAGCTTCTCCTTGCCGCATCCTCTCCTTGCCGCCAGATCTTCTTGCCGCTACCTGTCTAACCACCGCGACTTCTTGCCCCTCGTCTGCAGATTTTTCTCTTTTCGTTGTGCCTGCTCGGTGACTTTCCCACAGTCGTCGGATTTCATCAGGTCCGCAGGCGCCAGTTCTCCAAGCCGCCTACTTTGTCCGCTAGGCATTCCTCCCTGCAGTGGTCTGCCCGTACACCGTCTCTCTGCCGTTGCTTGCCTCGCCGCCTCTCCTCTTCCCAATTCTGCCAGCTTCTGCTGTATGTGGTTCTTTTCTCAAATGGCTACACATTCTACTCCACGCAGCATTCAAGCTGACATTGAGGTCTTGCGCACCAAACTTCTGCTCAAGGGTTGATTGACTATTTTCTTGGCTCTGTTGTGTCTATTTCTGATGGCGGTGTCTCCTGTCTTGCCCATATTTTCTCTTGGATTCTATATTGCGGGACCTCACATTGCATTACCCTATCGAAACATTTAAAATACTTGAACTTTGCACATCCTAAGTTCATTACTGTTGTCAATGGGGACACTACTCCGGTCGTTGGATCGGTTGGCGTCACTCTTACCTCCTCCCTCACTCTTCGCTCGATTCTTCATGTTCATGGCTCTCCTTTCAATCTCCTATCTATTGGTCGTCTCACACGCGATCTTGATTGTTATGTGACTTTCTCTTTCACCTCTTGTGTTGTGCAAGATCGACGGACGTAGACGGTCATTAGTACAGTAAAATTTGTTAATGAGCTTTATATCTTGGATCCCCACCCCACGATTCTCTCCACTATTAGTTCTGTCGAGTGGCATCCTTGTCTTGGACATGCCCCTCCGCGCATCCTCCAGAAAGCTCTTTCAGATTTTTCTCTCACTGGCTTTACCCGTGAGTCGTATATCTTCGGAAAACACCATCGTTCTACCTTTTCACCTCATTGTATTTGGAACGATGCTCCCTTTGTTTAGTTCATTTAGATTTTTGGGGACCCTATAAAACCGCTAGTGTTTCTAGTTATTGTTACTTCGTTACCTTCATTGATGATTGCTCTCGTATGACATAGTTGTATTTTCTTCATGATCGATCTGTACTGCCTCGTGTTTTTCGTGTCTTTATACTTGAGACTCACAACTAATTTTTTACTACCATTAAAACACTCTGCACCGATAATGCTCGTGAATACACAAGTCATATATTTATAAACTTGTGTATTGAGTTTGACATCATCCATCATGCTCGTGTGTGTATACTGCTCAACAAATGGTATTGCCGAACTCAAGAATCGTCACCTTCTTGAGGTCTCCCGTACTCTTGTGTTTCAAATTAATGTTCTCAACCTATGTTGGAATTTTGCAGTTTTTACGGTCTGCCACCTCATTAACCTTCTTCCCTCCTTAATTCTGAATTTTGCAGCTCCCTTTAATCTTCTTTTTCCCTCCACACCCCCTTTGCAGTCACTGCTCGTGTTTTCGGCTGCGTTTGCTCTCTTCACAATCTTGACCCGTCTATTGAGAAGCTTGCCCCACATGCAATAAAATATATGTTCGTTGGGAACTCTTACACTCAGAAAGCTATGTCTGCTACTCTCCCACTGATCGGAAGATTGTTATATCAGCCGACGTCACCTTTATTGAAGACTAGCCATATCATTTTCAACCCCTTTACCCTCCACTCCCACTATCATTTCCTTCTCTACGGCCAGCTGTTCCTGTTACTTCACCACTTCCACCTCTCCTCCCCACGCCACTCCCAACCCAACCACCAAAACCTCCTCTGATTCGTGTACACTCGTCGTCCTTCTCATTCTAATGCCCCGAGCCCGTTACCTTCTACTAATGACACTATGCGCTCTGCTGACCCAAACACGCCTTCTACAGCTCACCCAATCAGTAATTTTGTTTCTTTGCATCGATTATCTCCACTTCTTCATACCTTTGCGACTTCATTATCGTCGGTCTCCCCCCCTAATTCTTTGCAGGAGGCTCTTCAGTATCTGGGGTGGTGGGCGGCTATGGAAGAAGAAATGGATTCTCTCTGGGCCAATCACACCTGGGATCTTGTCCCTCCCCCTCCTAGTCAGACGTGTGTCAGCTGCTAATGGGTCTTTACTATCAAACATACTCCAACTGGGACAGTTGAACAGCTCAAGACTCGCCTTGTCGCCCGTGATTTTACTCAACATGGTCTTGACTATGAAGAGACCTTCTCCCATGTTGCAAAGCTAAACACTGTCCGTGTCTTGATCTCTCTGGCTGTTCATCATCATTGGTCGCTTCATCAGGTGGATGTTAAAAATGTTTTTCTCAATGGTGATCTTGTTGAGACTATCTACATACACCAACCTCTCGGTTTTAAGACCACGGGGGAGTCTCTTGTATGACACATCAAGAAATCTCTTTATGATCTCAAATAGTCGCCTCAGACATGATTTGACAAGTTCAATCGAGTTGTTAGTGATGTTGGGTTTACTCGGAGCTTGACCGACTTTTTTCTCTTCACACGACATAGTCCATACATCATAATACTCCTAGTTTATGTTGATGATATCTTAATTACTGGAGATGATTTGAAAGACGTTCATATGATCAAGGAACACTTGACCTTCGTGTTCCAGACCAAAGATTTGGGAAATCTCTGACACTTTCTTGGCATCGAGGTAGCCTGTTGACCTGATGGTTTTGTCATATCTCAAAGAAAGTACTGCCCTGATCTTCTTTATGACGATGACTACTCTGTTTGCAAGCCAACTGACACACTCATATATGTCAACCACAAGTTCTGTGCATGCTCCTCTGACTTTGATACACTCGTACCAAATCAAGAATACTATCATCGTCTTGTGGGAAAGTTGATATATTTGATATTTACAAAACTTGATATATCGTTTGTTGTTGGTGTTGTTAGTTGGTTTATGCATGTTTCACGAACTTCTCATCTCCAGACAGTTAAACTCATTCTCTGATACCTGAAGTCTGCTCCCGGACAATGGCTCGTGTATAAGCCCTCCTCGTCTTTATCTCTCACTGCTTACTCTGATGCTGATTATGTTAGATCCATTAATGATCGCTGTTCCACATGTTGTTTTGTCACATACTTTGGTGGACATCTTGCTACATGGCGAAACAAGAAGCAATCTGTTGTCACACGCTTATTTGCAAAAGCCGAGTATTGATCAATGACCTCTGTCATCTCTGAACTCACATGACTAGAAAGCTTTCTGAGAGACCTAGGTGTCAAACTCTCCTCTCATGTCGCTTTGTTTTGCGATAGTCAAGCTGCCATTCATATTGTCAAAAATCTCGTGTTTCATGAACGTACTAAACATATATAGGTTGATTGTCACTTTATTCAGGAAAAGGTTCAACTCAGGAAATTGGACTTAAGACATGTTCCAACTACAGAACAAGTCGCTGATATTCTTACAAAAGCTCTACCACGACCTTTATATTCTCAGTTTTTGTCCAAACTTGGCTCCTACGACCTGTATAAAGAAAGTCCAATGTGGAGGCCCAAATATAAGCTCATGTGTAATCTTGTGTAGTCCCACATCTTAGGATTGAGAATCCTCTCCTCTCTCTTCTTATATAAGTGTACAAATACATGTATTTATATATGATATTTTTTTGAGAATCAAATAGAATACCTTTTATTCCCTCACTTCTGAGTTTTTTTTTTACAGTTATCATTGTGAAGGATGTTGGTCTCTTGTCTCTAACACCAATGGGATACTTTGTGCATCCATTATTATTATTATGATGTATTGATATTCTTCTTTTTGGTCAGGGGCTTGAGTGTTGTTATACATACAGATGGACGAGCAGGTTTGCCATCTTTCTCGCGCAACAACACGATCGAAGATCGCTCCAAAATTGGATTATTATTATTTTCCTTGGAAATGTGCTTGAATTTGAGCTCGGGTAAAAGTGTAATGAGTCGGGCCAGGGTCCGATTGGATTTTTGAATTAGCCGGACGTGGTTCAGATGCTTAATAGATTGGGTCAAAACAAATTTGTGAAAACTTAGGAACCGTTCGTTTATACCGAATTGAAATTTGATATTAGAATTAAATATTGATGAATATTGTGGAATTAAATATTGATGACTAATTCTAATTTCAGTGTTTGCCCAATAAAAAATATTGTTGAATATTGTGTAATTAATCAATTTATTTTGTTTGTTAAATAAAATTCAATATAAAAAGCGAAAAATATTACGAAAAAACTAATATAAACAAATGTGCATTATGACCGTGACTTTTTTGTCCGGGAACAATTTTTTTTTTACTCGGGCGTGAGTTTTTTTTCGCCCGGGCGTCATTTTTTGTCCGGACGTGATTTTTTTGCCTGGTCGAGATTTTTTTCGGTTGGCAGCGATTTTTTCTCCCAGCCCACTGGAGCGATTTTTTAATGTGGCCGCAATTTTTTCGCCTGGTTGGTTTTTTTTCGCCCGGACGCGATTTTGTCGAACAAGCCTGTTTTGTCGCCCGTGAGTGTTTTCGCCTAGGGGAAAAAATCGCGCCCGAACAAAAAAAACTCGTGCGGGCAAAAAAAACGTGTTTCAGCCGAAAAATTGCGGCAGGGAGAAAAAATCGCGCCCCGGCGGAAAAATCGTTCAAGGTCG